>CAOKZL010001448.1:0-342783 GCA_948472985.1 Iguana delicatissima | reverse complement strand
GATAAACTGACACTAAAATTAAAAAATAAAAATAAAAACTTTTTTAAAAGTGAATGGGAGATCTTAAACCCTTTATGGGAAAAATATTGGGGGGATTACGCAACGATTGGGTTATATGAATAAGAGTAATAGTAATATTTTTAATAAATATAATATAACTGTTATGTTTGGAAATAAATAAATAAATATGAAAGAGTACAATGGATTGGGAAGTGACTTACCATTAGGAGAAAGATGTACAATAGATGTGAATGTTAGAAAAATGCAGTTGAATAGATTAGAGTAAATGTATTGCTGTAAAGTGTAAGTGATAGTATTTAATGGAGCAGGATGAGAAAGAATTATTCATAATAACCTCGTGATGATAAAGGAAGAAGTCATTGTGTAACTATGAATAGCGTAAGGCAGTGAAGAGAAGAAGTAAGAAGAAATAAAGACGAAACAGGAATAAGATAAATTGTGATAATTTAGAAGGTATGTATGTAAGTATATATGAAAAAAAAAATTCTTTTTTTTCGGTTTCTTTTTTCTATGTTATCTATGTTGTGTTTTTGTTTTATTTTGTTTTGTTTCTTTGTTCTTCGAATGTCTAGTTGTTTTTAATGTAAAGTTGTAGTTATTGTGTTTGTCATTTTGTTTTTTTTTTACTTGAAATAAATAAAGCTATTTTAATATTTAAAAAAAAGCACCAGGAAATAGAAAGGAAGCACGCTGGCATTTTGTGTCTATGGTCACAATTTGCTCAGCATGCATATGACAGTCAAGACCCACATTGTTGTTGTTGTTCTTAGGAACCTCCAAGTTGATTCCAGCTTGTGAGGACCCAGTGATAAGGTTTTCTGGGCAAGATATACTCAGAGGAGGTTGCCTTTGCCTTCCTCTTCCTCAGAATATGGCCTGCAGCACCTGGGATTCATTGGTGGTTACCCTTCCAAGTACTAACCAGGCTTGACCCTGCTTCGCTTCCAAGATCAGATGGGATTGGGTGCCTTTGTGGTATTTAAACAGTTAACCTTTAGGGCAGAAGTGGGCAGAGTGAAGCCTTAAATCATCCTATGGTCCCCCATGGGTCTTTCTGCAGCTACACACACACTTCTCCAGACTATCCTGTTTCTGGCAAAAAAATTGCCTCTCCTGGAAACCTCCAGAAGCAGTCAGTTATCAGTCAAAATGTTTGAAGTTCCTACACTTAGACTCTTTAACACACACACACACACACACAATTTATTTTTCATACTCAGAAGTGGACTTCTGGACACTTCCAGTTGCTTTTCCTTTTCCCTTTGGCAGTAGTAGCACAACACCCTGAGGATCCCCAGGGCTCTTGGATTTGCCACAGTTGTCCATTCTTATTCTAGGGAGTCAGCATTTCCAGGAAAGAATACACAAGGACAAAGTTAGGGTAGCACTACACCAGGCACCTGGTACCCACAGGGCCAGTTGGAGTCCCTCTGGTGCCAGCCTGCTAGGACCTCTTGTTAGCTTCACAACCTACCAGTGAAATACCTAAGCTGAAACCAGCTAGCAAGGCAGACACACAATCCACAACAGGGGGACCTGGTTTCTTGCACAGAGAAGGCAGAAACTGAACCCTAGCCACAATTACAGGATTGCAAGAGGTAACCTCCTATTATTCTCATGACTTCAGCAGCACCAGCATCTCTGGAGGACAGCATGTTACAGAAGACTTTCTGTGTTTTAATTACTGCCTATTACAACTCCCCACAAATGAAAACCTCAGGGGCTCCATATACAGGGACACTTCATTACGTGGACATGTCACGTGACAGAAATGACAGTCCAGATCTTTGCACATAGGACTTAGAAGAAAATCTCACCAAGTTCAGTGGGATTTACCCCCAGGTAATCATGCACAGAAGCCCCACATGAATTCACAAAAAGAAATTTTTCCTCTCTAGAAACTTGGCTGCCTCATCTATGTAAGTTTCACACAAGGGCGATCTGTTGCTGCACAAAGATGAGAACTTTCTCTAGCAGCAATGCTGAACTATTAGCTCATAGGTGGAAATCATTCAGCCCTCCAGGTGACATTGGACTGTATCTCCTAGTATCCCTTAACACTTGTTATACTTGCTAGGGTGGGTGGGAGTTGTAATCCAACAACATCTGAAGGGCCATGTTTCCCATCCCTGACTGAAGCTTTTTGCAAACTTGAGAATTAGCTTGCAGAATCTAATGTGGTTCCAGTTTCTATGCATTAAAGGTTAACCCCTAATTCTGAGACAGAAACCAGTTCTTGTGCCCATCTTTTGATGTGCCCCCAACGACAAATGTTTCATCCACCAGGGGATCAGAATCTGACTCTTGAGAAAACTCTGGGAGTGAAAAGCTGTCCTCAGCATTAATTCAAGCACAAGGAGAAAGTGGCTGTACCATTTTGAAGAAGTGGTGGAGGATTACATGTTTACAGGCTTCCCCATGTGTTAAAACCAAACAAACACATTGTCTGTACATTTACTCCAGCACTTTAGTCTAACACTTCAAAGAAAAAGCTCTTCTGTCTAACTTTTGTACAGGAGCAAAATGACAGAGACTCCTGCATAGCCTACCACTCAAAGGGCCTCATCTTTAATCAGCCATAATTTCATATCATTGGGAAGGAGTTTCCTAATGATACATGTTGCATTCTCCCTGTATTAAAAGAATGTAAGAGGGGAGATGAGGGGCCACAAAGGTTAGCCTCATGCCCAAAGTTTGGAGATAATAAAGTTACAAGTAACATAGTCCCCACTAATGAAGTACTTTTTTAAAAGGGGGTGCACATTTTAAAAAAACAACAAGATTGACAACAAAGCCATTTTATTGGTGTGATAAGAACTGGCAGCTAGCTGGTTATCCCATTTCACCGGGACTGATGAATCAGCTCTGGGGTTCACCACCTTGTTCCGTTAAAGTTTAGACAAAAACATGGAGTGGCCCCACTGCCCCACTACTGCTGATGAGTTTCTCATTTTTTAAAACAGCTAATTTTCAAGGGAACTCTCCAGCACTGTTAGAGAAGAATTTTTCAAGCCGTGGCATGCCGGCAATGTATCGTCTCCTCCCCAGGAGACTGCGTGCTGCGTGTGCCTCTTGGGAAGGAAATTCTGGCAGCCAAAGAGTTCAAAGCACCTAGTTTGAATTCATTGGCTGGCAGAGCTTGGCCTGCCCAGAGCTGCTCAGATGGTCAGTCTTCCGTCTGGTCAGGCAAAGGGGAATATATTTCCTTCTGCTTGCAGTTCCCAGCCAGATAGTCGGTGGATGCCCACTGCCCATCTTCCATCTCTGTTTGTCCTTTTGTTGGGTGTTACGTATGTCTGGTTCAGTGTTCAGTCTTGGATTCGGGATTGTGCTTACCATATGCCCCCGGACATCAGTATGGTATGGGGGTCCCTTTCTGGGGATTCAGGGATGTGGGACACAAGCAGTTGTGCACAACAATTGTGGTGCACAACAATTGTGGTGCACAACAATTGTGGGGCACAACTGACTTGCACTCCCTGGTGGAGGGGCTATTCTCATCCTTGTCGTCCACTGGTGTATCTAGTGAAAACAGCATCTAGGACAAGTGTGGAAGCTGCACCCCTACTTTCTTACTCCTACCCTCCTCTACATACACAGCTCTTTTGCGCTCCTGGCACTGGCATCCAGGACATGTGCCCTACTTACCCCACCCTAGATACGTCTCTGGTGTTGTCCCAGCTTGTTCTGGCAACAGGCTAGAGCAGTGGTTCTCAACCTGTGGGTCCCCAGATGTTCGTGGACTTCAGCTCCCAGAAGCCCTGAGCATTGACCATAGTGGCTGGGGCTTCTGGGAGCTGAAGTCCATGAACATCTGGGGACCCACAGGTTGAGAACCACTGGGCTAGAAGGATGGGCTTCTAAGTCAACAGGCAGGTTGATTGATGCCCAGATCCGGTAACTATAACCAATAAAGTTGTCCTTTTGATTCCAGTTTTTTATGTTTGTGTGCTTTTTTTCTGGGCTGCACCACTTGCTCCTGAGCATGCAGTCATCTATATGCTGTTCATGTTGAGTGCTGTTCTGGGTAAGTTCTGCTCACTAAATCTATTACTCAAATCCTCTTGTTGCTTGTCCAGCCTCATTTATCTTTAAAAACAGAATAACTCTCTCCCACTGCTTTTTATATTCCATAAGTGAACAATCTCTCCACAGTGTTGTCAGCTTGTCCATCTCTAATATATCTTAAAGCTTCAGCACACAATCTTCTTGTGATGGCATCATGGGATCTTCCTATTTCTGTGCATATAATATTCTTGCTGCAACAGGCAAAAATTGTATGACTCCATCACAGTCTTATTTTGTTTGGTCATTTCTCAACCTAAGGAGAACCAATTCTGGCATTAGTTGAATTTTGATCTTCAGTATCTTCTCCATCACTTGGTGTATCGGGCAGGGGGGAAGGTCTAATGATTCCCAACATTCTCAACACTGAATTCAGATCAGCAACACAGTCATTGTCTTTGATATCCCATAATGCCTCTTGGTATGGGTTCACAACCTGACTACACAATCAGTAAACATCCCTGCCATTTGCTTGATAGCTTTTATCCAAAGGATTCCAGAAAGTGTAGTTTTGTAGAACATACTGAGACTTTCATTTTTTTTAAAGAAATCTCTCATCCTTTGAGTGATTTAAAGTTCCCAGTGTTTCTTGTTTAGGATGGACCAAGTGAGTCATACAGTTTTGATCTGGTTTGCATCTTGCCTTTGTCCCAAGCCTAGGACTCAAGGAAAGTCTCCACATCTTTAAAATATGTTCCAGTAAAAACACAATCAATGATATATGTGAAAATCCAAATTAAATTAATTATATTATTAAAACACCAATTGAAACAATTTAAAAACTCCACCGTAATATACAGTAATAATCTATGAGAAGAAAAAATATTTTAAAAGTGCAGTACTTCCATTTCATAGCCTCTGGACATAACAGGCAGTCAGCAGCTGAAGGTTTGACCCTTGCAGTGTGAAATGCTTTCAGGCAGCCATTCTCAATGGGAACAATATGGAGCCCTGGCATACAGGATGGGGGTCCCAGGCTGTAAATTGTGGGAAAGGAAGCCCCAAGAGTTTATGGAGGCCCTGGCAACTGACTCAATGAAGAAGAAAAGAAAAATTAAAAGTTCTGGATATGACAGAGATAGAAAAGTTAACATTTTCACTGAAAAAGAAGTCTATCCAGAACTTTGAAAGGGAATGGAGAGAAGTCTTAAAGTGGATAAAGACATAGTAATAAGAAAAGGAAAAGAATAAAGCAAGATTGTATATAATACAAGGCAACAATGTAATAAGGCAATGTAACAAAGCAGCAATGTAACAATGTAAGATGTAACAATGTAAGATTACCTTTTGAAGAGAAACTATGTATGAATCGAATGTAAATAAGCAGACTCAGCTGGAAAAAAAGAAAAAAGCTGGGAGGTGGGGAAGGGGGGTTCTTTATTGTCACTTTAAACTTTAATAAAAATATTTCTAAAAAAGAAGAAGAAAAGAAAATGCAGCAACCTCAGTTGGAGTCAATAGTTTCCCTCCTTTTTATAATATCTTTCCAATATACCATTTGACAGTTTCTTTGAAAAAACCCAAGAACAGAATTGGTATCGTGACAAGAAGTAACTTCTAGCTGTCCTTGTCTAATTTGGAGACATCATGAAACTTGCAGAAAGGCATCAAGTTTTTCACATTAGGCCTGATAGGTATTTAACTTCATACATTTTTTTAAAAAAATACAAGTTGTCCAGGATGTCAAAATGTTCAAGTTTTTTTTATTATTTTATTTTATCTTATTTGTTGGCATTTGGTAATAAATGATTATCTGTCTATCTGTTCATGTTGTATCTTTGTTAGATGGATGTGGGGTGGAACATGAGAAAAGCTCCTAAGCTCCAAAAAACTGTTGGGAATGGCAGGTTTAGATCTAGCAAAGTAATAGCACCACTCTATTCTGCATTGGTCAGACCTCACCTGGAATACTATGTCAAATTCTGGGCACTGTATTTCAGGAATGACACTGACAAGCTGGAATATGTCCAAAGAAGGATGACCAAAATGGTAAAAGGCCGAGAAACCCAGGAAGCCCTGTGAGGGTTAGCTTAGGAAGCTGGGTATATTTTAGCCTGAAGAAGAAAAGGTGAAGAGGTGACATAATAGCCCTGAAGGGATGTCATACGGAAGATGGAGCAAGCATGTTCTAAAAACTATGCAAGAAGAAGACTTTTATGTTACGCTATGGCCATTTCCGCACTCGACTGTTATAGTGCTATTATTCCACTTGCAACATCCTATGGAATCCTGGGGTTTGCAGTTTAGGGAGGGGCCTTAGATACTAGACCAGTATCTAAACTGCAGTGGTCATTTCTGCACTAGACTGTTATAGCGCTTTGAGGCCCCTCCCTAAACTGCAAACCCCAGGATTCCATAGGATGTTGCAAGTGGAATAATAGCGCTATAACAGTCTAGTGGGGAAATGGCCTATGAAAGGCCCTCCTTCTTTTCCAGCTACCACTGCTAATGGCTTGTAGAGCAGCCATTCTCAACAGGGGCCTTGGCACATTTGAAGGGGGTGACAGAATGAAAACTGTGACCCCCTATTGAAGGGGAGCCCCAAGGGTTTATGGAGGCCCTGGTAACAGAACCAATGAAATACCCAAGCAGTAACCTTAATTGGAGTCAGTAGTTTTCTTTCTGTCTATAGTATCTTTCCAACACACTGTTTGACAGTTTCCTTGACAAAATCTGTGAAGAGAATTGATATTGTAACAAGAGGTGACTTCCGACTGCCATTGTCTCATTTGGAGCCTGATATCATGAAACTTGCAGAAAAGCACCTAGTGCAAAGATCACACTAGGCCTGATAGATGTTTAATTTCATACAGTCTTTGTTTTAATGTCCAGTACATCAGAATGTTCAAGTTTTCTTGGTGTTCAATAATAAGTGATTTTCGGTCTTGTGTTGTGTCGTTTGATAGGGGGTCCCTGGAATCTAAGAAGAGTTCGTAAGGGGGTAAAAAACAGTGGAGAATGGCTACATTTGGGCATATTCCAAGTAGCTGCCTACCAAACAGACCAACATAATGTCGTAACATTTTGAGTCTCTATTAACTACTGGCCATTATCTACCATCAATTAATAGCATATCCCATGCAGTCTGAAGAGTTATGGCTCCAGTAATTTTTTTTACACCTTAAGAAGGAAAAGCACACTCAAAATGCAGCCTTAGCTTTACCCATTTGGAAAGTCTTCTTTTCTGAATTCTTGGAATTCATAACAAAACCATTAATAGGAACCAGTTAGAAAAACAGACAGTTTGCCTAGGAAAGCAATTTTTAACTCCTCCTTCCAAAAATTATCTAGATTAGCTCAGGAAATTGTTCTCTCCTCATCCCCCCCCTTTTTTTCTGGTATGTATGTGTGTTTGTGCGCATACTTAAAGATTAAAAAAAATGCCTCTTCATGCTGTTATAAAACCTTTCCAAAAATATCAGCAAGGGAGGAAAGTTGTAAGATCCCTACTGCACTCCACTGAAAGAAACGCAGTCTAATCAGGGACAAAATATTAAAGGGAACGATAGCATCCCTGCCCACAGTCACAGCAATGCTGGCTCCAGGTTTTAGAGACCACCTGAGCAAGATCTCTTCCATGGGCCTTTCTGCTCTTTCCTTGCCATCATCTCTTCGCTTGCTTTCTGAATGGTAATAATCCATGCAACTACCGTAACTAGAGAGAAAAGTCAGACCAACAAGCAGACTGTGACAGGCCCTGTTCCTTTTTTGCTGGCAGTCTCCTGTATCATTCAAGAGGGCTGATCCACTCAAGTCCCAGAACATTTCTGCACGACACTCTTATAGCGCGATGATTCCACTTTCAACCTCCTATGGAATCCTGGGGTTTGCAGTTCCCGGGTGGAAGGGCTGCTTCTCCCGTCACTGTCACCTCGGGCCAAGAATGACCCCAGCAAGGGTGGTGGGAATGGGTCAGGCCAGGATGGAGGGCTGCTTCTCCTGCTGCCACCACCCCAGGCCAAGAATGATCCTGGCAAAGACAGTGGCAACAATGATGGGGAATGCTGCTTTCAGGGTGTGCTGCTGGGCAAGCTTTCTTGAGCAACTGGGCTGGGGGGGCATGGCTTTTTTGCATACACACACACCCCAGTATTGTCTCCCAGGGCACCTACCCTACCTGCCCCACCCTAGATACGCTTCTGCTCCTGGTTCCGCTAGATGTCTTTCTAGAAATGAAACAGAGAGATAGGCGGTTATGTATGCCACCAGCAATTGTTTTCTAGAAGGTCCAGTGATGGTCACAGACTAGAAGGCAGAGACTTGACACTTCCCAGTGATCCCCAGGCCTGGGAGACGGGAAGATTCAAGTTCTCAGGGAGAAAGGGTTCTTCTCAGTAGGAAGGCTAGCATGGGCAAGTACCACCTGGAAAGAGGTCTGAGTTATGCTGTTTATCTCCTGCAACCTCCTGAACAACCTTCCTGTAAACATCCCCTGGAAGCTGCAAACATTGCTATCTTTTCATGGTTTGCCACGTGGCCCCTGACAAACAAGTTACAACAAGGAATTCAGGCAGGGAGAAAAAGGCCTGCTAAAATTGCCTTTCTAGGCCTCTAAAGCAACTCGTGAGCATTTCCAGACTAGTCTGAGGAAGCATGACTTCTTGCTATATAGCGCCTTAAGTTTTGTTCGGTTTTTCTCAGCCATTGTTACCTCCTTGTCCACTTGTTCTGTTCTTTTGGGGGCTGTTTGTACTAGTTTCTTGGATCTGCACTAGGACTCTTCCAATTTTTTTTTAAACAGTGCATGGTTTATTGAAGTGGTTCTATAGTTTTAAAAGAAGAATTTCTCCCTCTGAATTCTTGATTTTTTTCCCACAGAGTTATATTGCTATGGTGCAAACCTAATATTCTAATGACACCGTATGACCCTATAACTCGTAAAAGAAAATTAGAAGAGCAAAAGGAGGATACTTTTTGTTTCAGAATTAAAAAGAAACCCACTGACAGTGGGAGTAAAACATTGCAAACTCATGCTAGCAATTGCCAGAAAATAGTGTGAGATGAAAAACATTACTAGGAGCCCTTTACATTTGCAAGGATTAGGGGGCAAGACCCCTATGAAAGTGGGAAAAAACACGAATAAATATCATAAACGCTTTTTAAAAATACCTGAGAACAGTTATCTAGGAATCTCTAGATCCTCCAGTGAGACTCTATGGTTAACTTCTGGTGGAAGTAGGCCAGAGTCATGCTGGATGACCTAGTGATACCTAGAGAAATATTCCCTCTAGGAATCTCTGGATTCTCCAGCTCAACTCTATGGTCAACTTCCAGCAGAAGCGGACTACAGAATTGTGTTGGAGGACCTACAGATTCCGAGAGATGTTACCCTGATTTCTGGGGTCCCGGGAGGGACACCTCAATGTGCTCATAATGGGGAATGGGAATCAGCAGAGCACAAGCTAAGTAATATAAGAGGCAGGGCAACCTAGCGAGATCTTGAACCCAATGTCTATGGGGTCAGGCCGAGTCAATGAGCAAACAGAAATAAATTAAATTGTTTTTCTTTATTTTTGATAAATGCAGTCAAAACGTAAGTATGCAACACACTCACACAGACCTATTGAAAGAAAGGTAGGAGTCGGATAGAGGGTTTTAAGAGGAGGTTTTGCATGGGAAATACTACACCTGTCCTGAAGCCCAGAAAGTCTGAAGAAAAGTCCGTAGAAGTGGAGATTCTCAGCACGTGGATCTGAGGGGAAGGCTTGTCGAATGGAGTGACAGTAAGGCAGGATGAACGTCAGAGCGATCCGAAGAAGCGCTCAAAATCAGAGGGTCTTATAGGGGAAAATGTGCCCATAGGCTAGTCCGTTCCCGGAGAAAACAATGGGTTTCGGGCTGGAGACAAAGCCTCCAAAAGGTCAGTACTTTGCATGATTGAATTATGACAACGTTGTCAATAGAGCGGCCAGTATGCAAATGCGGAGTGCTTGACAGTTGAGTATTCGGCTCGTCAAGCTGCCTGTTCGAGAAAGGGAGTCTTTTGTAAACAGCATGCATACATAATGTGATCTTAAGAACGTACTTGCCTGGAGGTCTCCTGAAGCTGCAGTCTGGCAAATACTGGCCTGCCTGGATTAATTTTGAATGGTTCAGCTATTTTCGGCTGTGTCCGTGTGCATGCTTGTCCAGGGGCCTCACAAGCACATGGAGAGGAATGGGTAATGAAGGCCAAATTCTTGATATCAAATGATATCTAATATACCACAGGCCCAGGCTAGAAACTATAGTAACAGAGAACTTACTTTTTCTGTGGCACAGCAAACAGGCAAGAGTTTTAAATAAAATAAAATAAAATAACGTATGAATAATCAGATCAGTGAGTGCTGAACCCACGAAAGTGGAAGTCCACTGTATTTGGATATTAAACATACAGACATGGAACTACAGCAACAAGCACTGCAAACTCTAGTAAACTTATGATGCATTTGTTCCATCTAGGGAAGCCCAGGGGCTGAGACGGAGGTTGAGAGGGAGAAATTGAAAGTGAGAGGGAGGTGTGTGTCTGTGTGTGCGTGTGCATGGGGGGGGGAGAATGAAAATGAGATGCATCATAACAATGGTACAAGATGGATTAGAAGCACATTATGCTCCTTTCCAAAGATACAACTCACTACCCCTTTTTTTTTTTTTTTTTTGTGACAAAGGGGGTGAATGGCTACCTAGGGTGAAGAAGCAATAATAAGGCCAGAAGGCTCGGGTGATGAACAGAGAGGGCCTTGCTGAGGTATAAGCAAATGGCAGGTGCCCACTAATTCTAACCCTCAACCCCAGCCCTGGCTAAAGGAACTGTCCTATTGAGGTGGAAGTCACAGATGAAGAATAAACCACAGAAAAAGTATCACAGGCAGAGGTCATGATAAGACTCTGACCTTTTTTTCTTTTTTTTTGGTGCAGTGAGAGATTTCTTGAAGATAATATTGGTCTTGCTGTCTCTCATAGCTCCCACACCTCTGCTTCTAACCAGATCTGTTAGCATTACCTTTGTGGGCATGGTCTTTAAACAAAGAGCTACAAACTGATACTTTATAGTATGAGAAAGCAAACTCTGAGCATGTGAAGAGCTGTTGTTGTTGTTGTTGTGTGCCTTCAAGCTGTTTTCAACCTATGCCAACCCTTAGGTGAACTTATCATGGGGTTTTCTGGGGCTGAGAGTGTGTGATGTGCCCAAGGTCACCCTTCTATGGCCATGTGGGGAATTGAAACCTCGTCTCCAGAGTTGTAGTCCAAGAAGATTTCCGTACTAACCTGTTATAGTGCTATCATTCCACTTTCAATCTCCTATGGAATCCTAGGGGTGCAGCTAAGGGAGGAGCCTCAAAGGATGTCTTCCCCTGTAATGACAGAAAATCTGTAGCCCCATGCATTTAACAGGAAGGCACAGATCTTGCGCTTTCATGGTGGTTCTTCATACTTAAGTGAACTGAAAGAAACATTACCTTAGCACAAGAGGTGGACCATAGCCATTGTTGCAACCTAGCCCTTCAAGGAAAGATTTGTTGAGGGAGGCCACAGCTCAATGTTAGGAGCACTGCTGGGCATCCAGAAAGTTCCACATTGTCTCACCCTACCTTGGGTACCTCTAGGTAGAGTGAAACAATGGAAAGTTGTTTCCGATCAGCACAGCTAGCCTGTGTGCTAAGTTAGATGGAGCAATGCTCCAACTCAGCATAAGGCACCTTCTCGTGTTCCTTTGTCTCAAAGCTATGGCTCAGTGGCAGAGCATCCGCCTTGTCTACTAACAGTTCTGATTCAGTCCCTCATGCCTCTTGGTAGGTCTAGAAAGACCATCTAGAGAGAGTTTAAAGAGTTCTACTACCAGTTAGGACAAGCCTGAAGTAGGGAATCTATGACTATGCAGATATTGCTGGAGGACAATCTTTATCATGCTCAAGTAACAGCCATTGTGCCTGATCATCAGGATGTGTGGGTCCTGTCATAAGATCTTGCTGGATGAGCATTAGAATAAACAGGGTAGCAGCATAGACATTGCTAGAGTTAGCAGAGTGCTACAGAGTATTGAATACTAATTGTTGATTTTAACTATGCCTCTGTCTGAAGCATGTTTTTGTATTCCAGTGAACCAACAGTTAACTGCTTTATTGTCCACTGCTACCCAGTAGAGGGGGAGAAGATTGGGGAGAGGGGAAAAGAAATCAGCAAAATGTATTGTGTGAGAACTGGAAGTGTTCAGAGATAAGGAGGCAGAAAACATGTTCCAGCTTCAAGAATGAAAGACAGGTAAACAACTGCATGTCTGGGAAACATCTAGAATGGTGGGATAATGGTGGATTTATGATCCTCTTCAATCACAGCTCTGCATGCCAAAATTTATATCTGAAAGGCACAAAACCTGTAACCACATGTATGCTGTAGTCTTAGGAACTTCTAACTAAGTGTGCTGTGTTGCTTGCTTCACTGCAAAGGAAACTGCTGACTGAAGTGAAGTTTGAGTGCGAGTTATCCAGGGCATAACTTGCACTAAAACTTGCACTCCCAAAATTCTGATGGGGGTTAGAATCCAACAATATCTGGAATGCCAGCAGTTTCCCATCCCCAGTATGGTCAGTACTAATCATAGAATCATAGAATCATAGAAATGTAGAGTTGGAAGAGACCACAAGGGCCATCCAGTCCAACCCCCTGCCATGCAGGAAAACCCTCAAAGCACTCCCGACAAGTGGTCATCCAGCCTCCGCTTAAAAACCTCCAAAGAAGGCGACTCCACCACACTCTGTGGCAGCACATTCCACTGCCGGACAGCCCTGACTGTCAGGAAATTCCTCCTGAGGTTCAGGCGGAATCTCCCCTCCTGCAGCTTGCATCCATTGCTCCTTGTCCTGGTCTCAAGAGCAGGAGAAAACAAGCCCACTCTCTCCTCGACATGACACCCCTTCAAATATTTAAACATGGCTATCATGTCCCCTCTCAACCTTCTCTTCTGCAGACTAAACATACCCAGCTCTCTAAGTCTGTCCTCATAGGGCATGGCTTCCAGGCCCCTCACCATTTTGGTTGCCCCCCTCTGGACCTGCTCCAGCTTATCCATATCCTTCTTGAACTGGGGTGCCCAGAACTGGACACAGTATTCAAGATGAGGTCTAACCAATGCAGAATAAAGTGGTACCAATACCTCCCTCGATCTAGACACCATACTCCTATTGATGCAACCAAGAATTGCGTTGGCCTTCTTGGCTGCCGCATCACACTGCTGACTCATGTTCAGCTTGTGGTCTATGAAGACTCCTAAATCCCTTTCACACGTACTGTTAGCCAGCCACGTGTCCCCCATCCTATATTTCTGCATACCATTTTTTCTGCCTAAGTGTAGGACCTTACATTTCTCTCTGTTGAAATTCATTTTGTTAGCCTTGGCCCAGCTCTCCAATCTGTCCAGGTCCTTTTGAATTTTGATCCTGTCATCAGGCGTATTAGCAACCCCTCCCAATTTGGTGTCATCTGCAAATTTGATGAGCGTGCCCTCTATTCCTTCATCCAAGTCATTAATGAAGATATTGAACAGCACCGGGCCCAGGACAGAACCCTGTGGCACCCTGCTAATCACTTCTCTCCAGGATGAGAATCTGCCATTGGTGACCACCCTCTGGGTACGGTCAGTCAACCAGTTACAAATCCACCTGACAGTAGCCCTGTCCAGTCCACATCTTACTAGCTTCTTTGCAAGAATGTCATGGGGAACTTTGTCAAAGGCCTTACTGAAATCAAGATATACTATGTCCACAGCAGTCCCTTCATCTATCAAGCAAGTAACTCTATCATAAAAAGAGATAAGATTAGTCTGGCATGACCTATTTTTGAGAAATCCATGTTGACTTTTCGTAATTACGGCATTGTTTCCTAAGTAATTAGAAACTGACTGTTTGATGATCCGCTCCAGGATCTTTCCAGGTACTGATGTCAGGCTGATTCGGTATGAGGCAGTTTGCTATTTTGACTAGCAGAAGAGCAACTGCTCTGCATGCAGAAATCCCAGGTTCATCCTCCAGTCTCTCTGGGTAATGTTTCCATTTAAATTCTAAAGTGTCTGTCTTGGCGTAGGCTTCTTCCTATGTTCTTCTTTAAACCTGTCTTTTATTCAAAAACATGAGGACTAGAACTTTGTTTTAACAAAGGGACTATAGCTCAGTGCAGCATGCAACAATTAAGCCTGTCCAGTTCCTGCCGTCACCTGTGACAAGCACCCCATGTGTTGAACTCATCTGCTAAAATCCCACTATTGATGTGGATTAGGACCACCCATTGTGCATGGAAGAGCACTTCCCTGACATACAGAAAGTGCCATCTGGCCATCTGTCGGGAATGTCTGAACGGTGTATTTCTGCATGGCAGGGGGTTAGACTCAGTGGCCCTCGTGGCCTCTTCCAACTCTACGATTTTATGTTTCTGATTTTATGCCAGGTTAAACAACAAGAACTCCAGGTACAGCTGGGGAAGCCCTCTCTCTGAAAACCTGAAGGTATGTCTAAAATCCAGGAGGGCCATTACTTGTCTGGGCAGACAACACAGATGTAGACAGCCTCTTGGTCTGATTTGGTAAACAGCAGTTTATTAAGCTGATAAACTTTTCTGAGGAAAAGTCATCGTCTTCTCCAGAAAGAGGAGGAAATAACAAAGAGATCAAATCAGCTTCTCATGATGCTGTAGCCAGCCCACTTGGTCTCAAAAATCAGTTCCACAGCCAGAAAGTGACATTCCATGCTTTGTTACTCATCTCTGTTGGTCAGCAAGAGAGACAACACTCCAGAAGAGCCTGGAAGTTCAGACAATTGCCCTGCATGTACTTATTTAAATGCAGCCATCTTTCTCACAATTAGAATCCAATAGCATATTTAGCAAACAAATGGTGAATGTGGCTGATCTCTCTCTTTCTGCCCTCTCCCCTGGTGTGTGCTTAATAGTTATTACAGTTATAATAATGAGCTTACAGTTACTACTGTTATAGCAATTAGTTATCATAGCAGACTCACCACTTCAGGGACATGGGAGCCACCAGTCTGCCACTGCTTGACTATACAACTTCTCAAGGAAAGTCAGGCTGGCTTCATCCTTGCTGTGCATCTAGTGGGCAGTCAAAACTACAGTGAGCCTTCCACATTTGTGGGTCTGACTTTCACAGATTTGATTATTTGCGAGTTTCTCCTACTGCTGCTCCCCCACCTCAAGAGCCTCATTTCCAGGGGAACTTTTCCTCTCAGCAGGCCTTTAAAAAACCACCTCTCCATTCTGGAAAGAAATACATGATGAAATTCAAAGAATTTATAATGTAAATTTTGAAATGAAGCCAGAATTTTATCTGTTAAATATGCTTGGGCAACAAAGAGAAATAAGACACTGTTATATCTGATAACTGCTGCAAGGCTGAGATATGTGCAATATTGGAAAGAAATGAAATATGTTGATATAGAAGAATGGAAATTAAAAATCCTGGATATGGTAGAGACAGAAAAGTTAACATTTTCTTTGAGAAATAATCCTATCCAGAACTTTGAAAGGGAATGGAGAGAAGTTTTGGATTAGATAAAGACATAAAATAAGAAAAGAAATAAGGATAAAGCAAGATTGTAAGTCATGCAATGTAATAATGTAGCAAGGTAAAACAATAATGTAACAAGGTAACAAGGTAGTAAGGTAACAAAGCAATTGTCTAACAACATAAGATGTAACAAATCCCTTGAGAAAGCAACAATTATGTATGAATGGAATGGATACATGTAGATTCAACTGGAAAACAAGCTTGGAAGTGGGGAGGGTTTTTTTTATTTTTACTTAAAATCTTTAATAAAAATATTTCAAAACAAAAAACCCACCTCTCCTCCTCCTCTTCTTCCACCACCACCAGCTGCCGCTACCTGAGCAGCTAGGGATGGCTTGCAACCCAACTTCTCCCAATGTCCCACACATACCGAAGGAAGGAGATGAACAGAAGAGGAAGTATAGGGACACCAGGCTGACCCTTCCTCTTTTCTCTCCCCCTGACCTGGTCTGGATCCTGGGTGGCTGTTCTCTCCACCATGCCTCAGCCCCCACCCACAAACACGCACCCACATTTTGATATTTGCACTTTTTCCACTTTTACAGAAGTCCTGCACCCTCACTGCAGTGAACATGGAAGGCCAACTGTATGTTGTTCTTCTTGGCTTTGGGTTTTTAAAATTGGCTTTTAAAATGGTTTAGAGTAGACATTGTTTTTTCAAACACGTGTTATCACGTTATTTCTTCAAGCATCTGAATGAATATTTCTAACACGAGGTGGCAGTGATGATAATGGACCGTTGCACTAGGAGGACCCATTTCCATATAAACCAGTATCAAATTCAGCAAATGTTAACAGGGACGGTCTGGTTTGGCACTTTGAGGATGTCCTGGTTTAAGTGAACCTCTCCTAGAACTATGTCACATTTGAAAGTTAAGTGACAGTGTAGATTTCTACACAAAGTAAGAAAGCAGATGCAATTTGGGAATTTTTACATGTGTACTCCAAAATGGAGTACTCCAGATAGACTGGGCCACAGATCTGCTCCTCCCCAGCAAATCTGGAGTGTACCAAATTAGGCAAATCTTCCCAAAAGCCATGTGGCTCAGGGAGAAAGATGCCATTTCTAACCCAAGGCCCTCCCTCTTCGAACAGCACCATCTCTGCTCAATTGAGCCACAAACCACACTGGGGCGCCACCACTTTTGAAGGGGAATATTTATTCCCTCCCTTAATTGCTCCCCACCTTCCAGACCTGTTCCATAATCACCACCCCAAATCAGAACCACAGATACAGTAGGGCAGAAAACACCACAATGACAGAGAGCTTTCATATTATCTCTCCTGATCACAGACACACCACGTCCCCAGACTTGTTTTCCTAACACTTGCCAGGGCTTTCCAAACCACTTTGCTATATAAAAAAGAAGTAGAACTGACAAAATATAATTCTGGAATAAGAAAAAAAGGTCTATTTATTCTTCTGTCAGTCAAACAACCCTAGTGCCAAATTTAGATCCACAGAGATGGAGCATGGCCAGTTTCTCAGGTCCTGAAGTGAATCTGAACTAAAGAACAGATACGACAAGGAAGCACTGAGCAGAACCTAGGGAATATTTTAATCCAGAATTGCTACACAATGCTTGCTAACTAAAATAAACAATTTGTGCTGGGAGAATTGCAAATTCTCAGCTATTCTTACTCCTGCTTGGCTTTGATTCTTGCTTCTCTGATTCTTGACTTGCTTCTTACAGCTTTGAACTCTGAGTCACGTCCCAGAATCCTCTGGGGTTCAACTCCTGCAAAGCTCAACACAGGAGCCAGTCTTGTTCCTGGAGAGACACCAGTATGACTGGACTAGTCTGGGCCTTTTTTTAAAAAAAAAATTATTTAAGCAGCTCTGGAGAAAGAAGTCCCACTTGGAGCTGGCACATTTTGCTGCTTTGCCTGTGATGAAATCACACAGGCGGGAAAGGAAGTGGATTTGACTCAGAGATGCTCATGGAAGTTGCAAGCAAAAGGCCTGGAAACCACATCTGTATCCTCAGTGAGTGTACAGCTTTTGGTTTGCACATCAAATCCCCACCCACTCCCCAAATATATGCAGACTGGAGCAAGGCTGCTGTCCAGGTCCAAAAGTTGAGCCAAAGTTCCAAAAACCCCTAGTCCCATTCTTGAGATCTCTCCTTGTGATCTCAAAGCTGTTTATTCTACTAGACCATCCCTTTCCCTCTTAAGATATACCTTAAGAGCTGGGAAGGATTGCCTTGCAACCTTGGAGGGATGGAAAAGATTACGAAAGGATTAGACAAGTTTGGAGAGGAGAGGTCAGTTGACGGCCATCAGGCCTAGTCACTGTCCCAGCCTCCAGCTGCAGTTCATCAGGACTGGCTCGAGACAGGCTGCTGGCTGAGGTGAAGGTGGCTGGCTGGGGACTCATGCGCACAGCATGTTCTGGAGGTGTGGGAAAGTTACTTTTTGGACTATAGCTTTCAGAATTCCAGTGGTCAGTTTGGTTGTGGAATTTTGGGAGCTGAAGTCCACAAAGAGCCATTTCCCTAAGTTTTGTCACTTTCCGAAAGCAAAAATCAATCAGAACAGCCACTGAATCTGATTTCCATTCTGGTGATGGGACAGACATCATCCTCCACAGCAGAGCTTGGAAAAATTCCCAGAATCCTTCCAACCGCATGGCCAGTTTGTCATCCAAAACAGTAAATTTACCAAGCTCTGCTCCAAAATTGTCATCCAAAACAGCAACTCTTCCAACTCCAAGCTCTGCTCCAATGCACCTGAGGTGGCAACAGGGTAGGGTAAATGCTAAACGGTACACATGCGTCTGCCTTCTGACACTTTACTCCTCTTCCTTCTGCTTCTTTGTCCAGCTGCCTGGAGAGTTTTGTGCTCTCCAGGCAGTATGCCTAACTGTACTGCCTAACAGTATGGTGCATTCTAATTCAGCATTTTGAATTGTGCCCAGATACAGACTGGCAGCCAACTGAACTGTTGCAAAAAGGGAGTTGTATGCTCCCTATAGCTAAACCCAGTTAGCAATCTAGCTGCAGGTCTTTGGCCCAGCTGAAGTTTCTGAACACTCTTCAAAGGCAGCCTACGTAGACTGCGTTGCAGTAATCCAATCAAGAGGTAAGTAAGGCACACATCACCACAGCAAAGTCAGATGTCCCAAGAAAAGGGCCCAGTTGGCACACTAGCTTTCACTTCATAAATACACTCCTGGCTGATGCAGAAGCCAGAGCATCCAGGGTCAGGGGTAAATCCAAGAGTATCCCAAACTATGAATCTGTGTCTTCAGGGGGAGCGTAACTCCATCCAAAATAGACTGAATCCCTTTTCCTCCATCTGCCTTTTGACTGACAAGGAGCACCTCTGTCTTGCCTGGATTAAGCTTTAATTTGCTTGCCCCCATCCAGTTCATTACAGCTGCCAGACACCAGTTTAGCACAGAAACAGCTTCACTGAAATTAGATGAAAAGGAATGACAGAACTGGGCATCATTAGCATGTTGGTGACATTTTGACCCCAAAATTCCAGACAACCTTTCTCAGTGGCTTTACTTACATGTTAAATAGCACATGGGACAAAACAGTGCCCTGAGGGACTCTACAGACCAATGTGGACTCCTAGGAAGCTCCTAGTACCACCTTCTGGGATTGCTCCTCCAAGAAGGGCATGGAAACCATTTCCTATGAAGAGCATCTTAGGGAGCTAGGTATGTTTAGCTTGACAAAAAGAAGTTTAAGAGGTGAGATGAGAGCCATGTTTAAATATTTGAAGGGATGTCATGTTGAAGATGGAGCAAGCTTGTTTTCTGCTGCTCCAGAGACTAGGACAAGGAGCAATGGATTCAAACTACAGGGAAAAGAGATTCCACCTACATCTCATGAAGAACTTCTTGACGGTTAAGAGCTGCCTCAGAGTGTGGTAGTGTCACCATCTTTGGAGTTTTTTAAAGAAAGACTGGATAGCCATTTGCTGGGGTGCTTTCAGTGTGTGTTCCTGCATGGCACGGGGTTGGACTCGATGGCCATTGTAGTCTTTTCCACTCTATGATTCTATAAAGAACAGAGTCACTGCAAAACAGAGGCTTCCAACTCCATTCCATTGAGGAAGCTCAGAAAGATATCATGGTCAATAGAGGTCCAGCAGAACCAGGAGGGACATACTCCCCCATCTAGTTCCCCGTGTAGGTCATCCACCAAGGAGACTAAAGCTGTCTCCATGCCATAAACAGGTCTGAAGCCAGACTGAAATGGATCCAGATAATCAGTCTCATCCAGAACCCCTTGGACCTGGAAGGCCATCACAGGCTGTAGAACCTTGCCCCAAAATGGAGTATTGGATACCAGCTGATAATTATCATAACGGAGTGGGATTCAGAGAGACCTTAAATAAGGGCCTTAGAACTGCCTCTTTCAGGTAGGTTGAGACCAGGACTTATCAGATTAATTGCAGCGTCCACATCAGACCCGGTCTGAGTGATTTCTTCTGCAAAGTGCTCAGCAAATTGTTCACAGTGGGCTATCCACTCTGCTCTTGTGGGCCAAGGTGTAAAAGGTTCCTGAAGACTAAAAAAAAAAGCTCCACTGGGTGGCTCTTTGTAGACACAATGGTGGCAGAGAAAAATACTTTTCTGCTGCCTGAATTGCCATGGAGTAGGCCCTCAAGTAGGCTCTAGCCCAGGGCTTTCCAAACAGTGCACCATGACACATTAGTGTGTCACTTGAAGTATGTAGCTGTGTTGCCTACAATCTTGGAAACATATGTTATTGTTTATAAATCATATATTTTTTTAAAATATGTTAAAGGTTTTCATGAGATACGTTGTGTCCCAATACATTTTGTTATTAAAATTTATGTCTGCATCTCTTACAAGGGGTTAGTTTAAGCTCTGATTTGTTAGTAAAACTGGATTACTGTGTTGCAAAATGATGCATGACTATAAAATGTGCCACCAACATGAAAAGTTTGGAAAGCTCTGCTCTAGTCTGTGTTCAGTTGATTTGCCAAGGTTGCTGTAGTTGCCATATCACTTGTTTCATCGCCGCCAGCTCCCTAGAAAACGAGGGGCTGGTTTAGCTCTACTCTGTGAGAGGGGATCATTTCCAACTTATGACAATCCTAAGGCAAACTTATCATGGGGGTTTCTGGACTGAGAGTATGGGATGTGCCCAAGGTCATCCAGTGGGTTTCTGTTGTTGAGCAAGGAATCAAACCCTCAACGCTCAAATCACTACACCACACTGGCTCTCAAATTAAAATGTACAATGCCGTAGATATCCCCAAGGCACCAGATCCCATCTGATCTTAGAAGCTAAGGAGGGTCGGCCCTAGTTAGTACATGGATAGGAGACCACCAAGGAATACCAGGTACTGTAGACTATATTTCAAAATAAGGAATTAGCAAAACCTCCACTCAGTACTCCTTAAGAAAACTCTACGAAATTCATGGGGTCGCCATAAGTCGACAGGCCACTTGAAGGCACACACATGCACACACGCACACACACATATAAACATCATATACCCTTGACCACAGAACAGTACACTCCTTCTATGTGAGATGGTTGTTCTTTTCTACTGAGTGCACAGCTTCAGGAGGGACACACATGGAGCAGCGAGAGAGGAAGGGGACACCCACCTAGCCTGCCAGATCAGCCGAATCAACCCTGGTGATCAACGAGGTGACAGATGTCACAGCCAGGTCACCCTCACATCCCCAAATCACCCTCACATATAAACATAAGTCAAACATTCTGAGACAGCTTTCAAAATATTCTGACGTGTTCTGCTGATATGGTAACAGCTGGAACACAGGAAAGAAATCACAATGTAGATGAATTCCTGGGCATTACTTCTTTAAAAGAATATTTTATACTAGAGACAGAAATAACACCAAAAGAATAGGGAATAGGAAATAGGGTGCTATAAACCACAAAAAGCAGCAGTTCAAAAATGTTTCAGCAAATTTTTTACCCAAACCTAAAGATACATGCACATGAAATGGAACAACCAGGTCAGGAAAACCTTGTATCAGTAAACAAAAAACATTTTAGAGGCTGCTTGAAAGCTTTTTTCAAAATGCATCCAGGAATGATTTTTTTTCCTTTCCCCAGCCTCCACTTTTCTCATGATTCCTATTTTGGTGGTCAGATCGATCACCTTTTTAACATGTTGAGGTTCCCTGATGATGCTGGCTCATTTGTTCTCCTCTTTTTCTCTCTGTTTTGCTGCTCACAATGCTCAATACATGATTTGGGCGACAGCCGCTCTTTACCTTGCCTATTGTAGGCCGACACACACAGTAACAGTAGGATCAGCTAGAGCTGAATCCCTTCTTTCCCAGTTTAAGCTTTGCTCATTGTATAATTTATTGCAGGTACACTGCTGCAATCCAACATTAAAAGCTTGTGTTCCTCCAGCCATCCTTCACCACTTTCACAGTGCAGATGCTGCTAAAAACACTTATAGCTAGACAGAGGATAAGGAAGAGAGGGAGTGGTCAGGAATTAGAAGTCTTTATGAAAAAATGAGATTTTTGGTCTGAGGCTTTGTTAACTGAGCTACACCTGAACAAAGTTGGTTTAATTCCCTGATTGGTGTGGAATCCTGGCCTACCAAGCTAGAGTCCACCCAGGTATATGATGTTGAATAACTGCTGATTTCAGTCAGGCTCCATTAGTGCACATTAAATGTTTTCTTTCTAATCTGCTTCAGCCTCTACTCAAAGTGGGAGCTTAACAGACATGGTTTCTCATCAGAACTGAAGGGATGGTTCCTACTCCCCTTCCTCCTGCTGCCTTCTCCCCAGAGCATGAATGTGTGTTACTACGCACACTGTGCCTGAGATGGCACCATGCTTCAAATTATGGAGAAGACAAATTCATTACTCCCCGTTAAACTTAGCATTGCTGACAGGTAAGTAGTCAGTGGTGTGTGTGTGTTTCAAGAAAGCAAGTTCTTTTAGGTCTCAAATGTAAAGGCCCCCTTTGTTCCCATCCAGATTACTGGGCAGCAGCTGGAACTCCTGGGACACTCACCAATTTGCAGGCAGTGTCTGGCGGAGCTGTGGCAGGAGGGCTAACCTGTCTGTTTCTGTTGAAAGGCTGCTTTGTACAAAAGATGCATGTAAAAAAGAGCAGGGGAAGAGAAAGCGAGGAAAGCTGGCAAAGCCAGAGCAGGTAAGCGCAGTAGGAAAAGTACCCTGCTATACAACCACTGCTCTGGAATTGTCCCAGGACCAAAATTAACAAAATGGCAAGGAAAATATATTCCAAATGTCCAAGCCTATGGTACAGTGTTTCCCCTTCCCCCTTTTTTAGCCTACCATCACCTGCCAGAACTTCTCAGACTTGCAAAATTGCCAACACACAGGAGTTGGAGGTGGCTACTCCTTTTATTCCGGCTCCTTTTACCAGGTTGGGAATAACCTGCTATCCAAACATATATGAGATCATCAGCAGGAGAGTTGGCCAATGTATACATATAGCAGACAGACAGGTTTGTGTGCTCTGCTCTTGAGGGATGCTGCTGGGCCCTTTTCATCACTTCGGCAGTCCCACTAAAACACATTCACATGGGACAGATCTTGTTTCTATTAAACTTTGATAGGTAAAAAAAAAATTAGAATAATAAAAGCATAGAGTTGGAAGAGACCACAAGGGTCATCAAGTCCAACCCCCTGCCAGGCAGGAATACACATTCAAAGCACCCCCAGCAAATTCCCATTCAGCCTATGTTTGAAGACCTCCAAAGAAGGAGATTCCACCACAGTCCAAGGCAGCGTTGAATAGCTATTAGTGTTAGGAAGTTCTTCCTGACATTTAGGTGAAATCTCTTTTTTGTAGTTTGAATTCAGTGCTCCGAGTCTTAGTCTCTGGAGCAGCAGAAAACAAGCTTGCTCCATCTTCAACATGACATCTCTTCAAATAATTAAACATGGCTATCATGTCACTTCTTAATCTTCTTTTTGTCAGGCTAAACACACCTAGCTCTTTAAGCCACTCCTCATACGGCTTCATGGTTTCCAGAACCTTCAGCATTTTTGTCGCCCTCCTCTAGACACGTACCAGCTTGTCAATATCCTTAGTGAATTTTGTGCCCAAAACTGGACACAGTATTTCAGGCAAGATCTGACCAAAGCAGAATAGAGTGGTACTATTACTTCCCTTGAACTAGACACTATAGTCCTATTGATGCAGCCCAGAATCACATCAGCTTTTTTAGCTGCCACATCACACTGCTGACTCATGTTCAGCTTGTGGTCAACTAAGACTCCTAGATCCCTTTCACATGTGATTGATTTTATTATTGGTTATTCTTATTATTGATTTATACACTCATATGCATGCAAGCTGGCATCCTGTTAGTGGCATACACATGCAAAAATTTCCTCTACACAAGCATATGCCTTTTGCGGCGGGGGGGTGTTGTGGAGGTTGCTCATCCCTTCCTCCCTCTCTCTGCAGCACTCAAAGCTCCCTCCAGACCTACCATGCTCTGAAGCCTCCACCTGCAGCTACCCTCTGCCTCATGGAGAGCAGGCGAGACCAAAGAAGCAACTGTCCATGCAGCCAGACGCAAAATGATTACATCAGTGCAAAGGTTTTGGGGGTTCTCCATTTAAAATTTGGCTATGGGGACACAGCCAGACAGTTCCTCAATTCCACTGGCTCCCCATGAGACACAGAACGCCCATGTCAGACAATGTACAGTAAGTCCAGGAGTGGTGCTAGTACTAGTTTTGCACAGGTCCTCATGCAGAACTACTGATACTGAGCCATGTTCAATTGCAGTCACACTGTGTAATCCTTCAAGGGATCCCTGATCATTTTAAATACGGGTGTCCCCTGCTTATCTGAAGGATCAAGGACCAGAGCACTGTCAAAAAGTGGTCTTGACTGAAAAGCAGAACCTCATTTTTCAGCTGTTCTTCTCCTCTTGTCTTCTTCCTGTAGGGAACAAGCGAGTCTCCAAAATTCCTTCATGTTCCCTACAGGAAGAAAGCAAGAGGAGAACAATGGATGAAAGAATGGGTCCCCCTGCACTGAAAGAACGGGACATGTCTATAATTTACAACAGTTGAAAGAGCAAAATTATCAAAAAAAAAAAAGAGAGAGAGAGAGAGCGAGAGCAAGACATCAAGAAGCGGAAGACGCCTGTAGCTCAGTATTAAGATCGTCACTGCCCTCAGGCTTACAAACTAAGAGTCATAACACAAAAGGAAAATGGAAGAAGGAAGAACGAAAAGAAGCAAGGTTAGCCACAAGTGCATGAAGTCAGTCACTGAAATAGCCAGCTGGCATGTATACAGCTCAGACAGTATGACGGCTGAAATATGACATAATGTTAACTATCAGATTCTCATGTCAAGAGGTTTTTCTTCTCTCTCTCAGAAATCCCTAAATAAATGAAACAGGGCAAATCACAGCCTAATGGTTCAGTCTGACCCATCCACATTGTTTTCTTCACAGTCTCCGGCTTAGCAGTCCTTCCGTGTTGTGCTTCTTCAACATAACCCCTCTCCTGCTTTCTCCTTGTTCTTGTTATTTGCTATCACAGAATCACAGAGCTGGAAAAGACCACAATGGCCATTGAGTCAAACCCCTGTCATGCAGGAATTCAAAGCATCTCCAGCAAATGGCCATCCAGCGTGTTACCCTGATTTCTGGGAGTGCCATGAGGGACACCTAAATGCTCTCCAAATTATACAAGTTGGGGGAATTGGTCAAAGAGCACAAGTTAGCACTGTGAGAGGCAGGGCAACGGAGCGAGATCTTTTACCCAGTGTCTACGGGGTCAGGCCGAGTCAAGGAGCAAACAGATGTGAAATAATAATTGTTGTTTTTTTAAAATACAATCAAACAAGTGTATGCAGCACACTCACACAGATAACTATAGAAATAAAGGTTGGAGTGGGGTAGAGGTATTTTGAGAGGAGGCTTTTGGTATGGGTAATACTGCACTTGTCCTGAAGCCCGGGTAGTCTGGAGACAGAGTTCGTGGATATGAAGGTTCTCAGTACGTGGGACTGAGGGGAAGGCTCGCCAAGCAAAGCAGCAGCAAGGCTGAATGGAAGTCGGGAGCGATCCAAGGAAGCGCTCAAAGTCAGGGGTTCTTATAGGGGAAAACGTGGCCATAGGCTAGTCCATACTTGGGGAAAACAATGAGTTTTGGGCTGGAGACAAAGACTCTGAAAGGTCAGAATTTAACATGATTGAGTTAATAGGGTAGCCAGTATCCAAACGCAGAGTGCTTGACGATTGAGTATTCGGCTCGTCAAGCTGCCTGCTCGGGGCAGGGAGTTCTTTGTAAGTGGCATGCATACATAATGAGGCTACTTGCCTTGAGGTCTCCTGAAGTGGCAGTTTGGCTATTTCTGGCCAGCCTGTATTGATGTGGTATATTACGGCGATTAGCGACCGATCCTATTTGCGTGCTTGTCCAGGGGCCTCACAAGCACGTGGGAAGGAATTGGTAAGGAAGGCAAATTATTGATATCAAAATGGTATCTGGTACCCCTCAAGTCCGGCTAGAAACTGCGGTAACAAGCGTCTCTTTAAAAACTTCCAAAGAAGGAGACTCCACCACACTCTGAGGCAGCATATTCCACTGCTGAACAGCTCTTGACCATCAGGAAGTTCCTCCTGAGGTTGAGGTGGAATCTCTTTTCCTTTACTTTGAATCCAGTGCTCTGTGTCCTGGTTTCTGGAGCAGCAGAAAATAAGCTTGTTCCATCTGCAACATAACATCCCTTCAAATATTTAAACGTGACTATCATGTCACCTCTTAACCTTCTTTTCATCAGACTAAATATACCTAGCTATCTAAGCCACTCCTCATGAGGCATGGTTTCCAGACCCTTCACCATTTTGGTCGCCTCCTCTGGATACGTTCCAGCTTTTCAATATCCTTCTCAAATTCTGGTGCCCAAAACTGGACACAGGATTCCATGTAAGGTCTGACCAAAGCAGAATAGAGTGGTGTTATTACTTTCCTTGATCTTGACACTATACTTCCATTGATGCAGCCCAGAATTGCATTGGCTTTTTTAGCTGCTGCATCATGCTGTTGACTCATATTCAGCTTGTGGTCAACTAAGGCTCTCAGATCCCTTTCATACGTACTGTTTTCAAGCCAGGTGTCACCCATCCTATATCTGTGCATTTCATTCTTTCTTCCTAAGTGTAGTACCCTACATTTCTCCCTGTTAAAATTCATGTGATTAGTTTTGTCCCCACTCTCTAATCTGTCAAGGTCATTTTGAATTCTGACCCTGTCCTCTCAAGTGTTAGCTGCCCCTCCTCATTCGGTGTCAGTTGCAGATTTCATGAGCATGCCCTTTATTCCATCATCCAAATCGCTGATAAAGATGTTGAACAGCACTGGCCCAGGACAGAACCCTGTGGCACCCCACTGGTTGCTTCTTTCTAGGATGAAGAGAAGCCATTGGTGAGCACCCTTTGTGTTCAGCCAGTGAGCCAATTAGAAATCTACCTAACAGTAGCACTGTCTAATCCACATTTTATTACCTTGTCTGCCAGAGTATCATGGGGGATCTTTTCAAAAGCCTTACTAAAATCAAGATACACCACATCCACAGCATTCCCTCTACCTACCAAGCTTGTAACTCTATCAAAAACAGAGATTAGATTAGTCTGGTCACCCACTAGTCACTTCTTTCCAGGGTGAACCCTTTGTTTACCTAGAGACGGGACTATCTCTCTCAGCTATGTTGCTCAGATAACGGGAG
Organism: Iguana delicatissima; assembly: GCA_948472985.1. Taxonomy (NCBI): domain Eukaryota; kingdom Metazoa; phylum Chordata; class Lepidosauria; order Squamata; family Iguanidae; genus Iguana; species Iguana delicatissima. The sequence goes on along the minus strand of CAOKZL010001448.1, from coordinate 315,433 downwards.
AGCCCACTGTCACACCATGGATCTTCCTTTACAGAGGGCAATTCTTTATTAGAAGAGTTGTCAGAGGGTGGGTGATTCTGCACTCGAGTGCCTCCACTCTTTGAAAAGCTCAGGTCCAGCTCAAGAATCCTAAGAAAGGGACAGCAACAGGGGTCTGGAAGTCCCCCACTAACACTTAGCACCTAGACAGTAGAAGACTGAACCAGTACTGAGGAGTTATGGAACTTGCAGTCCAAAAAAACCTGGTAGATCACACTTGTCCACCCCTGCTGTAGCAGAATCCTGAGCAAAAACTGAAGGCTCAAAGATTCCCAAATGATCACCTTGCAGCAGTAGAGAAGATGAGGCAGAAACATCACTGAGTTCAGGGAGAAAAAAAAGATGCATGGTATAATCTCAGTTCTTTATCCTCCAACATTTGTTTTTTTATAATGTCAAGTTTTTGCATAATTTGCCAAATTCTTATCAAGAACAAAATGAACAGAATGTGCAAGCATTCACACTGGTTACACATACCACCCCTCCCAGAATATATCCGATATGATTTCAGAAGGTAAGGAGGGTTAGACCTGATTAGAAGAAAACAACCAAGATGGCAACAGGTTTGGAAACCAAAACCTAAGAGGAATGATTTAGGGAGCTGGATACCTTTACTTTGGAGCAGAGAAGATTGAGAGGTGATATGATAGCCACCTTTGACTATCTGGAGGGGTGTCACATAGAACACTACTACAGCAGGCATCCACCTTTTGACACTCTGTTATCTGATGACTCGTGCTTTTTATGCTTCCAGATTAAGGACAAGTTCCATTAATTTGACAGGGGTTCCATTCTTTCATCTGTTCTTACCTACTGAGGCTCACTGGCGTATCTAGCATACACAGCACCTAGGGCAACCCTCTTTTGCGGTTTCCTCCTCCTCCTCCAGCTCCTCCTCCTCCTCTGCCACTAAAACTTCTGACATGACTTTTTTGCATCCCCTTGGCATTGGCACCCAGGGCACATGTCCTACTTACCCCACCCTAGATACCCTTCTGCTCACTTGGAACTGCTTGCACACATGCGCTGCTTGCAAAGTGAGATGAGAAGGGGCAAAAGCTGCCAAGCCAGCTGAGAGACTTTGCAAGTAGCACTCACAGTCGGTCCCAAGTTAGCCTCCATAAATCCTCCATACTACCAACAGTACAGTGCATGGATTCTGTTTTTCAACCAATTCCATTTTCTGACACTGCTTTGCTCCCTAACCCATCAAGTAAGTGGGGGAAGCCTGTACTCAGAACAATACCCTGTGGACTGGTGCAAGTTTGTGAGCTGTTGGCTGCCAGTCCACAGTGTGTCTCGGAAAGAAAGAAATAACTGTAGACAACAGACACAAATAGGAAACTGTTCAGTAGTGGACTTTCTCCTACTGCTCCCTCCTATATCTGAGTTTTTAAAACAGGAGTGGCGAAAATGCATCCCACAGACTGCATACAGTTACCAAGCTGTCTCTTTTGGCACGAAAGCACTACATTTTGCTGAAAATTGGTCCCCAGAAATAATGGGGTGGGAGAAGTCTAGGGGCTTGCAGGAGCAATTTTCAGCAAAATGCAGTACTTTGCGCCACTATTCTCCATGGCCCCTAAATGGCTGACAGCAACAAAATAAGTTGCCCTTATGCCGCTTGCAGGTCTGGCATGCCAGTCTGGTATGGCCCTGCCAGGGGTGCAGAGTGAGAGTGCCCACAGCACAGTAGCCTCCCTCTGCTTCAAAATATCAAATCCCTTTCATTTATTTAAAAAAAAATAACTTCCAAGAAGTTTATATCCAAACCAAACTAAATGAAATTCCCACCCCACCTTAAATCATATTCCTTATTTTTCTGCTCTCTTGTTACTTCTGCAGTGCATTCAGTCTCCGCTTTCAGCATACATTATACTTCTTTGTGCTCTGAATTTAGAAAATTACTTTTAAAAAGTAATACATGACATAATTTAAACAATTACTGGCCACTGACGTTACTGTTCTTTTTTAATTGTACTAGCTATGTTATTACTCATTAATTTACTTGTTATTTTTCAATTACTTAAAAAAAAATATAGGATGGATAGGATAACGTAAAACTTGAAATATTTGGCTGAGAATATATTTTTAAAAGTGACCACAAAAGGAACTCTAAAAGATTACTGGAAAAAAATTACATCCAAAACAGGACTTCTCTTTCCATTTACTGTCTTACTTTTTAGATGTAAATTTGCTGCATTTTTTTTAATGAATTATAGATATCTAGGTTAGCTTCAACTAATTCCAAGTCCAGTTTCCATTGGCTCCCTTCAGGGTAACTGCTGGGATCCTGAATCCTTGCTTCCTTGCACTTGGGCTCCCCCTGCTGGCTGCCCAGTAGTTCGTTCCTAGCAGGGCCGAACAGCACGAGGAAACTGGGGAGTCCTTCCAACTTTGCCATAAGGCAAGATCACTCAGGGAAGGCATTGGGAGAACCAGACATTTTGCTGGCTGAAGTGAAATACAAGATGTCGCACTTCCACTCTGCGTTCAAAAGCTATCTGCACTGGCAGCTAAATTAATACTAACTGAATGAAAACTTCTGGATACAGCAAGCTACCATAGCAGCCAGCACAGCACAGTAGCTTAAGTGTTGGATTGGGACTCTAAGAAAGCAGGGTTTGGATTCCTGCTCAGACTTGGAAACCTGCTAGATAACATATATGGCAACCACCCCCCACAAAAGCAAACCTTGCAAAAAAAAACCAACAACAACTGAAAAACAGCCTTGCAACCTATTCCCCATCCAAGGCTTACATGAGCTCAGAGAATCATGGAGCTGGAAGGAACTTCATGGGCCACCAAGTCCAACCCCCAGCTCAGTGCAGGATCTCCAGCTAGAGCATCCCCAGCAGGTACCCATCCAGCCTCTTTCTGAAGATATCCAAAGAAAGAGACCCCACCACCTGCCTAGGCAATTGGTTCCATTGCTGAACTGGACTTACAGTCACAGAATCATAGAGTTGGAAGGGATCACAACAACAACTGAGTCTAACCCCATTCTGATATGCGGGAATACACATTCAAAGTACCCTTAGCAAATGGCCATCCGGTCTCTGTTTAAAAACCTCCAAAGGAGGTGACTTCACCAAGCTCCAAGGCAGCATATTCTGCCATCAAACAGCTCTTACTGTCAGGAAGTTCTTCCTGATCTTTAGGTCTTTTCCTGTATTTTGAATCCATTGCTACACATCCTAGTCTCCAGAGCAGCAGAAAACAAGCTTGCTCCATCTTCAACATGAGATCTCTTCAAATATTTATACATGGTTATCATATTACCCCTTAACCTTCTTTTCATCAGGCTAAACATACCTAGCTACCCAAGCCACTCCTCATGGGGAATGGTTTCCAAACTCTTCATCATTTTGGTCACCCTTCTCTGGGCATATTCCAGTTTTTCAATATCTTTCTCAAATTCTGGTGCCCAGAACTAGACACAGGATTCCAGGTGAGGTCCAACCAAAGCAGAATAAAGTGGTATTATTACTTCCCTTGATCTCAACACTATACTCCTATTGATGTAGCCTAGAATTGCCTTTGCTTTTTTAGCTGCCACTTCACACTGTTGACTCATGTTCAGCTTGTGGTCCACTAAGATTCCTAGATCCCTTTCACACAGACTGTTTTCAAGCCAAGTGTCACCCATGCCATATCTATGCATATCCTTCTTTCTTCCTAAATGTAGTACCTTAAATTTCTCCCCATTAAAATTCATTTTGTTAGTTTTGGCTCAGCTGTCTAATCTGTCAAGGTCATTTTGAATTCTGATCCCATCCTCTGGGATATTAGCTATCCCTCCTAATCTGGTGTCATCTGCAAATCTGATGAGCATGCCCTCTATTCCATCATCCAAGTCATTGATAGAGATGTTGAATAGCACTGGGCCCAGGACAGAACCCTGTGGCACCCACTAGTCCAGTGGTTCTCAACCTGTGGGTCCCCAGATGTTTTTTCAGACTTCAGCTCCCAGAAGCCCTGAGCATTGACCATAGTGGCTGGGGCTTCTGGGAGCTGAAGTCCAAAAACAGTTGGGGACCCACAGGTTGAGAACCACTGCACTAGTCGCTTCTTCCCAGCATGAAAAGCAGCCATTGGTGACCACGCTTATTCAGCCGGTCAGCCAATTTTTTTTTCTTTTTTTTCTTTTATTTTATTATGACAGCTTAAATTACAAAAACAGATTTACATTCAAATCACAGACACTATTTTCCAAAACCATCTTTTCATACTCCTTCCAATCCCTGTCTAAAATCTTCCGTCATTCCTTCATTCTTCCATCTGGTTACACCCATCACACTCCTATCATCCACTTTCACATACTTTCTTCTTTTATTTACACCCTTCTACTTCCTTCTCTGATCTTATTAACCATCTATCTTCATTAATGTCTGTCGTATTACCTATATCACAGTCTAATCCATATTTTTCCCCCACACTCGCCTCCCCCCTCCCCCCAATGGCTTAGCAGAGGTTTAATTAATTCTTCTCATATAGAAAAATCTTCATTCAGAATGTGGGATATGGATTTAATTGCCGGTCAGTCAATTACAAATCCACCAAACAGTAGCATTGCTTAGTCCACATTTACTAGCTTGTTTGCAAGAATATCATGAGGCCTTATTGAAATCAAGATACACTATATCCAAAGTATTCCTTTCATCCATCAAGCTTATAACTCTATCAAAAAAAGAAATTAGATTAGTCTCGCATGAGTTGTTTTTGTGAAACCCATGTGGACTTTTAGTGATCATGGCATTCCTAAGCGCTTACAAATTCTCTGTGACAGTCACTGAGGAATTTGAGGTGGGAAACTGTGTCACTCTCCTCAGTCTCCTCTTCACCAAGCTGAACAGGTCCAGCTCCTTCAGCCTTTTCTCATATGCTTTGCTCTCCATATCTCTTATCATCGTTGTTGTCCTTCTCTGAACCTACTGCAGTTATCTATATTCTTCTTAAAATGAGGCGCCCAGAACTGAATGCAGTATTCCAGATGAGGCCTGACTAGTGCAGAATATAGCAGCAACACTACTTTCCTTAACTTGGAAACTATACTCCTATTAATGCAGCATCTGCACTACTGGCTCATGTTCAGCTTATGAGCAACAATAATCTCGAAGTCCCTTTCACATGCAGTACAGTAGGCCCTCCTCTTGTGCAACCTCTGCATGCATGAATGTGAGGACATGCGAAGCATTGTGTCCCATTATAGCCATGCACTTGCACTGCCATGGGTGCGCACATATTGTGTCCATCATCTACAATGGAATGCAATGCTTCACATTTTTTGTTTTACACAGGGGTTCCTAGAATTAAACTCCCATATATATGGCAAGGCACAGAACAGCCGAGCTATGTATCTCCCACCCTATACCTGTGCATTTGGCTACCGTGGTCTAAATGCAGAATTTTGCATTTGTCTCTATTGCATTTCATTTTATCAATTTCATTTTATCAATTTCCCAATTTTCTAGTTTATCAAGGTCCTTTTGAAATCTGTTCCCATATTCCAGTATGTTAGCCATCTGCCCCCAGTTTTGTATCATCTGCAAACCTGATAAAGATTCCCCACACCCCATCACCTAACTCACTGATAAACATGTTGACAAGTAATGACCCTAGGACAGAACCCTGAAGCCCTCCACTCAAGATCTCCTTCCAGGCCATTTCCACACTAGACTGTCATTGTGCTATTATTCCACTTTCAACATCCTATGGAATCCTGGGATATGCAGTTTAGGGAGGGGTCTCAAAAGCCCTAGTTTGTAGTGCAGCCATTGATGATGAATCTTTGAACATGGTTTTCCAATCAATAATGGATCACTCTAATAGCCATTCCATATTTAATCAGTTTGCTAATCAAAAAGTTATGGGGAACCTTATCAAGCGCTTTAAGAGCCAGTGTAGGTGTGTCACACACACTCAGGCCAAGAAGACCCCGTGGCAAATTTGCCTTAGAGTAGTCATAAGTTGGAAACGACTTGAAGGCACACAACAACAACAAGAAAGGAAAAATTATAATGCCCTGCTTGTCTACTTTCAGATCACTTTGCCATAAAAAAACAGTTGGGGTGATTATTTATTAGTCATAAATAAGTTACATTTGTATCCTACCTTTCCTCCAGGAAGCTGTGTACCACAGGTAGTTCTCTTCCACCTTACTCCAAATTCTAATTCTGAGCCAGAGTCGTACTGAAAAACAGGAACAACAAATAAATTAGAACAAAGGTAGTAAAATGAAGTGAGCTAAGACATCAATGATCTTAACTATACTGGAAACTAAAGATGCCAGGAATTTTGGAAAGAAGTTAAGTTAATAAATACAATAATAGGGAGAGAGGATCGATTAAGTGAAGAAAATTGTTTAACCCTCAACTTAGGGATAATAGGCTTAAAGAAGAATGAAAGTTATGTAATAAAACACATTTTAAAAGCTGCTCATGCTGTTATTGCTTTTGGATGGAAAAAGAAATCAAAGTGGTATAGTTTTATCTGTTTAAATACATAAAAGAAGCAGTATCACTTAATTTTCTTGGGGAAAGAAGGTTAAAGTATAGTGGACAATATAGTAAAGAATTATGGACCATTTCTGCACTACACTGTGGAATCTTGGGGTTGTAGTTTAGAGAGTAGCATTGAGAATTCTCAGCCAGAGAGCTCTTTAGCCTCAGTAAACTACAAACCCCAAAATCCCACAAGATGTTGAAAGTATAATAATAGCACTATAACAGCGAGGTGTGGAAATGGCCATGGAGTGACAACTGGAACATGGTGATTGAGAAAGTAAAAGGAAATTTGGGGTACGAAGACGTGATAAATTAGATAAATGTTATATCCCATATCTCTGAAAAGACTTCTTAATACAAATGGGATCTAGATCCTCTGTCAGCCATTTTTGGGGTGAGGGATTGGATAGGTTGAAAAAGCAATTGTTAATTTTTTTCCCTTGTAATAGCATTGTAATATAGTGCACACCAATGTCCATTAAGTATGTGATTTATAGTAAAAGCAGAAAAAAGGAAAAAAGGAAACTAAACATGTTATATACACTTGTAAAATCTACAGCAACATTGTTTCAAGAAAATTTATTGTTGCAAGAAGGTGAAGTGGAAGCTGATGGATGTGAGTATGCTCCACTTAATGGGACTTATTTTAGTCCTGCAGCTTTGGTTTGATCTGAAGCTGGTTTGCCTCCCATTAAATCTTGTATTTACTTTATAAGAGCTTATGCTGATGACAGGATGGTTATTTTGGAAAACCCAGAACAGGGCATGGAAATTTTGATACAGAAAATGGAACAATTCAGAGAAGTGGCAGGGTTAAAGATAAATAGAGATAAAACAATAATTTTAACAAAAAATATGAGAAAGGAGGAAGAAGATAATTTGATTTGGATGACTGGGTTTAAAGTAGAAAAGAAGATTAAATATTTAGGAATTTGGTCGTCAAAAAGAAACAATGAGTTGTATGATAATAATTATAAAAAAAACCTGGAAAGACATAAAAACATCGCTAGAAAATTGGAATTCTTTAAGGCTATCTATGCTGGGAAGAATTTCAGCAATAAAAATGAATGTTTTGCCCAGATTAAATTTCTTATTTCAGAACCTGCTGATAATAATTAATGACAAACCTTTTAAGAAATGGCGGAAGGATATATCAAAGTTTGTTTGGGAGAATAAAAGACCTAGGATTAAGTGGAAGCTTTTACCAGAAAAAAAGGAAAGAGGGGTTTTTGACTTGCCGGACCTGAAACTATACTATTTCGCTAGTGGGTTAATATGGATTAGAGATTGGATAACATTACAGGACGAAGAGTTATTAAATTTAGAAGGAGCAGGGAAACGAATGGGCTGGCATGCATACATGTGGTATGGCAAGCAAAAAATTGATAAAGATTTTCAAAACCATTATTTAAGAAGAGCGTTACTAGAAATCTGGCTGAAATTTAGGAAGAGTTACTATATGAAAAAACCAAGATGGTTGTCCCCACATGAAGCATTATATGGGAGGTGGAAAGATTCAAAAGATAAGTGGTTACGCTACGAAAACATATTGAAGGAAGAGCGAAATCAGGATCTAAAGTTAAAGTCGAGGGAAGAAATTGAAAAAGAAGGATTTAAATGCCATTGGTTTTTGCATCGACAACTGAGTGAAAGATTTATAATGGATAAAAAGTTGGAAGGAGTGGAATCTTTGAGAAAAGAATCATAGAATCATAGAATCATAGAAATGTAGAGTTGGAAGAGACCGCAAGGGCCATCCAGTCCAACCCCCTGCCATGCAGGAAAACCCTCAAAGCACTCCCGACAAGTGGCCATCCAGCCTCCGCTTAAAAACCTCCAACGAAGGAGACTCCACCACACTCTGTGGCAGCACATTCCACTGCCGGACAGCCCTGACCGTCAGGAAATTCCTCCTGAGGTTCAGGCGGAATCTCCCCTCCTGCAGCTTGCATCCATTGCTCCTTTTCCTGGTCGCAAGAGCAGGAGAAAACAAGCCCACTCCCTCCTCGACATGACACCCCTTCAAATATTTAAACATGGCTATCATGTCCCCTCTCAACCTTCTCTTCTGCAGACTAAACATACCCAGCTCTCTAAGTCTGTCCTCATAGGGCATGGCTTCCAGGCCCCTCACCATTTTGGTTGCCCTCCTCTGGACCTGCTCCAGCTTATCCATATCCTTCTTGAATTGGGGTGCCCAGAACTGGACACAGGATTCAAGATGAGGTCTAACCAATGCAGAATAAAGTGGTACCAATACCTCCCTCGATCTAGACACCATACTCCTATTGATGCAACCAAGAATTGCGTTGGCCTTCTTGGCTGCCGCATCACACTGCTGACTCATGTTCAGCTTGTAGTCTATTAAGACTCCTAGATCCCTTTCACACGTACTGTTAGCCAGCCACATGTCCCTCATCCTATATTTCTGCATACCATTTTTTCTGCCTAAGTGTAGGACCTTACATTTCTCTCTGTTGAAATTCATTTTGTTAGCCTTGGCCCAGCTCTCCAATCTGTCCAGGTCCTTTTGAATTTTGATCCTGTCATCAGACGTATTAGCAACCCCTCCCAATTTGGTGTCATCTGCAAATTTGATCAGCGTGCCCTCTATTCCTTCATCCAAGTCATTAATGAAGATATTGAACAGCACCGGGCCCAGGACAGAACCCTGTGGCACCCCGCTAGTCACTTCTCTCCAGGATGAGAATCTGCCATTGGTGACCACCCTCTGGGTACGGTCAGTCAACCAGTTACAAATCCACCTGACAGTAGCCCTGTCCAGTCCACATCTTACTAGCTTCTTTGCAAGAATGTCATGGGGAACTTTGTCAAAGGCCTTACTGAAATCAAGATATACTATGTCCACAGCATTCCCTTCATCTATCAAGCAAGTAACTCTATCATAAAAAGAGATAAGATTAGTCTGGCATGACTTATTTTTGAGAAATCCATGTTGACTTTTCGTAATTACGGCATTGTTTTCTAAGTAATTAGAAACTGACTGTTTGATGATCCGCTCCAGGATCTTTCCAGGTACTGATGTCAGGCTGACTGGCGATAATTATTTGGGTCCTCTTTTTTCCCCTTCTTGAAGATGGGGACAACATTTGCCCTCCTCCAGTCTCGCGGAACTTCTCCTGTCCGCCAAGAGTTTTCAAAGATTATAGCAAGAGGTTCCGCAATGACCTCTGCTAGTTCTTTTAAAATCCTAGGATGCAATTCATCTGGCCCTGGAGACTTGAATTCATCCAGTGTGGCCAGGTATTCCTGTACTACCTCTCTATCTATTCTGTGCTGCATTTCCCCCACTTCCTCACCTGCTCCCCAACCGCCAGGTTGCGTGTTTTTATCCTTTTGGGAAAAAACTGAGGCGAAGAAGGAGTTGAGGAGTTCTGCCTTTTCTCTTCCTCCTGTTATTAATTCACCATCTTCCTTGCGCAGTGACCCTATCGTCTCCTTCTTTTTCCTTTTGCTGCGGACGTATTTAAAAAAGCCCTTTTTATTGTTTTTAATGTCTCTGGCCAGCCTAAGTTCTTTCTGTGCTTTAGCCTTTCTGACCTCCTCCCTACATCTCCTGGCTACTTGCTTATAATCTTCTTTGGTGATTTCCCCTTTCTTCCATTTCCTGTACATGTTTTTCTTAACACTTAGTTCAGCTGAGAGTTCTTTAGTCAACCATTCCGGTTTGTTCAGATGCCTTCCATTTTTCCTCCTTAATGGTACAGTTTTAGCCTGTGCCTTCAGTACCTCCCTTTTAAAGAACTCCCATGCATCCTGAACTCCTTTCTCATTGACTATTCTTGACCACGGGATTTCAGCCAGCAGCTCCTTCAGTTTACAGAAGTCTGCTTTTTTAAAATCTAAGACGAGTGCCTGGCTACGCTTGTCTTCTCTTCCCCACTGAATGCCAAATTCTAATAGGGCATGATCCCTCTCTCCTAAAGATCCAACCAGTTCTACGTCATTAACAAGGTCCCCTGTTGGTCAGGATCAGATCCAGAATATTTGATCCCCTTGTCGCCTCTTCTACCTTCTGGACCATGAAATTGTCTGCTAGACAAGCAAGAAACTTGCTGGACCTTGCCGCCTTTGCAGAGTCTGACTGCCAACATATATCCGGGTAGTTGAAATCTCCCATTATTACTGTATCTCTCCTTTTTGAATGTGCAGTCATTTGGTCTACGAAAGCGCCATCGAGGTCCTCAGTCTGGCTTGGAGGTCTGTAGTAAACCCCCACTATAATATCCCTATTGTTTCTCGCTCCCTTAATTCTTACCCAGATGCTCTCGACCTGGCTTCCGGTGTTCAAGTCATGGATCTCTTCACAGGTGAAAACATCCTTGACATATAAGGCTACTCCTTCTCCTTTCTTATTTGGTCTATTTCTACAAAATAGGCTATACCCCTCTATTCCTACATTCCAGTCGTGAGACTCATCCCACCAGGTCTCTGTGATGCCTATCAAATCGTATTTATTTTGTTGTACTAGGAGTTCAAATTCATCTTGTTTGTTTCCCATACTCCGTGCATTAGTGTAGAGACACTTAAGTCCCCGTGCCCTTCCTGCAAGTTCCATGGCATTGTTTCCACCCCTCCCACGATAGGATGCTATTCCTACTTGGCCAATATCATTTGGGCCTTTTTCCCCTGCACTTGCCGAGTCCTTGTCCTGAATAATCTTGTCTCCCTCCCCAGTTGTACTCAGTTTAAAGCCCTCCTAATCCTCCTTGTGAGACTGTTTGCAAAAACGTTCCTGCCAAGTTTCGTGAGGTGCAGCCCATCCCTTGCCAGAAGCCCATGTTCCTGGAATTTCAAGCCATGATCCAAAAAGCCAAACTGTGGGCGGTGGCAAAATGTGCGGAGCCAGCTGTTGACCTCTACTATTGTCCTTTCCCTTCGTGCACCATATCCTTGAACAGGGAGGATTGATGAAACGACCACCTGCGCACCAAGGTCCTTAAGCTTTCTCCCCATAAGCTCATAGTCCTTTGTGATGTGGTGAAAGCTGCGCTTCACCATGTCGTTGGTTCCAACGTGAACCAAAACGAGGGGCTTACGGTCAGTGGGCTTGACCAGCCTCGCTAGCCTCTCTGTTACGTGGTTTATCCTGGCCCCAGGAAGACAGCAGACCTCTCGATTGAGCTTGTCCGGTTTGCAAACTGCCGGTTCGGTTCCTCTGAGCAAGGAGTCCCCAACCACCAGAACTCGCCTCCTCTGAGGCCTGTCTGGGGTTCTTCGACAAGCAGATTCTTCCAGGATTGCCTGGGCACTGTGTTGAGGCCGGGAGTGCATCTGGGTAGATATTTTTGAAAAAATAATTCTTCACTCAGAGAAACAGACGATATTAAAATTATATAATTTGTTGTTGGAAAGAGAATTAGAGGCAGAACAAGTAAAAGAGGTTATGGTGAAATGGTCAAAAAATGTAGGGCATGAAATTCAATTTGAATATTGGGAGAGTAGTTGGAAAGACACAAATAAATTTACTGCTGCTCAAAAATTGAAGGAAAATTATCTTAAAATGCTTTATAGGTGGTACTTGGATCCTGTAAAATTGAGTAAGATATATAGAACGAAAGAAAATAAATGTTGGAAATGTGGTAAAGATAATGGAACTTTTTTTCACCTATGGTGGACTTGCGAGAAGGCAAATTTGTATTGGAGAGAAATTCCAGAAAAGATGGAAAAAACATTACAGATTAAGATACCACTGGAGCCAGAATTATTTTATTGAATATGATGCAGAAAATTGAGAAAGAACAGAAAAGAAAACATTGGAGAGTTATTCTTTACATGGTTACTGCAGCGAGGTTGAACTATGCAAAAAACTGGAAAAGTAAAGATATACCCCGAATGGAAGAATGGTTTGTAAAAGTGAACGAAATGATGGAAATGGATAGATTAACAGGGATAATTCAAGGAAGAATGCAAGGCTTACATAAAGAGAGTTGGAGATTAGTAAAGGAATATATAGAGATAGAACTTAAGGATTTGACAAAACAGGATGGAGGAGATAATGATGATTAGAGAGAGTTGGTGGTAAAAATTCGTTGGGAAAGGGAAGAATAAACAAACAAACAAATAAATATAAATAAATAAATAAAAAGGCTGACGATGTTTTAAGAATGAATAAATACAATATAATGGTGGAGGGAAAAATAAGTCATTAATAAGGTTCTTATTTATAAATATATTTTACAAATAATTATAGAAAGAAATCTAAGGGACAGAGAGAAGAGAATCCTAATAAATAATGAGGGAAATGAGATAAGGTAATGTGAAGGAAGTAACGAATGAGGAAGAAAGAGTAATAGGGGTAAATTAACGGGAAGAAAGTGTGAGAGATTGTTTGGTAGTGTGAAATAGAATATGGGGCAGAAAGACATAAGTTGAAGTTTGGTATATATCATGTTGGAATGTAGCTAGTATATGTAGAAGAATGTAAGTAATTGTATGTGTGTATGAGTTGTGATATTTTAAAGTATAATGGAAAATGGAATAAAGAATATTTAAAAAAAAATCTTGTATTTACTTTATTTAACTACTTGAGAATTGTAAAAGACTCCTCAGTCAGGGTTTTCCCCAAGTTATGTTTTCAACAGACATCAAACTGTAAAGTTTGGAGTTCAAGATATTATGTGTCATTAAAATTGTTTCCTACTTTATGTGACAGGTCACCTATCTTGAATTCAAAACAGAAACTTTGTGAATATTTTTTACGTTTTGATCATGGTGTTAAAATAGATAGACAGGCTATTAACTACTCTGAATTTTCCAAATGGTATAGGCTGTATAAATTTGACCACCAAAGGGCTGTTTACTTGACAAAACTTACATACTTAAAACTTAAGCAAGCTTTTACAGCTCTTTGCTTTCAAACTATGCCTACAGCCATGACTGATGGCAGATATTTTCATATCCCGTTGACCCTTTGTTTAATGTATTCGTGGGGCACCAGAAATTGAGGATTTGCCGCACTGCTTCTTCTCTTGTTCACTATATTTTGAACAGAGAACCAAGTTTTTGGGAGCTATTCTGTTTTCCTTATGTGCAAATAAAGTTTGAGAAAAGATTTTCTATCTTCTGTCTGACCTTGACTCTACAGTAACCTGCAAGGTTTCTCTCTTTGTCTTGGCAGCAATGAAAATCAGGGCAAGATTCATTGCCAATATTGCAGTTGATTGCTCCAGGGATTCTCTTCTCTAATTTTAGAGTTGTTATTTATATTTAATGAACTTCCTGACAGTCAGAGCTGTCTGGTAGTGGAATATGCTGCCTGGGAGTGTGGTGGAGTCTCCTTCTTTGGAGGTTTTTAAGCAGAGGCTGGATGGCCATCTATCCAAGGGAGGGCTTTGATGTAGGTTCCTGCATGGCTGAAGGGGGCTGGTCTGGATGGCCCCTGGGGTATCTTCCAACTCTATGATTCTAATGGATATATATTTAATATTACTGTATATACGTGGTGTTGCCCAGGATTTTATTTTCTCATAGGTTAGAAAGATTTAGAAAGAACTGAGATCCTGTGTCTCTAATTCCCCAAACTGTCTTGTCCAGAACCTGTTACTTTTCCCCATGTTCCCCAATCCACCCTGTATTCAAGAGTTATTAACATACCAAGGTTGGGTTCCTGAGCGAACATACTGCCCTCCTCCTCCTTGCTGCTAGGCCTCATCTCCACAGCAACCAGCCTATTCCAGACAGACACAGTTGACTGAGGTCCCAGAGCAATCTGGCTGAGAATTCTAAAGGCTCTAAACGGCAAACCCCAGGATTCCATAGAATCTTCTTAGGCAGCCAATCACATGAGGTCTTCACCTGACACAGCCAATCATATGAGGTCTTCGCCTAGCACAGACAAACCTTGACTTTTATATATTAGATATCTTAGCCATACTGGTTGCCTCTTCTTTTTATAATATCTAAGACTCATATGTTATCTAATTTATGTTGCCTTTTTATAATGTTGTGTCTTTACTATTCTATCTTGAGACTGCATTTCTTGATTTTTATCACTATGGACGCCAGGGCTTTCCAAAGGGTGTGCCATGACACATTAGTGTGCCGCCTACAATCTTGGAAAGGTATGTTACCATTTATAAATCATATATTTTAAAAAATATATGGAAGGTTTTCATGAGAGATGTTGTCTCCCCACACATTTCATTATTACAATTTATGTATGTGCCTGTAACTCTTACACGGGGCTAGTTTAACGTCTGGCTTCCTAGTAAAACTGAATTACTGTGTCGCGAATTGATGCGTGTCTAAAGAAGCATGTCACCAACATGAAAAGTTCGGAACGCTCCGCTGTATGTGGCCCAAGCATTAACACCACAGCCTCCTTTTCACTGAGCATGCGCGGAAAGACAGCTTTCCATAGTTAAAAAACCAACAGTTCTTTAAAAGTTAGATAACTTCACCGGGGTTGAGCAAGGGTTTCTCTGGCTCTTTCACACACCCGACCCACGGAAGGCGGGGCGGGGGAGGGGAAAGGGCCGCGCGGGAAAATCCCCGAACCTGCGGAGAACTCTTCCCTCAGGGCTTCGTCTGCGCTGCCGGCGCCTCAGCCCGGCACGGGGGCGGGGCCTGGCGCGGGGCATGCCGGGAGAGCTCCGCCCTCCGCTAAAAACCGCCGCGCGCCGGAGCCCGCGAATCAGAAGAAGCGTCGAGGGCGCGAGCGTTCGTTCAACGGAAGGAGGGGGAAAAAGTAAACATGTCGGGGTTTAATTGACTTGAGAGAGAGGGGAGACGTGGAGGAGGCTAATTTTTTTAAAATGTTAATTTTTATGAAGCTCTGTAGGGTCCAGGTTTCGGGGGCAAGCCTGGGCTTGTCTCCTCAGCGCTCGTTACCCGGGCCGTTTCCGCGCCACAGTGTTATAGCGCGATTATTCCTCTGTCAACCTCCTATGGAATCCGGCCGGCCCCTCCCGAAACTGCAAACCCCAGCATTCCATAGGAGGTTGAAAGAGGAATAATCGCGCTATAACACTGTAGTGCGGAAAGGCTCCTGGCTTATACTCTATGAAAACTCATACTTTAAAAAAAGAAGAAAAGCTTGTTAGTTTTAAGAACAGCCCCAAACGCCCCCCCCCTTTTTTGTACCTTTTTGGAGCAAAGTGCTTTCTGATCAGGTTCAGTGGAGCTCTCCGTCTATAACGGATGGTCAGGAAGAGTTTGAGGAAGTTACTTCTGATTTTTTTCCAGAACCTTCCCTGGAGTGTGTGGGCGTTGGGCTGCTGAAGTGACTCTTGGCTGGCCTTAAAAGAGGAAGACAGAGTGACACCAAATACAAGCTTGTTTTTTTTTAAAGGAGCAAGCAAGCCAAATGTCAGAATTTTATTCAGAGGAGTGGGGGATGAATTGATTCTCCATGAATTGATTCCCTCTCTAGGGGCAGCTCCATTGAATCTGATTTGGAAAAAAAAACGTTTTCTAAAACCGGGGCTTTCCTATTAAGGCTGTCAAGGGAATCAGGAAGTTACAATGGAGGTCTGTTTTCATCAACCGTAATACGAATTATTATGTTCCTGGTAGCTGTAGCAGAACAAGGCACAGAGCACAAAACTCTTGTTTTACGTAGGGGATGTTTTAACAGTGCAATTCTGTGGAGGGGATGGAAATATTTGGCAGGGGAGCCAATACTGCCTGAGCATTGTTGTTTTTGTTGCATACCTTCCAGACGACTCAAATAGAAACCTATGTGGGGGGGTGTCTGGGGGCTGAGAGTGTGTGACTCACCCAAGGTCAGGCAGTGGGTTTCCGAGCGAAGAATCGAACCCAGGTCTCTGGATCTCTTTCATGGAAGGCTGGGCTGGCCCCCTCCCTGCTTTCCTTTGACCAGTAGGTGTGTAAGCAGGCTTCTAATGTGGCAGCAAGGACAGCTTTTTGTCGTTATTAGGATGTTCTAATTATTTTATAACTTTTATATATTTTTATAATGTGTTTTGAAATGTTATTGTAAATGTTTGTAATTGTTCTGGAAGCCACCTTGGGTCTCATTCTGGGAGAAAGGTGGCTTATAAAAACAGTTACACTTTCCACATTTTCAGGTTTCACTTTCATGGATTTTATTATTTGTGAGTTTCTCCAACCCATGCTCCCCCCACTTCAGTTGCTCCTTTTCTGGGGGAAGCCTTCCCTCTCAGCAGCTCTGATCAGGCCATGCAGCCCTTGAAAAACACACCCTGTGGTCCTCTTCCCCCAGCTGCTGCCTGAACCACTAAGGATGGCTCACAGCACAGTTTCTTAGCACCGCCCACACACTCCCAAGGAAGGATAAGGACAAGAGAGAGGAAGTATAGGGCCACCATGCCAACCTGCCCCCCTTTCCTCTCCTTTCCCTGACCTTGTTTGGACCCTGGGTGCCCATTCTCCCCACTGTACCCCAGCCCCCTTTCCACAGACACACACATTTTGATATTTGCAGTTTTCCCACTTTTGCAGGGCTTTTATGCCTCAACCTTAGCAAATGTGGAGGGGTGACTGTACAATAAATAAAGTTTTGCATAGTCTACTTGGAGGAAGGGGGCATTTTTGGATTCCATAGGGCACATATGTGCCTACGTGGGATAAATTTGCACCAGTAGTGCTGGTGAACTGTTTTTTTTCTAGGAGTATCTTACAGGGTATATGTGACCTCCCACTAGCAGTGCATCATCCTGGAGCATCCCCAACCTGTAGGAGGCCAGCTGGCAGTCTCTATAATTGGAGTACAATGTCTAATTGAAAATGTTTATATCCCAGCTTCAGCAACATCTTCTCCCTGTTTTATCCTCACAGCAACCCTGTGGGGTAGGTCTAGCCAGGAGGAAAGGACAAGACACCTTCCCCATACGCCTGGTTTAAATTATTGGTTTCAACACTTAAAACAGGTAGCTTGTGCTTTATCTCATGTTTCTTCTTTGTAGGATCAACATGAGCACCAAGAAGAAAACACCCAAAAAAACAAACGCAAGGCAGCTCCCTGACTGGGAAGATGGGATTCAGATTGGTAAGTGATTTTCTTTTCAGTAATGATTTGTGAGTGGCAAGGACTGGGCTGGCATGGAGGTGAGCAAATCTGTTTCTAGGGTAGTGTTGTAGTCATGTTACTGGTTGCAGAAGAACGAACGAACACTGCAGAGACACCTTGAAGACTATCTGGCATAAGCTTTGGTGGACTCCAAGCCACACAGCTGCCAAAGTGGGCTGAAGTCAATGAAAATTAATACCTTATAAAATATCTTTAAAGAGCCAATAGGATCTTTGTTGCTTTGTTTAGAGAATCAACATTCTGCTCCTTTTAGTGAGTTCTGGTTGCTCCCAGTTTTGATTTTTAGTTTTCCTTTTTTGGGGGGGCGGGGAGGCCTAATGCAGCTCTTGGAGGAAAAAATCTGGCACTGGGTCTAGCTTACTTCTAACCACAGCACTGCACAAATAAAAACAAAACTCAGTTTTATAAATTGTTCAAGTGAATAAAGAAACAGGTAAATCCAAACACAAAGAACTGTACAGCCATCATAATACAGTTAAAATAATAACAAGAAAGAAATAAGTGGAATGCGGGAGAAAGGGTAAAGACAGAAGCACAAACAGATGTGGACACACTGCTCTTATTTACTGTGCAACTTCTCAAAGAAGTCCTGTCTCGCACTCAGGTTCACTACCAAAGATGCTCAAGAATGAAAGTCCATTCTCGTATGGGGATGAGGTGATGTGCCTCAAGGAAATTGACTGCTTGCATAAGATGCAAAAATATTGTGGGTACCGGAATTCTAAAATAGCCAAGGTATGAGCCCAGTCTTTTGCTGCTGCTTTGAGGAGAGTTGTCAACTGGTCTTATTCCTGGGGTGTCCATGGTAGATCTGGGACAACAACAAATAGCAGGAAAGGAACTAGAGATGATAAGAAGTCTTTCACAGAGTGCATGATTAAAATGTGCTACAAGATGTAGTGCTGGCTACCAGGTTCAATGACTTAAAAGGAATTTGGACAACCTAATGGAGGGAAGATAGCCCTTCAATTCAATCCAGTCAGCTGAGAGCCAGCGTACTGTAGTGTGCACTTCTTTGAGGGGAAGCACCGAAGAACCATCAATGCCATTTTCCTGCTCAGCTATACAGAAAGGCCAAAAGCAATGCCATGGCAGAGATAGTAGAGAGGATTGCTGCTTCCTATAAGTTCTTCCAGGATAGGCTAAGTTTCCATCTTTTGCCACTCCATTCAGAGAAGGGGGTGGTTCCTTTTTTGATAAGAATTAGATTCTGTGGAAATAAAACAGCAGATGGTTTGGAGTAGAAAGGCATAGGACTGCACTATACACTTTTCAACAACTTGAGAAAAGATGGCAGAGAGAAGGGATGGAAGTACAGTTGGCCTTCCGTATTCACTAGGATTAGAGATGCAAGATTCCCACAAAAGTGAAAAAACTGCAAGTAACAAGGTCTGTGGGGGGCGGTCTTGTGAAATGGAGCTGAGGCCTGGTAGGGAGAACAGACCTCAAACCAGGTCAGGGAAAGGAGAGCGAGGGAAGATGGGTTGACATGGTGGCCCTATATTTCCTCTCTGTCACCCATCTCATTCCTTGGGGATGGGGAGGGGACAGCAGGAGGGAGATTGTGGTGCTGAGGAATTGGCCTGTGAACCGTCCTTAGCTGGGCAGGCAGTGGCTGGTTGTGGTGGTAGAGGTGGTCGAGGTCCAGAGGTAGGATTTTAAAGGGCTGCATATCAGAATTGCTGAGAGGGAAGGTTGCAGATTTCTGAATAATCAAATCCATGAAAGTTAAACCTGCAAATGTAGAGGGCTGGCGGTATTGCCAATGGGTTAAAATTTAGTCCAGGTTTGGCCTATGTAAGGATAGGCAGCCACTCAGATCCACAACACACATACACACCCCTGGACCTTCCCCCAATCTCCGTCTCTCTCTTTTTAATTAAAAGAGAAAAATCCTCAGGGCTCTGGGGGCCAATTTTGTCATATTTTGATATTCCTGTGGGTTGCTTTAAGTTTAGGGGTGGTCTTTTTTCCAACTAGGAAATCAGTCCTAGTGCCCCTCAGCCTAAAAAGAAGGTCAGGGGTCCTCCTTGAACACCAAGTGCATGAGGGGGACTTTTTCAGCATTTTTCCCCCAAAACAGTTTCACAGTGGAGGGGAACTGTGTACAATCTGTGGTCTACACTTTACTGACTGCTAGCCTATATTTGTCCTGCGAGTGTGGGGTTGGCATCTGACCTCTTGTTCTCAAAAGGTTCTCCACTTCTGTGTAACTTCTGAATGCTGAAGGGCTCTCCTTCTTTCACGCCCAGCTTTTCCAAGTTCATGTATTGGAATTTTGTTTTCCTTAAGGATTTCCTTTTATTTCCTTTTGTGCACTCACACTCTTCCATCTCCAAAAATCACTTCTGGTTTTCTTTTTCTTGCAGTGCAAAACCTTTTCGGATGATGATGTTGTCCGAGAGATAGATCATATTGAAATAGTCAGGAAACTGCAAACTGATCATGGCAACTGGAAAGAGGTAATGACATGTTTTGAGTATATTTCTAGTCTTTTTTTTCCTTTTTAATTACCATAAATACAGAAAACAAAAACAAACAAGAAACAAAGGAAATATTGTACTTATTGCAGCAATCAGTATAGGACAAAATCCGTTTCTTAATAAATAAGTGAATGTTTAATATTAAAGTTCATTCAAAAGCTAAAATAGAAAATGTATCTTGAATTTAAACTCTATAGAATATTGTGTAATTCCCACTGAATAAGTTGTGATTATGAAATCAAACTTCCTTTCTTTCTTTACTGGATAAATAGTATCAAATAAGAACATCTTAATAACTAAGTTCTTCTACAGATGGAAGCACCTTATTATGGCTATTCCTGAACTTGTCTGATTTATCCTAACTTAACCTTGTTACTATTTAAATGATAAGCCAGAGTTTAAATCATTGTGCCTTTGATTATAGACCAAAAGTTCTAAGACAGTGCATAACTTAAAAGATCGGCTCCCCTCCTCCCATGTTTTTACTCTGCTCCTTAGGTCAGCATCTTTTCCTCCCTTATCAGAGAGTTATATTTTGGACTGGGCTGTTGAACCAGCCCCACTGGCTTTGTCTACTTAATTCACGTCCATACAAGCTGTGTCTTGGTGACTCTTTAATCATGGTGCCAAGTATGAATGGGAATTTATCATGTTGCCATATTACCTGCTGTTGTTGGTTTTTTTTTAAGAACCAAGATGAAGGGCTTTCAAAGTTCCTTTCTTGCCCAAATTGTAGGGCAGAACACTTTGCTGTGTTGTGTACCTTGGCGTCTTCCTTTTAAATCAAGAAAAGTCAAGTTTCTTTATATCAAGAAGAAGGCAAAAACGATCATCTTATGTTACCCTACGTGAACAGGAACAAACAGGTTGTGCAAAATACATTATGACCTTGTGATATGCCTTGCCTGCATTCTTCAGAGCTGAGACTATGAGCTTTTTCATATTAAACAATGAAGAATGCTATGATTCCACTTTAAATGTGATAACAATATCCCATGAAATCCTGGGATTGGTGGTTTAAGGAAGAGCATTTGGAATTCTCAGCTAGAAAGCTCTTGTGTCTCACCAGACTACAAATCCCAGGATTCCATAGGATGGAACCATAGCGGTTAAAGTGGAATAATTGTGCTATAATTGTGTGGTGTGACTGGGGCCCTGGTCAAAAGGCTGTGTAAGTGATACATTGCCCAACGTGTTTCTGCATTGGCTCCTACTGTAGGGTTTTCTTCCTTAAAAAAAATGTTTTGAATTCTCCAGATCTGGCTGTTCTCACCCTTCCTGCATGCTAATCCAGAGGAAGATCCTATTTAGTTCACAATGGACTTATTCCCAGGAAGGTGTGCTTAGGACTAGAGCCTTAATAACCTGGAACCATGCTTCTCTTTCTGTTGCAGATTCCGGGACAGATTGGCAAAGTGATGCAAGTGCACAAAGATGGAGATTTTCCGGGTCAATTCCAAGACAAGTCCAGCATCTGCAACCTGGCTTACTTGGCACCCTGTGAAAGCAATCAAGATGAGAACTTTATGACTCCTGATACTAGTACAGAATCTAAATGTGAGGACACAGAAAGGAACCCCATCTCTCTTAAGCCATGGGTGGGGGGACCCAGTGCCTCCCAAGCTTGTCGAACTGCAGCTTCCATCTCCCCCAGCCATTGGCCAGGCTTTGGAGGGTGATGGGATCTCATGTCCATCCTTGGAAGGGTCACAAATTAATCACCCTTTCACTAGTTTTTCTGAAAACCTTTCCAAGGTCTTTTTTGGTGACTGCTGTGGAACTCCCTAACAGAGAAGGTTCAGTTGTCCCCCTTCACACTGTCTTTTTGTCCTTTCTGTTTGGGTGAATTTTCACAACTGGTAGCTTAGGAATGAGCTTTTAACAGCCAGGAAATGTTGCTGTATTTTTCTACTGAATGTTTTAAAATTGTTTTTGATTTGACTGTGTATTAATTGCGTTAATATTATAACATGTATTTTTTTTCTGTGTTTAAAAAAAACACACTGTTACAAGTTGCTTTTAGTCCAAGTTTGAGAGAAAGGAGAAATATAAATAAAATTAGTCAGTTAATAAAATGAAATATGGGCAGAACATGCCACTGTAAGTTTGCCACTGTAAGTCTGGCTGCTGCTTGATGTTGTTGTGTGCCATCAGGTTGTTTCTGATGTATGGAGACCCTAAGGTGAACCTATCATGGGGTTTGCTGGGGTGAAAGTGTGTGATGCACTCAAGGACATCCAGTGGGTTTCCATGGCTGCATGGGAAACTGAATCCTGGTCTCCATGCTCAGAGTCCAACACTCAAACTACTCGACCATGTTGGCTCTGATGGCTGCTGTAGGTGTTGTCAAATTGTAGCAGCAACTGCACTGACGACGGTGTGGGCAGTGATGACAGCCTTGCTGTGCCCCCAAGCCCAGCAGGGGAGGTTGCATCAGCTTTCCCATCCTTACTGCTGAAATTCTCTTGCCCTCCCAACAGCCTGGAAATCTAAAGACTGCCAGGCAGAATGACAGCTTCTCAAATGCTGGTGGTGGAGACTGCAGAAATGCCCTGCAGCAACATGCAGCTTGTGTGTTATTCATTCCATGCCTTCTACTCTTTCAACTCAAACTTCTTCACATATGTATTTTAAAGCAGGGAGTAATTTTAATGTGGTATTTATACAGCCTGCCATTCACATTCATGGGTTTCACTTTCATGGATCTGATTACTTGCAAGTTTCTCCACCCCCTGCCATTCCCATAGAATGATATAGAGTTGGAAAAGGCTGGAAGAGCCATCAAGTCCAACCATTCTGCCATGCAGGAATATACCATCAAAGCATTTCTGACAGATGGCCATCCAGCCTCTGTTTAAAAACCTCCAAAGAAGGAGACCCTACCACACTCTAAAGCAGCGTATTCCACTGTCAAGCTGCTTTTACCATCAAGAAGTTCTTTCTAACGTTTAAATGGAACTTCTTTTCCTGAAGTTTGAAGCCATTGCTCCATGTCCTAGTCTCTGGAACAGCAGAAAAGAAGCTTGCTCCATCCTTCATATGACATCCCTTCAAATATTTAAACATAGCTATCATGTTACCTCTTAACCGTCTCTTCTCCAGGCTAAACATGCCTGGCTCCCTAAAACACTTCTGATAGGATTGCATGGTTTCCAGGCCTTCTACCAGTTTGGAGGTCCTCTGGACATGTTCCAGCTTGTCAGTATCCTTCCTGAACTCTGATACCCAGAACTGGACACGGTATTCCAGTTGGGATCTGAATAAAGCAAAATAGAGTTCCTTTGATCTAGACACTATACTCCTATTGATGCAGCCCAGAATCTCATTGTCTTTTTTTAGCTGCAGCATCATACTATTGACTCGTGTTCAGCTTGTGATCTTACTGAAATCAAGATACGCTATGTTCACAGCATTCAATTCATCTACCAAGCTAGTAACTCTGGAAAAAAAGAGATAAGACTAGTCTGGCATGACTTGTTTTGAGAAACCCGTGTAGACTTTTAGTGACCACAGCATTCATTCCTAAGTGCTTGCAAACTCTGTTTAATGATCTGCTCTAGAATTTTTCCCAGTATTTATGTCAGGTTGATTTCATGGTAATTGTTTGGGTCTTCTTTTCCCCCCACCCTTTTTGAAGACGGAGACAATATTTGGCCATCTCCAGTCTGTTGGGACTTCTCCTGTTCTCCAGAAGTTCTCAGATTACTGCCAGGGGTTCTGAGATTACCTATGCCAGTTCTTTTAATGCCCTCTGGGCTGAATTCATTTAGAGTAGCAGGGTATTCCTGTACTACCTCTTTACCTATCATCTGTTCCATTTTCCTCAGGTAGAGCAATTGTTTTCCTTTTGAGAGAAAGCCGAGGCAAAGAAGGTGTTCAATGGTTTGGCCTTTTCTCTGTCCCCCACTAGCATTTTACCATCCTTTCCATACAGAGGTCCTATCATTTCCTTGTTCTTCCTTTTGCTACAGACATAGCCATAAAATTGTGAGAAACTAGCAAATCATCAAATCTGTGAAAGTGAAACCCGTGAATGTGAAAAGCTGTCTGCATAGGTAACACCGTGTTAGAATTACTTACTGTTCTAATTTCTCTAGCAAGCCTGAGCTCATTCTGTGCTTGAGCTTTTCTTACTTTCTCCCTACACTTGCTGGTCATTTGTTTGAATTCCTCTTTGCTGATTTTCCCTTTTTCCGTCTCTTATACATGATTCTTTTAAATCTTAGATCCGTTGAAAGTTCTTTAGATACCCATCCCAGATTCTTCAGACACCTCCCATTTTTCCTCCTTGTTGGAATTGTTAGAAATTGTGCCTTCAATATCTCATTTTTAAGAAATTCCCTTCTCTTTTAGTATTCCTGGCTCCCAGTATTTCCCTATGTTTACCGAAGTCAACTTTTAAAGTCTAGAAAGCGTATGTGACTACGCTTGACTTCCCCTTTCCGCTGGATAATAAACTCCAGGAGAACACCCCAGGATCTAACCACCTTCAGCCCATTAACCAGGTCATCATTGCTGGTTATGATCAAATCTAATTAGCTGTTACCCTTGTTCCCTCCTCCACCTTTTGGACTATGAAATTGTCTGTAAGGCAAGTAAGAAATTTGTTGGACCTGATATTTTTAGAAGAGTTTGACTTCCAACAAATGCCTCCCATTATTACTGTGTATCTCCTTTCTGAATGTTTGATCATCTATTCTAGGAAGGCGAGGACAGCAATGAAAATGGGGAAGGGTCTGGAAGCCATGCTGTATAAGGCGTGGCTTAGGGAGCTGGGTATGTTTAGACTGCAGAAGAGAAGGTTAAGAGAGGACATGATAGCCATGTTTAAATAGGATTTCATATCGAAGGGAGAACTGGATTGTTTTCTGCAGCTCAAGAGACTAGGTTAAGGAGTGATGGATTCAAAATACAGGAAAAGAGATTCTACCTGAACCTCAGGAAAAACTTCTTGATGGTCAGAGCTATCCAGCAGTGGAATATGCTGCCTCAGAGTGTGGTGGAGTCTCCTCCTTTGGTGGTTTCTAAACAGAGGCTGGATGGCCATCTGTTTAGAGTACACTGATGTGTGCTCCTGCATGGCAGGGGGTTGAACTGGATGGCTCCTGTGGTCTCTTCCAACTCTGTGATTCTATGAATTCAAGTCCTCAGTCCAGCTTGCAGGTTTGTTTCCCTCCCCTTAACCTTTACCCAGATCCTCTCCATCTGGCTTCCAGGATTTAAGTCATAGATCTCTTCACAAGTGGAAATGTCCCTGACATACTGTGTTACTCCTCCTTTCCTATTTGGTCTGTTTCTCTAAAATAGGTTTATTCCCCTTGACTGCTACATTCCAATCGTGAGACTCTTCCCACCAGGTTTCAGTGATGACATTCATATTATATTTATTTTGCTGTGCTGTGAGTTCAAGTTCCTCCTGTTTATTTCCCATGCTCTATGAATTAGTGTAGAGGCATCTCAGACCATGGGTCACTCCCTCTAGCTTCTCATTTAAGTATCTTTCCCTCCCCCTGTTGGGTCCCTGTATTGTTTGCACTGTTTTCCCTGTAAGATTCAGAGTGTTAGTTCCTTGATGAATTCCTGCCCTCCAGGATACCGTTTCCCTCCCCCTCCCCATAACTCAGTTTAAAGCCCTTCTAATTAGGTTTCTGAGATTCTCAACAAAAGCATTCCTGCCAACTGCTGTGAGGTACAGCCCATCACTTGCTACCTCTAGGCAGTGCTAGAGGAAGGTTTCAGGAGTAACCTTCCCTCTGAGTGGCTCCAGCCAGGACATGCAGCCCTTTAAAAATCTGCCTCTGATCTTCCTCCTCCTCCTCCACCACTAGCCACTACTTGACCAGCCAAGGACAGATCAACCTTGATTTCTCAACTCTGCAGACCTCCTCCTGACACTCCCTTCCAAACACCCAAGGAAAGAGATTGAAAGAGCTGACCTATCCCCTTTCCCTCTCCTTTGGCTCACCTGCTTTGGGCTCTGAGTGTCCACTCTCCCCACCATGCCTCAGCTGTCTTCTCACACTCATGTTTTAATATTTTCAGTTTTTCCACTTTTGCAGGAGTCCTGAGTCCCTAATCCCAGTGAATATGGAGGGCTTCCTTTGTTGTAATTTGTTGTATTTTCTTGCTTGTACGTGTTTTAGAAAGTATAAACTTATTAATTATAATTGGTTAATTATAAATGTATTAAGAAGCAAAGAAGGGGGGGAGAAGAGGGTATTTACACTTCACCTACCCTTTCCTCCAGCTCTAGGTAAGCCAGCTAAGTCACCTACAAAAAAAAGTGTCAGAAGGACCTTATTCCAGCCTGAAGATGACTGTGGGAATTCAACTGTTGAGATGGCGTCTCAAGTGAGTATCCTTCTGTTCTAAGACAGAATAAGGTCAAACATCAAGTGCAGTGCAGAGATCTCCGATCTTTTCTGAATGGGTAGGTGGACTTGGAATGTTGAGATGTGGCTGCCCGGGAGGGAATGAGGTTGCCATTCACAAGATGGAAGCTTTCTTGGGTGCAGCCACACACAACACAGCAAGAAAGGCAAACTAGGGAGGAGAAAATATAATTCAAGAAGAGTACAATGCAGAGGTGTGCCTTGGGACAAAGAAATCTTGCAATCAACTGTTTCTGCTCAAACAGGCCACCCATTTTGCAGAACAAGAAGACAGATATTTCTCCAAAATCACCACTGAATGTATTTCTCCAAATCACACACAAGAGTTGCCTTTCCCTCCCTCTCTGGTTCACCCACTACCACCACGTCTACCCCACTCTATTTTTCCCTTCCCCTCTGCAGCTCTTCTTCCCGGCTCAACTGGAAGGCAACAAGTGGGGGCTTTTCACTTTTCCTTTTTTTTAATAAGGCTTCAGTAGGTGGCCAGGTGCACTCTGAGCTGAATTGTAACCACCTGTCATTTTAAGAAAACAAGGGGAGGAAAATGACGATGATAGGGAAATGCAAGCTAGGTATAGTGCAGTGGTTCTCAACCTGTGGGTCCCCAGATGTTTGTGGACTTCAGCTCCCAGAAGCCCCAGCCACTATGGTCAATGCTCAGGGCTTCTGGGAGCTGAAGTCCACAAACATCTGGGGACCCACAGGTTGAGAACCACTGGTATAGTGGGTCCTCCCTTACCATGGCACAAACACGAGGTCGTGTGAAGTGTTCAGTGCCATTATAATCCACAAACAGTGGCAACATGTCTGCACTGCCATGGGTGCACACCCATCACATCCATGATTATAATATGTAACATTTTGCATTTTTTATTTTATGGGGGGGTTTTTCCAGGAACAGAACCTCTGCATATACAGAGGGCACACTATATTTTCTGTTTCCAGATGCCCCATTTTTAAAGAGGAATTTTAAAAATGGGGTGTTGGTGGGCGGGGATACTCTTGGTGAGCATGAATGGGTACTATATGGAAGATCCTTGCTCTTGGGAGAGAAGGATTTATTAATTAACACTGTTTATTGCATTTCTGCCCACCTGGGCTTTCAGACTGATAATAGGTATGTACCTGATTTAAAAACAGATTAAAGAATTTCAAAAGCCAATATTAACATGAGTTTTGAAGACTAATAATGTATAACAACTAATATAACTGTGACTATCTTCCTGAGGCTCAGCAGGTTTTGAGGCAACCTGACTTGGCTCAAGTTGATTGGAAAGTTGACTGGGAAGTGAATTCAACCCCAGGGAGCTGCTACAGAGAAAGCCCTGTCTCATGGGTTCACCAGACTGACAATGGAAGGACACGTTAGGTCTCCACTCAAAGAGCTCAAATTCTATGTCAGCTTGTTCCAGACCAGTTGTATGAGCTGCTCTGGAATTTGATTTCTTTGAGTGGAGGCCTAACTTGTCCTTCAACTGTTGAACTCCCCAGGGGGCTGCTCATCTCTCTTGAGGTGGCTTATCCAAAGTGCTGGTTTTGATCTGCAAAGCTTGAGGTAATTATATCTGGAAAGGCTAGCTTGTTCTATAGGATAGATATCATGGACCTTAACATATCATGACCTCAAGCTTTTTAGATCAAAACTCAGCATGTTGGATGAGCCCAGAGGCAAATGGGAAGCCAGTGCAGTTGGTTCAGGACCAATCTTTAAACCAGATAGGAGACAGAAGTTTGGCTGCCCTTTTCTGCACTAGCTGTAGCTTCTGAGCACTTTTCAAGGGCAGCCCTGTGTAGAGCACATTTCAGTAGTCTAATTAAAAGGTCATTTTAAGCATGGATAAATCCATGTTTTCTAAGATGAGGTATAGCAGAAGCTGGCCAAAGATGCCCCTTGCTACCTCTGCTGTGTGGATCTCCAGGAGCAATGGGTGGTCTAAGATCACTCCCAGGCTGCAAACCTAGTCCTTCAGAGGTTGGATACCCACCTCGCATTTCCAGGTCGGCCCCTCTTTTTTGTCTGGACTGAGCTTCAGTTTGTTCCCCTGTGTGCTACCCCCTGACTGCATCCAGATAGTGATTCAGGTCTCCTTCAACTTCCTTGGTGTTGGTTGAAAAAAAGACAGAGCTGCCATAATATTAGTAAGGAGAGCAAACCTTGTAGTTCTAGTTGATCTTCCCTTGCTGCCTTTTAGCATCTGAATTGACTGCCTCATTCTACTTTGTGGTACGACCATGGCAGGCAGTAAAGCATTAACCTGCACTGCATTTCCTCCAGCTTGGGAGGGAGGGCATTGCTCATCAGGCTTCCAACAGGGATGCCATTACATCATAAAAAAGCACAGTGTCACCTCTAAGAGAAGCTGGAGGGCAGCACTCTACTTTTCTTTAGCCTCCCTTCTGTACGAAGTGGTGTTCCTTCTCTTGATTACTTTCCCATGTGATATTGTACGGCTGGGGATGATGGGGGCTGCAGTTCCACAAATCTGGAGGGGCACCATGTTGGAGAAAGCAGTACCACAATTTCTTGCCATTGTATAAATTGTTGTGTGAAAGCACTGACATACTGAATTCGTGTGCTTTCTTTTCTAGGAAGAATCACCAGATACAGCCTCTACAGCAGAGTGGCATACTGATTCCTCAGAGTTGCCGGAGAAGCCTGTAGTGGAGTAAGTTTTGGGGAAAAGCCAGGCTATAAATGAAATTAGCAGTTAATAATAGGTTGCACATGCAATGATGTTGTTCAATCCGCCCTCCACATTTGCTGGTTTCCCTTTCGCAGATTTGATTAATATGTTCTCTATAGGAATCTCTAGGTCCTCCAGTACAATCCTGTGGTCAAGTTCTGCTGGAAGGTGACCATAGAGTCATACAGGAGGAGCTAGAGATTGCTAGGGAAGTGTTCTCTCAAGTAAAAAAAGAAAAAAAAAGCATTCACATTGGGTCTTGTATGCAGTCTTTTGGACCACAAACCCTGAAATCTCTTTATTACAAAGAGAAAAAGTTGAACTAAGGCAAATGTGGTGTTGAAATGGGTCATCTACTCCACTGCCTGCCAACGCAGAAAATCCACTATAGCCCCACTCCTAGGTGCCTATGAAGGCTGTGTTTAGAATCTCCACTGCTTTCTTCCCACTTCTTAGAAGTCCTATCTGTAGTCAGCCTTCCATATCTGAGAATTCTGTATCCACGGATTCAACCAACCACAGTTTGAAAATATTATTTAAAAAATCCAAAAGCAAACTGATTTTGCCATTTTATATAAGGGATGCTGTTTTACTACAGTGTACATAATGGGACATCCACAAATTTTTGTATCCATGCGGGGAGGTGTTCTGGAACCAAATCCTAGTGCATACTGGGAGCCCACTGTATTCCACTGCCACATACTTCATGCTTTCATTTAGGTATTCCTAATGTTTAACTGAAACCCTTCTTATTTTGAATCTGTTGGTGGGCTGCAGTTTGGGCTCTGTCTGTTACCTTACAAATAGACAGGTTTTAGACCTGCAAAACCTTGTTTTCCACTAGGACCCCTCAGTCCATCAACTGGTTTTACTAAGTTCAAAGGAATGGTTTAACAAGCTGAACAGAGAATTGTGGAACAAGCTCCCTGCCTCTGAGCATGGCTCAGCCCAAGAATTTGGTTGAGTGTGACAACTGAATAAATCCTTTTCCATGCATATCTGTTTAGAGGAGGCCTAATTTGAAGAGGAAAGAAGTCTGTATGTTGTCACTATTGTTGCACTGTTGGGAGCTGGAAAGCCTTAGTATTGCCCATTACATAGAGATCTGCCGGGAGATCCCAACCTTATCGTTTGCTTACCTATGTTCTGTGGGATAGCCCTCTCAATACCATATTGCTTCAAAATTATTCTTATTCTCGAGATCCCAAGGGAGTTCAGGCTGGCTCCACCTGTGTTGATCCAGTGACCAAAGCATGTGTGCCTTTGGCTTTTTAAAACTGGCTTTTAGAATAGTTTTCAGTAAATAAAACAATGCTTGAGGTGAAACATATCTGCCTCTGTAAGCCTTTTCCCAAAGGACTTGGTGGATGTGATGAATTACTTCACCCACTTATCTCACAGTGTGAGGACTGAAGCACTGTCAGAAAACGGTTGAAAAGTAGAACCCGTGGGCGGCATTATAGGGAGCATGAAGGATTTATGGAGGCTCTGTTACCCTAAAACATAGGCACCACAAGGGCCAAAAAATGTTTCCAGGGAGGAGGAAAGAAGGAGAAAGATTAAAAAAAGAACATCTAACAACACACATTTCATGATAAAGATACAATATAAAAATCTCACCTCAAATTCAAATGTAGTACAGACACATCAATATACAAATATACAATAACTCAGAGGAGTAGCAATGTCCAGGTGCAAACAATTCCTCAATAAAGGCACAGAAAAAAAAAGTTCAACGTAGCAAATTCTGTTGGTTCTGAGTTCAAATTTTTCAGGTTATAGGTCTGCCACATTTGCACAAATCCTGTATTAAACTAAAAATGTGGGCAGAAATGAAAAGGGGAGAGAGAGAGAGGAGGACAGAGGGAGTACAGGGCATCTTCTAAATACATACATACATTGCACTCACACACAGGTGTTCCTTTCCAGTAATTGAAGCAGAAATTACTAAAATTATATATCACATACATATAGCAACAATTGAAGGCAAATGCATCGACAATTAAAGGCAGTGATCTGGCTAACAAGGTTTCAATGAAGGCAAAAGAGTGGGCATGGCCACTCATATTGGCAACTTCAGAAGCACACTGTATGGCAACTCCAAAGGACTGGAAAGGAAAGCCCCCAGACTGGACAACCCCCTCTTTTGTGGAGCAGCAGAGGAGTGAAGCAACCGCTCTAATTCCCTTCATGGGATGGCAGCCACCTTGAAGAGACACACCCCAACAAAGTTTTCCCCTTTTTTGTGTATATTGTTTGTGGTAGTGATTAGTTGTAATTGTAGATTTTAAACATCTTCCTCTTTTGCAACAAAGGCAAGATGGCTCCAACCTTGAACACCAGAGTGTCATTCTGGCATTTCATTTGATTTGCCCCAGTGTCCACTGAGAACTTAGTGGGGAATTTTGCCCATGAAGTCTGGATGCTCGCTCTAACCATCTGCCTTCCCCAGCTGTTGGACTTCATCTGAGTTGCAACTCTTTGGGGATGCAAGTTAGACCTTAGTTGTTCCTCATATGTCATGTCTGTGTTCTATGTGTAGCTTGGTAGGACTGTGATCACTGGCTGTGTGCTTCCAACAAAGCCTCCCTGCAGTTTCAAGAGTGTATTGCTCAACTCTGTTGTTGACTTCACGTGGAACTGGGACATGTCAGCTCCTGCTCTCTTTAGCAGCTCCCATACATGTCTTCATGCCTCGCTATAAACCAACTGCTGAGGATCGTAACCTCCAGACTGCTGCCTAGGGTTTGAGGTCTGGCTCAGGTTTTGCAGTCCTTGCCCTCGCATAGAGGCAGAAGACATGTTGCCTCAGCTGATGCCAGGAACAGAGTTACCACGCTGGTTTCTCCAGTTCTGACTACTGGCGCCGCCACCGGGGCGTTTGTCTCCCCCCTCCCACAAGCTACCACAAGAAGCTGGGCTTCCTGCACTGCCTGCTGTGCTGTACTGTGTATGGGAGCCATGATTGTTGCATGTTATGACTGAACAGGCTCCCAAGACCTGGTTTCTGTGTTCATGTGGGGAACCTTGAGATTCCTAATTATTGCCTGATTCTCTGAGGGGATCTGCCACCCAATGTATTTGTTTTGATAGGGTGGCCCATATGAGTGTGCCAATATCCACAGGACCCAGAGCCATTTTCGTTTGGGAATTTAAACCTCCATAAAGGAGCGTTTGAACTCCACAGTGTCAAAATCATGTGTCCTCTGTGTGACTGATAATTGGACCTCCTTAGCCTTTATAGCGAAGAGCTTTTTCCTGGCCATGTAGGCCTCTGGATTCTCCCCTGGAGCTTGGCACTCCACTACATACAGTGCTTTGACTGTCTGACCTGGCCAAAGGCCATGCACAGCCTAGCCAGTTGTAGGAGGTCTTGTCCATTTGCTGTAGGATAGGAGCGGGCAATGGCATTGAGCCGCATGATGCTCGTGTCCTTGTTGAGGGGACCAAATTGTTCTGAGATGGCCTTCACCTCTGTAGCTGTCCACAAGACTCTTTTCTCTACCTCCTGGATTTCCTGTCACTATACTACTTGAATCCCCTTTCCTAGTCGTGATAGAACTGGTCTTGACTGGTTGAACAGGACTGGCTTCTTCCAATCTGGGTGGTAAGGAGAATGGGGAAGTCTGTCCTCTGGCCGGGACTCTTCTAGAGGGCACAGGAAATGGGGGCAGAACCTTAGGACAGACTGTGGCGATTACAGCCTCCCTGGTGGCTAGTTGCTAGTGGTGCTGCAGATGAAAATGCCAATTTGTCTGCCAAAAGGGAACTATTTTGCACCCAAAGTGAGTCTAATTCCTTGGCCTGCCTCTCGGCCATTTTACTGAGTTCCTGGATAGTACACGTGGCTTCACTTAAGGCCATCCAGAATCCCCAAGCCACCACTGCATCTTTGGAGGGGCCAAAAAGTGACCTCTCCTTATACTGTATGTGATAGGCTTCACACAGGGTACCAAAGAGATCAAAAATCTTAAAAAATCCCTCCTTCCAAGGGTTGCTTCCCTTTTTTACAATCCATTTCTCCAGTTTATCCATTCTGCTCTGTTCTTTGAGCATGGTGCCAAATTGAAATGCCAATTGAACAGCCAATCAACTAGTAAGAGAAGTGAGGGTGCTTCTAACACGCTTGCACACACACGGACACAAACTGCAGTAACAGAACGTCTCTCAGGAAGCTGCTGTGCAAGATACAACCACAAAAGGGATTGCGGCTTCCTACCCACTTTAACAGAACTTCAAAAGTTACACTGAACTAGGAATGGCACACAGCCCACACAAAATGGAAGTTAGGAGGTTCTCCTCTTTACTTTCCTCCATAACTCTAAATGCTTGGGAATTTGGCATGTGTGTTCCTAACCATGAGTTCTTCCCTAACTCTCTGGATCCCACACCAATAGACTCAGATTAGGGAGTGATTCCCAGGACAGTTTGTACACAGCCCTTGCGTCCTGCCTTGATTCACTGCCGGATCTAGTGACCAAGTAGGTGTGGTTGCCAATACACAAACCAAGACAGAAGAGGGAAAGATTCCCAACCCAGCAGTAGCCCTTTGGCTCACACACACACAGATTCTCACTCACATGTGTTCCTAGCTGGCTGGGATTCCTACAGTTACCTATATCTGCACGTCTTGAGCCACGTGTGTTGACTCGCGAGCCAAGGATGCAGAGTAGTACCCATGTTACTCCACCAATCTTGCTACCCCAAATGTAGGTGCCAGGAGGGCCATCCTGCAATGCCAGTACCTCCTTGCAAAAGTGGGGATTTAATTAGCTCAAAATCAGGAGGCTAATGAGAGGGGGGCAATTTAGCGAGACCTTTCTACCAATGTTTATGGGCTCATGCAGGAAAAGAACCAGCCAGAGATTCAAAAGCAAGCTAAAAATGTGTTTGATTGAGGGGAATTCACTCATGCATGCATACAAGATACAAACAGTCAAACATTCACACAAGAGCCAGCTGAAGGAAAAAAATATAGATAGAGACGCTGAGGGTTATAGTTCCCAGTCAAGAAGAATAGTGAAGAAATTGAAATGTGGCTTAGATTTGTGTCTGAGGGCAGACCAGATTAGGATTCAGGGCAACATAGTGGGCTCCAGCATTTCATCTGACTGCAGGGTTTATATACACTATTTCTCTCCCTGAAGAGGTTTGAGTTAATTGCTTTCTGGCACAGTAAACAAAAGAGGTCTGTAATGGACTGATTGTTTCAATGCGTTGGTTGGGTGAAGTTCTGGTCAAGGCTTTGGTAGGATATGCACATGGCAGGGGTCCCTGCCTCTGCACCTGGGTACTTTATTGTTTTCTGAGGTTGGCAGTTGATAGGATTAGCTCAGAGCTATTAGGTCAGGCTTTCTTGGCTAATTTTTATGGCCTGGCCAAGTTGAGGTCACCTCTGACCTACTCCTAGCTAGTGTCCCTTTCCACATGGCCTTTCGAGCCGTAAGGGTATATAATTTATATTTTGTGCCAACACATCTATCAATTAATATATTTTGCTAGTTAGACTATATCAAAGCATGGAGATGTACAGCTTGGTAACAGCTCACTTGGGACTGACCACACGTGCACTACTCTCAAAGCCTCAGCCCTTAGCGCCCTTTTTCCCCCTCTCAACTTGGTTTGCAAGCAGCCCATACACGTGAGCACTCCCAAGCAAGCCTCCATAAGCAGGAGCTGGTGAAAGAGCAGAACTCCCGTCAAATTAATGGAACTTGTCTTTATTTGTTTTTATGATCTTTATTTGTATGCATCCTCTTGATTAGTATACATTTCAATTCTTTTGTGACTTGTCTTTTTTTTTATTCTTCTTCTCAAGGGAAAAAACATCACCAATATCCAAAACAAAAAATAACAGGTAAAAAAAATTTTTTTTTTTAATGCAGTAGGACTCCTTTGGCACACGGTGTTAATGGATAAGATTTCGTATTATATAGGAAACTTTGGGACAGCGAGATTGTGACACTGCTGGGACACATCCCTCCATTACTGGAAAATAAGTTACAATTTTAACATCCACTGAGTGATAAAAGTAGTGTGAAATTGTTTAGATTTCCTATGGAAAAATACACTGGACCTTCCACTTTCATGGGTTCAGCACTCGTGGATTTGATTATTTGTGGGTTATTTTATTTATATAATGTGTTTATCTTTAAAAAAATTCTTACCCTAATTTGCCTCTGCCATGGAAAAAATATGTTCTCTCCAGGAATCTCTAGGTCTTCCAGTGTGACTGTATGGCCCACTTCAGCTGGAAGTTGACCATAGAATCACTTGAGAGGACCTATAGATTCCTAGGGAAATGTTCTCAGGTATTTGTGTTTTCTCCACTTTGACAGGGAGTATTTGCACCCCTAACTTCTGCAAAAGCAGAAGGCTCACTGTAGTGTAATTTGTATTTTTAGGCAAGCCAATCTTGCTTAGTATAAATAGCATTTATCTTTAACTGTTTAATTTTATATGGATTAGGATAGTCACAGAATCATAGAGTTGGATGAGACCTCAGGGGCCATCTAGTCCAACTCCCTGCCATGCAGGAACACCCATCAAAGCATTCCCAACAGATGGCTATCCAGCCTCTGCCTAAAAACCTCCAAAGAAGGAGACTCCACCACACTCCCAGGCAGCAGATTCCACTGCTGAACAACTCTGACCGTCAGGAAGTTCTTCCTGAGGTTCTGGTAGAATCTCTTTTCCTGTACATTGCTCCTTGTCCTAGTCTCTGGAGCAGCAGAAAACAGGCCCGTTCCCTCTTCTATATGACATCTTTTCAAATATTAAAACGTGGCCATCATGTCCCCTCTTAACTTTCTCTTCTGTAGACTAAACACACCCAGCTTGTGTTGGCTATTTTATTGTCTATTGTCAGACTTATTTCCTTGGCTATTTTATTTATTGTGACCTATACACAGTTAAATTGATAATTATGTGACTATATCACTGTGTTAATACATGAATTTTCTTCTTTTGTTTGGGATGTTTGGTTCTTTTCTAACGCTACTATTTGTTTATGGTCTTTTGAAAAAGGCTTCTTGAGGAATTTGAAGATATAAAAGAAATTGGTAGCGGTGGATGTGGAATTGTATTCAAGGCTACACATCGTCTTGATAGAAAAGTGTATGCTATCAAATGTGTATCTGAGTAGGTATCCAGTACTTGGTTTTAAGCTTCTATATTTTATATTAATATGTAATACCTGAGGAGGGAGGGAACAGAATGGATATGACTGGATATCCAGTTGGAGCTTTGAGTAGGAGCACACCTCATTATAATATGTTGTTGCTGTTCCCATTACATCCAGAATTCCTTCTTGGAGGAAAGGTATTTTCAGGCATCAACTTGAGTATACAAACATATTCAAATGACTTCAGATTTTTGTCCTTTTAGCTTTCCTTTTTCATGATCTTGTCCCTGTCATTTCTGGACATCATATTAACAGGGTTTCAAACGGAAAG
The DNA here is from genome assembly GCA_948472985.1 of Iguana delicatissima. Classification (NCBI taxonomy): domain Eukaryota; kingdom Metazoa; phylum Chordata; class Lepidosauria; order Squamata; family Iguanidae; genus Iguana; species Iguana delicatissima. The sequence continues at coordinate 278,840 of CAOKZL010001448.1, read as the reverse complement.
CTTGGCTTAAAAATGATAATGCTTCCGTTCTTCCTAAACAGGAACATGCATGCCAGAGATCAGGAGCATTTTTGTGTGTCTTCAAGTCATTTCAGATTTACGGTAACCCTAAGGTGACCTTATCACGGGGTTTTGTGGGGCTAAGAGGGTGTGATGTGCCCAGGGTCACCCAGTGAGTTTCCATGGCCGAGAGGGGAATCAAACCCTGGTCTCCATGGTCAGAACCAAACCCTCAGAAGAATATGGCCCTCCAAATATTGGACTGCATTTCTCATTATCCCTCACTACTGTTTATAGAATCATAGAATCCTAGAGTTGGAAGAGACCCCAGGGGCCATCCAGTCCAACCCCCTGCCATGCAGGAACCCACATCAAAGCGTTCCCAACAGATGGCCATCAGGCCTCTGCTTAAAAACCTTCGAAGAAAGAGATTTGACCATGCTCCAAGGCAGTAGATTCCACTGCTGGACAGCTCTGACCATCGGGCAGTTCTTCCTGAGGTTCAGGTGGAATCTCCTTTCCTGCAGCTTGAATCCATTGCTCTTTGTCCTAGTCTCTGGAGCAGCAGAAAACAAGCCCACTCCCTCCTCAACATGACATCTCTTCAAATATTAAAACATGGTTATCATGTCCCCTCTTAACCTTCTCTACTGCAGACTAAACATACCTAGCTCCCTAAGCTGTTCCTCATAGGGCTTTATGGCTTCCAGACCCTTCACCATTTTGGTCGCCCTCCTCTGGACACGCTCCAGCTTGTCGATATCCTTCTTTAATTGTGGTGCCCAGAACTGGATGCAGTATTCCAGATGAGGGCTAATCAATGCAGAATAGAGTGGTACCATTACCTCCCTTGATCTAGACACCATACTCCTATTGATCCAACCAAGAATCGCATTGGCTTCCTGGCTGCCACATCACACTGCTGACTCATGTTCAGCTTGTGGTCTACCAAGACTCCTAGATCCCTTTCATACATACTGCTATCCCCCCTCCTATATTTGTGCATTCCATTTTTTCTGCGTATGTGCAGAACGTTACATTTGTCTCTGTTGAAATTCATTTTGTTAGCTTTGGCCCAGCTCTCCAATCTGTCAAGGTCATTTTTTATGGTGGCTAAGGCTAATGAGAGTAGCAGTCCAACAATATATTTTCCCTACCTCTGATATTTGCTAATCTGAAATAATAACTCTACATAAACAAAGTCCTGGAAGCTCCATTTCTGCCCAGTAAATCTTTATGAATGTTCAGAATGATGTTTTTTGTTTTTGTTGTCCTCAATCAGTGATAAAGAAGGAGAGCGTGAAGTACGAGCTATGGTAAAACTCGAACACAAAAATATTGTCCAGTACTATACTTGTTGGATTGGAAAATATACTTACAAATTGGAGGACAGCTCAAACAATAGCAGGTATGGCCAGTTAGTCTCCAAGCTGCCAAACACTGCTCTCCTTTGCCTAGAACAGTATTGCTCAAGTACTTCAAGGCATCAAATCTCCACCTCTATGAAACTGATGATACAACACTAGCCTTGATATGTTTAAACTCAGATTGAGAGACAATACAGTATAGCAATTAGAGGACAGGGCTGGGACTTGAGATATCAAGGTTCTAGTCAGCACTGAGCTGTCAGACTCATTGGATTACTGTGAACCAATCAGTCTAAGCTTCAAGGGACTGGAGCATGCCACTCCAGCTGTTTAGTGGGCAGGTTGAGGATGAGAGGCAATGGGACAGTAGCCAACTGCAGAAGAGCAGTGAGGTCACTTTCCCAGATCTCAGTGCATGTTCTCACATGCAGTGGAGATCCAGGAAGGTGATGTTAGGTTTTCTTCTCGCAGCTGCAGAAGTGCAGCTGGTCAGTATCTGGGAAAGTGCTCTCTCTCAAACTGTCTGCTGGTGGTAGGTTTTATATGAGAAGATATTGAATACTTCTCTTTCATAACATCCTGAAAAGGAGATATGGGCTGACATCTAGTTAGGTGTGTGTGTGCTGTGCACACATTCAAGTCAGCTGTTGACTAACTACGACCCCATGAATTTCATAGGGTTTTCTTGGGCAAGGAATATTCAGAGGAAGTTTGCCATTACTTTCCTCTGAAATTTAGCCTACAGGACCGGGTCTTCCTTGGTCATTCCCCATCTAAGTACTGATCAGGCCTGAGCCTCCTTAGCTTCCAAGATCAGGTGGGATTTGGTGCTTTCAGGGTATTTAGGCCACTTGTTATGGACATACATACATGTAAGTATTCCTTACACTTGTGTATGTCTTTTTTAAAGGTACTGTGGAGGTTGGTATTTCGTCCCTCCCTCTGCAATGCCCCAATGGATGGGCAGCCTTCAGGAGTGCTTTGGTTGTGTATTCCTACATAGTAGGTGTGGGACTAGATGGCCCTTATGGTCCTTTCCAATTAAGATTCAATTCAATCCCACCCCTTACTAAACAGCCTCTGGATCCCCCTGTACAGCCATTCCGTGCTTGTGGGGAACAGGCAGGATTGCAGAAGTCTTTCTTCATAGCTCAGTAGTTCTCAAACTGTGGGATGGGACCCTAAGAAGGGATGCAACAGTTGCTCAAGGGGGAGGGTGCAAGAAAAGGCAGCCTACAAGAACAGCAAATGTGGAAAAGGAAGGCAAGCCTCTGTGTCTGGTCTCTGAAAAAGAGCAATGCAAAGTGCCTTCTTTATGCCTTCCTCCTACCTCAGACACTGCAAAAACAGGCTTCCCTTTTTTATGCTTTTCCCAATCAGCTGCTCTGAATGTTCTGTCATTGGCACAGCAGGCACGTGCCTCCTAATGAACATGATGCAGTTTCTCAGGTGGGAGAGAGGGAAATAAACAGAGGAGGTGGAGAGTGTGAGAACTCAACATGAAGACAGAGAGCATTTGCAGCCCAAGGGCCCTGTGAGAGAGAGGGGGAAGAGCTGAAGGATCGGACTCAGGGGGCATGATGTAGAACAGGGAGGTGCAACATCCACATGTAGATGTAAAAGGGGTTACAGGAAAATGCTTGAGAACCACTGCTGTAGCCAGATGCAAAATGATGACATCAGCATTGACATCTGCCAGGGTCCTTTGGGAGACTCAGTGCTAGATATAGCCAGACATTTCTGCGATCCTGCTTGTTCCTCACAAAGCAAAGAACAGTTGTAGTATGCAGGAGGGAGTGTAGGGCTCAGCTGTGCCAGATTGCAGCCACACTTAAGTAAGACCAGGTTATGCCAGCAGACGTCACTCAGAGGAGTCCAGCATAAGTTTGAAGTGGCAAGTACATTTGCTGGTGGTTGAGCCAGCCTTGGCTATTATTGGGTAGTTCTGTCGCTGCTGAATGTTTCAGTGTTTACTAGATTTGATGTTTACTATTACAGTCGGCACTCCACATTCATGAGTTTAACATTCACGGATTTGATTATATGCGAATTTCTCCAACCCCTGCCCCTCTACCTCAAGCACCTTTTTTCTGGAGAAGTTTTCCCTCTCCGGTCAGACTGCACAGCCCTTTAAAAGCCAGCCTCTGATGATCTTCCTCCTCGACCACCAGCACTACCAGCCACTACCGGGCCAGCTAAAGACAGCTCACTGTTCAGATTCTCAGCACCACGAACACTCTCCCAATGCCCATCCCCAACTGGCATAACAAGTGGTTGGGGATATGGGTGTCTCAGTCCATAATTCCCAACAGCATCTAAAGGACCCCAAGTTCCCCACTTCTTCGTTATTTCTTTGTTATAAAGTATTCATCATGATATAAAAGTAAATGAGTTGTTTTTAAATTTTTCACAGTGTAGATGAAGTTTATGCACACGACCATTGGTTCATACAAATGGAATTTTGCAAGAAGGGAACACTAGAATTTTGGATCGATCAAAAAAATGACATAGAAATACATGAGGATGACGTTTCCTTGAAATTCCAGCAAATCATAGAAGGAGTGGCCTACATACATTCTCAAGACATAATTCACAGAGATCTCAAAGTAAGTAGACCTCAGTTGGAATGATATTTTGAAAGTGAACAGAAATTTCATACTAGCCATGTTATTGGTGGAATGACTGCTTTGTCCTTTTTTCCCCCTCTTCTTTTTCCTATGCAGCCTTCAAATATATTCATATCTTCTCAAGATATAATAAAGATAGGTGATTTTGGGCTAGCAGCTTTTGGTGTAGATGACCTTTCAGTGAAAAGAACAGACAGCACAGGAACAATAACATACATGGCCCCTGAACAGGTAATCTAGAACATCCACAGTGATCCACAGTCTGGTAACCTCCAGGCTGTGTTACTGTAATGTGTTCTTTTGCAGAGTTGTTCTTTAAAACACTTCAGAAGCTAATTAGATATGTACAGAATGGGGTTGTGCTTTCTATTTCCGAAAACTGTTGCACTGAGGCTTATTCCTGGGAAATGCGTATGGAACTCAGCTGTGTTTTGCTTGCCTGAAAATGTGTGCCGGAGCTTACTACTGAGCTGACATCCTTGGAATTGAGCTATTTTTTTATGTGCTTGTTGGGAAATTGTCCAAATTGGCAAGAATCATCTCTGGCTCCACAGCACTTTGCTTTGGTGCAGTCCTGCTTTCTGTTGGCTAATGCCCCATGATGCCCAAGATGCCTCCCCCATTGTAATTTGGCACTTGGAATGAAGAACACTGGCCACCCCTGCTTTAAACAAAATGGTTGCTGAAGAACAGTCAGTCCTTTTTGATTAAGGTCTTAAAACCTTTTGGCATATGTTCTCAAGATGCACAAATGCCCACCTAACATACTTATATTATCTTCTCCACCGATAGAGACCACGTATGGAAAAGAGGTTGATATCTTTCCATTAGGACTGATTTGGTTTGAAATGCTTTATAGATTTCGAAGTAGACACGAGAGGAGCCAGGTACATAATAGCTTTTTAAAAAATCTTTGCGAACATGTTAAGGACTTCTTAAAATGTATGTATCCAATCCTAATCTGTCTGCAATTCTGGATGAAGGGGCAAGGGCTCCGCTTTTCCTTTGTTGGCCCCTTCCTAGGCAAAAACCCAAAGGGTCCCAGAGCCTGGCAAATTAAGTTTTTTAACAACAACTCTTAGAATCCTCCAGGAACCATGAGCATCAAACATAGGAAGTGACTGTTTCAGCTCTTCTGCATATTGATGAATTCTTCACCCCTAGTTTAAAAATTTTAAAATTCGTGAGGTTGATTGATAAATGCCAACAATACTGTGTTAAAGTAAGACCTGCAAGTTAATTTTGGCTGATGTAAATAAATGGTTTTTTTTAACAATGTAGTATTTTTGGCAATGATTTAACCATTACCAAATTAATTTTCTATCTTTTTTCTGTCATACCATTAATACCATATCTTTTTTAATGTCATACCATTAAATTATTTTCTTTAGCAGGATGGCACTAAGATGTTAACACTGGTACTACTACCTTCTGAAACATGGCATAACTTTGCATAGTCTGCAGGATGTGTGTGAGAGAGGCAGCCCTTTCTGGCCCTGCAAATGTGGGCCAAAAAACAACTCCCATTGGCCCTCTCCTGCATAGTCAGTGGGATTTGGAGTCACGTTTAACATACAGGCTGCATTCCCATTCTCTAGTGTGTAACCACACAGCCTGTTCCTTCCCTTGACCTCTTTAGGACGCCCAGTCCTGCCAGGCACAGAAGAACTGATTGGCATTGAGGATGGAGATGAATTTCCCCCCTTTTTGACAAAGTAAAAAGGGAGGGTGTTGATGCTGCATGTTTTGATTGGGGTGCTGTTAGTACTGGCAAAAACAACATTTTAATCACCTGTGTTCTCTGTTCTTGCCATGTGGGAGCAGAACGCCAAAAAACACAGACCTCTGGCCTGATCCAGCAGGGTTTGTCTACGCTTCTGAGGGTGATAAACTTAGTTACCATTTCACAGTGGTCTTGCACCCACTAAAAAACTTGAGCAGGTAGAATGACATTATCTCCTTGGGCAGTTCACTCAAGACTTACGTTCTTACATCTGTTGAGCTGGGCTTGTTCTGTGCTCAACTTTACTGTGAAAACAGGCTCATTTGCCCACCTTCCACTCCAGGGATAAAAGGTCTTGCTCCATTTCTCTTTGAGTTTTGGATCCATTTATGTATTTTCACTCAATCACAGAGCTGCTGTCAGAGTTGCTGGTTTTCCTCTCCCTCCGGTATACTATTTGATTAAAAAAAACTGCTCCAGAGGATTTCTCAGCCATTCTAAGGAGGTTTTTAGGTTGACCAGAGGCGGAGGGGCTGCAGGAGGCTGGAAACTTGCCAATTCTCAAAGAAGCATTGAGATGCACTGGAAGTACATCTCACAGTAGCAGATTTGCAGTAGCAAAACATGCACACCCTGTTTTTCTGTCCTGCTTATGAACAGAGCCAATATGCTGTAATGTTTTGTGTGCTGGACTACAACCCTGGAGACCAGGGTTCGATTCCCTGCTCAGCCATGGAAGCCCACTGGGTGTCCTTGGGGACATCACACACTCTCGGCCCCAGAAAACCCCATGTTGGGTTCTACTTGTAGTCTCCATAAGTTGGAAATGACTTGAAGGCACACAACAGCCATACAGACTGGGAGGGGGCAGTTAAACATGCCTTAACACCTTTGAATGTAACCAGTAACAATCCTTTCATCAATTAACCATGTTTTTAGATTTCATAGAATTCTTTTCTTTCCTCAGAAATGGAAAGACATCCGAGAATGTAAATTTCCACCAGAATTTGTTGAGCAATTCCCAGCAGAGGTAAGCTGCAAAGACTGTTTTGTTACCATTTGGTTTGTCATACTCATTCTCTCTGTAGTGTTAATCTTTTCCTAACAGCGGTAGTAAAGTCTTATTTGTATGTATTGACAGGCATCCATAATTAAGCAGCTGCTTTCAAAAGAAACCTCCAAAAGAATGCGCATAGATGTCCTTCTGGAATTTTTGAACAGAAATGAGAGCAACCAGCAAGAATCACTAGCCAAATCTGTAAAAAATCAGTCAGAGGCCTGGACTGGAAGACCATTATTGTCATGACCTTTATTTATTAATTTTTTGCATACTTTTTAAATATTTCCTGGCCTCGGAGGGAGAGAAGAAGCACAGCTCCATCATGCGTAGCCCCAGGAGCAGATGAAAGACCCTCTGTCCACCCCAACTGCCACTGCTGTAGCCTCAGAGGGAGAGGGGAAGAGGCTGGACGTAATCCCCTCCCACACTGCCCTTCCCTCTTCCTTTTGTGAACTGTCTGAATTAGTTTGTAAGCCTGAGGGCAGAGAACTGTGTTATAGCTCTTTTCCTTGTAAAGCACCATGTACAGTGATGGTGCAATATTAATTACTTATTACTATTATTATTATTATTTAAAATTATTATTATTATTATTATTATTATTATTATTACTGCCAGCCAGGCCACCAGTTGTATTGACATCATCTCCCACTGTTTCTGCCTGTCTTGGCTGATAGAAACTGAGTGTTTAAAGATAGAGACCTATTTTGGGATTGTCAGGGAAGAAAACACCCAGTGAAGCTTGAATGCTTCTAGAAGTCAAAGCTTGGTTCAAACTGGTTCAACTGCATAATGCCAGGGCAGCTTTTTTCTTGTGTCAGCTTGGAATAGAATCATAGAGTTGGAAGACCCCAGGGGCCATCCCATCCAACCCCATTCTGCCGTGCAGGAACACACATCAAAGCACTCCTAACGGATGGCCATCCAGCCTCTGCTTAAAAACTTCCGAAGAAGGAGACTCCACCACACTCCGAGGCAGCATGTTCCACTGCCGGACCATCAGAAAGTTTTTTCCTGAGGTTCAGGTGGAATCTCCTTTCCTGTAGTTTGAATCCATTGCTCCTTGTCCTAGTCTCTGGAGCAGTGGAAAACAAACCTGCTCCCTCCTTGATATGACATGCTTTCAAATATTTAAACTTGGCTATCATGTCCCCTCATAGGCAGTTGGTGTGACAGGGTGGAGGCTTCAATGCACAGTGAACCACTGCAGTGCACAACATGGCTGTACGTACAGCTCCCCTTCTGCTGCTGTAGGGAAAACATATCTGGTGCACTGTGGTGAATAATTCTGGCTGCGTGCACAGTGTGATTTGTGCATGTGTGTATGTTGCTAACAGCCGGTCAACCTATATCTCTCTACTCTGCGTGGTAGAGATTGTCTATGCAATCCTTTTCTTAGCTTTTTATTACAGACAAAACGTTTATATGGCTAAAATAGCTGGAACTATTTAGCATGTCGGGAGAGGTTTCGAGTGGGGAATTTAGAGGTTGCTAATCATTTTTAAGTTATTGCTGATAAGGTTAAATGCTTGCTATTTTATATTTCCATTGTTCTACTCTGTGTTTTACAAATAAAATTTATTTGTGTCAGGATACTGACAAAGCACTGTAAGTTCAACACAATTGTATTATGTTAATGAAATTGAATTAATGAACACCTATCTATATTTTAATCTAATAATCCATACTGATTATAATTTTAATTTGTTTTATGCATTTATGTCCTGTTTATATCCTATCCTATCTATATCTTTATATGCTATTTTTAATAGGTGTACTTTTCATATATTGTATAATCAGATGGTTCCTTATGTTGGGCCTGTGGACTATAAAATCAAATTTGCTTGTTTGAAATAAAATTTGTCAGCTTGGATTTTACTCTAGTTCTGATTACTTTCCCTTGCTGTCCAGTGGGAGAGCCCAGTGAGAAGAGCAAAAGGACCTAGCAGCTCTCAGGATGAGAGTCTGTGAAGGCCAGGTGTTCAAGATGCCACAAAATGACATAAAACCCTTTGGTCTAATTGCATGCAACTTCTCAATGTGGCTTTGATCCAAATGTTGCTTCTCCCAGGATGAGCATCTCCAGAGAAACGTTCCACTCAGGAAGTAGTCCTACTTATAGATGGAAGAATTTAATGGAAGGCATTTAAAAATTCCCTTTGCTCCCTTGAAAAGTCTTGGGTGGCAATTGGGTGACTTTCTGGAATGGTGTTACAGAGGCACTGCCCCCTGCCTTTAGACTTTGTGATCCCTTCACTGGATCAAAATTGGCCAAAGAAGAGCCCATTTGTTTGCAGACAGTGATGTCAGAATCATGCCTATTGTACATAATACTGCATAGCATGGTTTGTTTGTATGATGTTATTATTTCAGTGCCTCAAAGAACTTCACTGAAATGCACTAAGTTCTTTACAAACAGTTGGTCCTTCACATTTGCTAGGGCTGGGGGCGTCTGACCCTCACAAAAGTGGAAAAATCACAAATATCAAAATGAGTATGGGAAGGGGACCAAGGCATGGCAGGTAGAAGGCAAGAAAAAGAAAGGGAAAGTGGGTGAGCCAGCATGGTGGTTTTATACTTCCACTCTCTCACCCATCTCCTTCCTTGGTGTGGGGAGCATCAGGACAGGGCTCGTGGTGCTGATAAATTGCTGGTCAGGCAATGACAGGGGGAGGAGGAAGGGAACCAGAGGCAGATTTTTAAAGGGCTGTGTTGTCTGATCAGAGCCACCAAGAGAGAAAGTTCTCCTGGAATAAAAGTGCCTGAGGTAGAGGGACAAGTGTTACCCCCAAAAGATGGAGGACTTTGAGGTCCTCCAGCAGTGCCAGCATCTCCTTAGAAAGGTGGGGAATTAAAGTTCCAAAGGAGGTCTGTCAGAAGCGGGTAACCACAGAACTATGTCACTCTGTATACCAGTACTAACTGTGAGACACCAGTTGAGAGTCAAAAGAATGTTTTTATTGGGAGATTCACAGACATACATGAGAAGTCAAGCAGTCTCACAAAACATACAAGGCTAATGAAGGGAAAGAAGAAAAAGGTTGGATAGCAGGAGAGTTGGGGGCAAAGTTGGTGATAAGTAGCATTCCAGAAACAGAAGATCAAAGCAAGATGACTCAAACAAGAATTTGAGGGTAGCAGAGAACAAGAGAGCCTGGGACCCCGCGGACAGAGTGACATGTCTACATGCGTCCAAGGTACTACTAATTGTCAAGTTCATCAGGTTTAAGTAACCTGTTTCTCACCCTGAAGGGGAATATTACCCTGATTTCTGGGGGTCCCTTGGGGAGCACCGTGATTCTCTCCAAAAATGCAAAGTTTGGGGAAATTAGCGGAGCACTGGCAATAGCAAATGAGGGGCAGGGTAACCCAGCAGAATCTTTTACCCAAGGGGTCCAACCAAGCAAAAAGCCAGACAAACATAACCAATAACTAGATTTTATTAACAAATGTGTTCTCACACACCAATGCACTCACACACAAGGCCTATTGAGAAAGGACACAAGGCCTATTGAGAAAGAAAAGAGGTGAAAATTGATAGGGGATTCAGCAGAGAGGGTGTAAAGGTGTTGATACTGCACCTATCCTGAAGTCTTCAGTCCGGGTAGTGGTGAGAAGAACAGAGCTCAGCAAAGAGAAGCGGCTGAGGGGATCACTCAACTAACAGAGTGCTGGTCTGCTAGCGTGGCGGGGAGTTCTCCAAAGAGACCCTCAAAAACTGGGACTACTTATAGGGCAGAATGTAAGTTGAGGGCAGGCCCTCTCCCAGGAAGAACAATGGCCAAAGCAAAGGGAGAAATGCTGCACAATAGCAACTTGGTAGTTTGCATGATTGGCTTGTGCAGATGCAGTGCAGGGTTTACTAATGTCATGTAGTGGCCAAGAAAGAGGCGAAACCAGGTTTCAGGGAAAAATCAAAAAGCCATTTATTAACAAAACCTTGCGCAAGGGCAACAGTTATTTCAGAACTGTTGTGTTGATTAATTGAGGTAGCATCACTATATACCTTTTGCCTTCTATGTCAGCAATCAATCATTTACTTAGCCCGCCCATCACAGAAGAACAAAGAACTTTGGTTAACTTTCCATTACATCATTGACTGACACTCACGTGTACAGAAGAGAACAAAAAGTTAGTTTAGAAGATGATACAAAATAATGGTAGGGAGTATAGTGCCTCCCTGTGAATTCCCAGACCTTATGTTGCAAGGCCATTCTATAAAATCTGAGATAAGACAGACATCTGCAATTTACTCAGAGGCACAATTCATTTCGCTTATTTTTCCTATGTAAGTGGCATTGGACTTAACCCCTTCATTCCCCCCTTCATGCTAAATTCAAAACTTTGCAATTTCAAGCATGTACTATTCCCTATTTTGTTATAGCACAAGTGATACATAGCAGCAGCATACATAGCAGCATTAGTATTCACTAACACACATTACACTTACACGCTGTTCCCAATAACGGAGGGGGTCTGATCTGTGCGTAGAGAGGTTAGTTTCCTGGTATAATCCCAGCAGAAATCTAGCCCCAATCTTCAACTCCACAGCAGTTGCTGGATCTGATGTACGCCGCCTGGCAGCTTCCGGTGTGCCAGTCTGTACAATCTAGCCTGAATTCTTCTCTCCTCAGGAGTTGCTGGGTCTGGTGTACACTTTGGCGGCTTCCAGAGCGTCAAGGTATCACCTAGCCCAGAATTCTTCTGACTCCCCTTCTCTGGAACCCTCTTCTGGAACCTCCAGCTTTCTCCTTCCATTGACTTGAACATTACAGATTAGAAAACACTTTTAACATGCAAAGTAAAGACAGGCAGATTTAGGAAAGCCATTATGTTAGCGCAAAGTACTTCTGCATACAGTGCTTTTACCCATACTTACTTAAGGAACCCAATAATCTTGTCCACATGCCTGCAGACCACTAGAATGTTCTTCCTATATTGTATACTTCAAAACGCATTTTCCCTTTTTGCATTCAACTTATTTACATAATGACAACAGGAAGAGTACCCCTTCACAACTGAAGAGATAGTTTCATGCTGAGCTGACAGCCAACAACGCACCTGCTTTACATGAAAACCAATTCCCTCCATGGGGATCATGTGTTGTCATGTACCTGTTGCTTTTATTGTGAATCCTTTTCAATTTTGGCCAGCCAAATTATATCAATTTGTGCACTAAGTGAAAAATAATAATCCCAGGAGATGAACCATATACCTATTTGCCATTGTAAAAACTGGTTGCTTTCCAGAACTGACTATGGAGGACCAACCCCCCTTTTTCCACACAACTCAATAAAACCAATACTACAACTGAAAGGAAATTAAAATTGAGACATTTCCCTGGGCATGCCTGTTTGCCATATACACATATCTTTCAATCCCTAGTGATGAAATAGGCAAACCAGACTTCCTGCCCTTCCTACACCTACCTCAACCCATGGTATTCTTCCATATTCAAATCTGATCATGCATAGGATGATGCATGAGTCCTAAGTTTTGCATCCAGGCCACCTTTACCACAGTGGGGGTTGTCACTACCACCTGACAGGTCTCCTCCACCCATGTCCAGGTTGCCCCCAATCCTTCACCCATGTCTCCTGGTTCCTCTTGTTGTGGGCTGCACATGGAATGAGAATGAAAGGTTTCTATAAAATGGGCTCAGAAGTTGAATGTGGTATCAGGCCGCTTGTCCTGTGCTGGCATCCAGTCCAAAAACATAGCCAGGGCTGTTATTTGGACCATACACGTTGAACTACTGAGTCTCCAGGATTTTGTTTCATCTTCTCCAGTTTCCTTAAATTCTGAGGTCTTGCAGGTACAATGTGACTCCTCCGGGGACTCCTAGCACAGTAATTTAATCTTTGAAGATCTGGTGGACAAATGCAGGTCTGTTGTTTGAGCCTGTATGATGTGTGGGCTTTTTCAGGGCTGTTGTCGGTCTGTTAGCTGTCTCACAGCTTGCATCTCTTTTCCTGCTCTGCCTTCTTCAGCCAGAGTCCCTTAACTGCAACTCCACTTCCAAACTGGAGAGGCGCTCTATCGCCTCTCAGAAATGCTCCCTTATTTTCTCCCTCCCAACTCACGAGGTGCGCCGTCACCTCTTCTCCCAGCTTGCTCGTAGTGGCGACCCCGGTGGGACTCGAACCCACAATCCCCAGCTTAGGAGTGCTCCATCACCTCCTCCATCCCGCTGGGACTGCACCAGGGAGCCTTTCCAGTTTTCCATCTTATCGGGAACTGGTGAGGGGGCACTGAATTTGCAGTTCTGACTCGGCCCTTTACCGTATTCTCCATACTTCTGCTGCCAACGTTTCTCACCAGAATGTCACAACCCCGAGCCCTTGCCCTTTGCAGTTTATCGGGGCGAAGAACAAAACTTTTCCTCTTAACTGCTGACCAATGCCATTATTCATGGAGTTCTGCTGTCGTCTTCCACAAAAGGATTCTCACCATACATCACCTCTCGCTTGGTCCCTGCTGTCTTCTTCCACATATCCACCACTTATCCACATCCTTCTCTGACTGTCTTCACCATCTGTCCAGATTTTCTCACCTATGCCTCTCTGCCCACACTGGGCACATTGGCACACTCCCAGAGACCTTCTTCCTCTTCTGGGTTTTCCTACCACCTTCTCATCTTCCAACCTCTACTCATTTTGGATTTTTACAAAAACTTACAGCTCCCAGTATTCACAAGCGGTCTCCCATCCAAGTACTAACCAGGCCCGACCCTGCTTAGCTTCCGAGATCAGATGAGATCGGCGTGTTCAGGGTGGTATGGTCGTAGGCTGCTGAGCTGCTCCTTTCTGCCCTCGTCAGCCTCTTGCAGCTCTTGAACTTTTGGCTGCATTTTATTTCCTTTTTTTCTTTTTCGCCTGGTTCTAAAATTCCAAACATCAGACGAACTAGGAAGGGGGGGTGAACCCCCCCTTTTCGAAACTGACTCCTCTGTTCCTGCTACTTATTGTCGGCTGCATCCTCTCAGCCTCCGCTGCATCCGCCGCTTCCATTCTTCCCCCATCTGTCCCCTCAGGGGAAGGACAGGCAAACAGGCATGCAGAAAGAATCCGGTGGGGGTGGAGCGTGGTTGTCTCCTAAAGAGCTGCCGCTTCAAGGCCTCTGTGGGGGCTCTACCTCTCTGTTCTTTTGCATTGGAATTCCCAAGGGTTCTTGGGGGAAACTTATTCAGGTACTACAGTTCCCATGTGTTCAAGATTCCTGTGTCAACTGCTTCTCCAAAAACTCATTGTCAGATAGAGTTTTACAGCTTTTAAGTCCATCATTCCTGAACTTTCCCAACTTCCTCCTTTCTATTTATTGACTTAGAAAGGACTGGCCTTTTCCTGCTTGCAAATTGCACACTGATTTCTTCCCAATCTAGGCCTCTGCCTTCTTTCTCTCCACTTGCCTCTTCCTCCTGCCTGCTTGGAGTCTCAACAGCTCTCTTCATCCCTTCTATCATTGTTTCCACCAACTTGATAATCAGTGAGCATATTCATCTGGTCAAGATTATTTGGATCCCACCCTGGATCAGCTAGGGGAACTCTGCCTCTTCTCTGGTGCCCTCCCGGCTGGCTCGCCATTCCTCATGTTGGATTTATTCTCCTCCACTCCTCAGTAGTGAACAAGGTCAAAAGCAACTATTGACAATCCTGCCAGTTAGAGACATGTGAGGCCATGATTCTGGAGCAAAGTTCTATTATTTAGTAGGTCTGACATGGTGAAGGGTGTGTATTGATAACTCTGAACTCACTGGTAGCCCCCCTGACTGCTGAGACCGGGGGGCCTTGTGTTTCCACAGACTGTTGATTGATGAAGGGATTCATTGAGCTTCCCAGTAATATCTTTCCCCCTTGGGTCGTTAGTGTTGAGCTGACAGCTCATTAAATATTCACTGGAGTTTTCATTCTCCCTTTTCTGAGACATGAGAGATTTTTTACTAGGAAACAGACTTTGCTTCTATCATTAAAGGGGAGAAACTGCCTGTCCCCCCTTTCGTTGATTCTAAAAGGAGCCTTGAACATGGGTTTTCAAAGAGGGCTGTCAGCTTTGTTTTTTCCTTTCCTTTCCTCTTTCAAAAGGAAGGGCAAGGGGGAATTCCTGGTGAGTGCAGAGTTTCTCTTTTTTTTCCTTTCCTTTTCAATGCAGCTTTTTTTAAAAAAAAAACAATAGACTCTGCGCTGAGCTCTGCTAGAGGAGAATCTTTTCCAACTCCTGGCATGTCTCCATGCAACACCTTAAAGGCTTATTATTTTTTCCATTAACTCTCTAACTTTATTTCTGCTATTCCAAAACCTCTTGGCTAAATAAATGTCTAGCCCAAAAATCAGTGTCCCGCAATCATCAACCAGGCAAAAACTACTTAAAATACATCTCTCTTAAAACCCTTTTGAATATCAATTGCTGGCCCATTAAATCTCCATCAAGGAGGTCAGACTTGGTCCTAGAAAAACCCCTTATTTCCTTTTAACATGGAACAAAGGGATCCCTCTCCAGTTAATTGTAACATTTGACATAATAAGGGCTCTCTGCAGCCCTTTGGATCCAACCTCAAAATTCCCACTGCCTGAATTGCAAAATCAGGCTTTTTCTTTACACCTAAGAGAAAACAATGAGACTCTGCATTGTTTCCTCACTATTTCTCATTAACACCTGAGGTTTTTTGCACTGACTTTTATTTCTGCCATTTCCCAACCTCTGGCTGAGTTAACTTCTCTGGCTTAAAACAACAGAGAGCCCAAGAAGGAGGGGCTTCAGGAAATGGCTTCAAACACTGAAAGAGGAAACAAACCATTTTTTTCTTCTCTTTGCACTACAACGGCAATAGTAAGTTTCCACTGAATCCTCCTTTAAATTCTTTTTGAAATTCTTTTATCGTACACTCTAAGGGAGTTTGCCGACTTTCTCCCCCCTCCCATTTCCTCCCAAGTTCCAGACAAGACACAAGGGGGATGGGATTTGACGCACGGGTATGGGGTCCTCATGCGTCCACACAAAAGGGTTTTTTTTTTTTTACTCCAGTCACTCCAGCACTGACTTGGCCACCCGGACGATCACGGCATGACTCAAGAACTGCAATGCTGCAAGCATTTCACGCACACATCTTTCATTCAGACAAACAACCTCCCATCCGGCCCATTAAACCACAACTGAGACGTCTCATTTATTATTCCGCCATACCAAAAGTTTTCGGGGTTTCTCTCTCCACCGCTGAGAGGTACTCGGCCGAAACTTCGAGGAGTGATAGTTCCCCCTTCCCCCTCCCAAACATGAGGGGGGCTCTACTCACCAGAGGGCCATGGGAGGCTTGGTTTCCAGCTGTAACCCGAGGTCCTTTGACTGGATCGCTGTCGCCAGGGATGCCACCACTCCCCAACCAAACCTCTTCGACAAAAAGGTCGAGGGTGCCCTGGGTTTTGTCAAGGGGGGGCCGCAATCCCCGATGTCCAAACGTCCGTCAAGGGGGACAGAATAGTCCCTTCCCCCGGTTTCCCGGCCAATGCACCAGAAATGTAGTGGCCAAGAAAGAGGCGAAACCAGGTTTCAGGGAAAAATCAAAAAGCCATTTATTAACAAAACCTTGCGCAAGGGCAACAGTTATTTCAGAACTGTTGTGTTGATTAATTGAGGTAGCATCACTATATACCTTTTGCCTTCTATGTCAGCAATCAATCATTTACTTAGCCCGCCCATCACAGAAGAACAAAGAACTTTGGTTAACTTTCCATTACATCATTGATCTACACTCACGTGTACAGAAGAGAACAAAAAGTTAGTTTAGAAGATGATACAAAATAATGGTAGGGAGTATAGTGCCTCCCTGTGAATTCCCAGACCTTATGTTGCAAGGCCATTCTATAAAATCTGAGATAAGACAGACATCTGCAATTTACTCAGAGGCACAATTCATTTCGCTTATTTTTCCTATGTAAGTGGCATTGGACTTAACCCCTTCAGTCAGAGTTGCTCAACCTGAAGAAAACCCTATAATCCTCCCAAGTTGACTATTCCTTGGTTGAAGACCCTTTGTCCATGTGGACATGTTTAGCCTGAGGTCTCCTAGGGGAACATGACTGGGGATTTTCCTGGCCTGATTTCAGTCATTCAATCTATTTTCAGTCATTCAATCTCTTTATCTACATACCCATTCAGGCAATCTCTCTGGCATGGCAGGCATATTTAATATCAAATTTATAGTCCCTGGGATAGGGTATGCCAATGGGGTCACAGGAATGTGTTAATTGCTCTCTGGCAGAGCAACAACAGGGGCCCAGAATGGCCTAACGGTCTTAACTTCAGGCAACAGGCCGTGCTGAGGTTATCTGTCTTAGCAAGTGGCTGTCAACTAGAGTCCTTTTCCACAGGCCTTCCAGCCCTAAATGTATGATTTTTATGTTAGAAATTATATCTCTCACCAATTAAATGATATTTCTTACCAATTATTCTGTACCATGGAGTGGGGGGTGTATGGCATGGTAACACAAGAGTTGAAGAAACTAGCAAATAATCAAATCCATGAATGTAAAGAGCCGATTGTATTTTATTAGATTTGATAGATTTCTAGTATTGTTTTGAGACTTTGCATCTTGGAATGGAGACTTCCTTTTCCTTTTCAGTCCCTTCCATTTTTATAATGTGCTGGTTCATTCTATAACAGACCAGGTTCTGCCTCTTCCCCCTTTTTCCACTTCTAAGTTCATTATGGAGCTGGTGCCACACAACAGCCAAAGAAACAAGTTGTAAACTCAGTAAGCTGAGCAAATCTCACCTCATGCACGTTCTTTATTCCAAGTGGAACCTGCAACAAAATACTGAACTATGGTTTCCCAGGGTCAAGATCGAAGCAAAGCTATGCTGGTGCTTTATTTGGGGGGTGGGGGAGGTAGACTCTTCTCCTCCCTGGTCACTCAAATGCAGCCAGAGACCGCTAGGTGCAGATGTGCCCTCTGGCCACTTACTGGCCCTACAGGTGCCTCCAGAAGTTGTCTGGTTGTCCTTGCACACAGGGTGTGGGGAGGAGAGCCAATGAACTGCTGGGGCTGAACAGAGCTTCATCTGTGAATACAGTAGGTCCCCCATGTCCATGGGGGGATACATTCTTGGACTTACCGTGGATAATGAAAAATGCTGATAATAGCAAGTGCTATTTTTTTCAATGAAATGAACGATGTAGAGGTTGAGACAAGCATGCAGCTTGGAGAGGAGGAAACTGGACAGAACTTTAGACTCTAAGGGGAAAAAGGCTTTGTAGCCATTATTCGCAACTCAAAGCCAGTGCATAACTGATAAAAACATAAAAATTAACAAATGTAATGTTTACAGACTACACTTAAGTAAGTAAAATTGACAGCCAGCATGCTGTAGTGGTTTGAGTGTTGGACCTCGGATCCTTGGAGACCAGGGTTTGATTCCTCACTCAGCCGTGAAAACCCACTGGGTGACCTTGGGTGCATCACACACACACAACCCCAGAAACTCCTTGGATTCACCTGAGGGTTGCCATAAATCAGAAACCACTTGAATGCACACAACAAGTAAAAACACATATAACAATCACACAGATACCGGGAAAATACTGTAAAAGCAGGTACTGGGCTAAAAAGTATTTCATTGTCCGAACCAGACGTTATACCAGCATAAGTCACCTAGTGATCAGCATTTTGTGGATAGTCCTCATGGTCTTCTTGGTCTCTGTCTACTTGTTTTCTTCTTTGAGTTTTATTTTACAGGTTATTTAACAAGATTAAACTCACCTTCAAACATCAGTAAGAAAGGAACCAATATCGCACTCTACCTAGCTGTCCTTCTAAGAGGCAAAGAAACTATATCAGGAATAGGCAAGGTGTGGTCCTCCCAAAGGTTGCTTTGGACCATCCCATAACTCATCACCGTGAGGTAGGTTGGAAAGGATTGCTGAGAGCCGTAGGCCCACACCACTTGAAGGACCACCTGAAGGACCACAGTTGGCCACTCCAGGAAACATAAAGATGGATCTTGATTTACATCAAGGCGTCTTCCTGAACTCAACAAAGTAAATTTAGACTAATACAGATGGGAGAGTCAGTTTCACGGGGATTCAACTCACCACCAGTTTTAAAGAGATTTAATGCTTAAACCATCTGAACTTATCCTTTCCAGGCTAGAGAAATGGGTGGATGTTCTCCTGAGGGACCAGCCAGCAACTGCTCATCCCAAGGGTGCTCGGCCGGGGTGAGCTGGCTTGCCATTAGACGACAGTTCCTCTTCATAAGAGCAGGTCGACAGAAAGCAACAGGTAAGGAGCAACTGTGTTCTTCTGCTGTACTTTCTCCAGCAGGTTTCCCAGGTGGAGAAAGCACATAGAGAGAGTGAGCCAGCATCATCTCTGATCTGCCAACTTCAACAGACTTGCCTGGTAAAGAAAGCAGACTCATTGCTTAGCCACTAACAAAGGAAACCCATTCTAGCCACACCAAAAGCCCAAGTTTCCTATTTCTTCATTCTCTCATGACCTTCTTCTAAGCTGACGAGGGAAAGCCCTTTCTTCAGACAAGAGTACTTCCTCCCTTTCATGCACCCCTTTTAAAAAAGGGTTAAGAAAAACCCCTTCCTTCCAGCAATGCCAAGGCTGTAGCTGCTTTCTCCCCCTCTCCATTTCCACAACCTAAGCATGGAAAAGTGAACCAATTTTTTCTTACCACTCAAAATGCCACATCAAAACTTCAAATAGCCTTGCTCTTACCTCACCATCCACATTTTCCATCTCTTCTTTCTCTCTCTCTCTCTCTCCCTTTTCTGATATTGTTGTCAGGCTGATTGGACAGTAATTGTTTGGGTCCTCTTTTTTTCCCTGTTTGAAGATGAGGACAATATTTGCCCTCCTTCAATCTGCTGGGAATGTCTCCTATTTTCCAGGAATTCACAAAGATTATTGCCAAGGGCTCTGAGATTACTTTTGCCATTTCTTTTAATACCCTTGAATGTAGTTCATCTGGTCCTGGAGACTTGTCTTCATTTAGGGTAGCCAGCTATTTCTGTACTATCTCTTTACCTATATTGTGCTGTATTTCCCCCACCATATCATCTGTTCCATTTTCCCCAGGTAGAGTACTGTTTTCTTTTTGAGAGAAATGCAGAAGCCCTACTATTTCTTTGTCCTTCCTTTTGCTATGTGCATAAGCAGAAAAAGCTTTCGTTGTTTTTAATCCCTCAAACAAGCCTGAGCTTATTCTGCACTTTAGCTTTTCTGACTTTTTCGCTACACATGCTGGCTATTTGTTTGAATTCCTCTTTGGTGACCTCCCAAATTTTTCCATTTCTTGAACATGTCCCTTTTAAATCTTAGCTCAGTTGAGAGTTCTTTAGACATCCATCCAGGATTTTTCAAAGATACCTCCCATTTTTCCTCCTCATTGGAATTGTTAGAAATTGTGACTTCAATGTCACTTTAAGAAACTCCCACTCATGATAAATTCCCTTCTCTTTTAGTATTCCTGACCATGGGATCACTCCCAGTATTTCCCTAAATTTACTGAAATCAGCTTTCTTAAACAGGTGTCTGACTATACTTGGCTTCCCTTTTCTGCTGTACAATAAGCTCCAGGAGAATATGGTCACTTCCATCTAAAATCCTTGCCACTTAAACCCTATTATCCAGGTCATCGTTGTTGGTTAGGAATGTATTTACAGTACTGACAATTGCCAGCCAAATCCACCAGAACTCAACCCATCAGGAGAAATCTGAGACTGATGGTTTGCCTGTATTGGCCACTGACAAAAATAGCAAATGTTGCAATGTCTCTGGCTCTTTTCATAGCATTGGCTTATAAATTTGTCTTCTAGTACTGTTGAAATTAATTTCTAGTTCACATTCACTTGTACAGAGCTGGATACCACCTTTAATCAAATATTTATGTACTCACAGCAAACCATGTGGATAATCTGCTTTCAAAAAAAACTTGTTTTGCAGTGGCTAAGCTTTTTTAGATTCTTAAGTTTGTCTTTATACTGTAAAGAATATACACAAAAGCCTCAATTTTATGATTTGCTTATTATTTCTTGGTACTTTTGGCTCATTGGTTGTTGTTAAAATGTCAGGCCTCTGTTGACAGGTGGGGGTATAATTCTGGATCCAATCTATTGCAGGTAATAATCTGTAGCATGGATTTCTTATACAGTCGGTCCTCCTCTTTTCTGGGGACTAGGGACACAAGACCCTCATAAAAGGAATCCAGGACAACTCTTTGGTTCATTTCCAGCAGAAGAGGGCCACAGAATCACATTGGAGGACCCAGAGAGAGAACATTTTTTTTCCATGACGGGGGCAAATTCTGTAAGAATTTTTTAAATAAATAAGTAACCCCGTAATAATCAAATCTGCAAATGCTGAACCCATGAAAGTGCAGGGCTGCCTGGATATGCTTAAACTTTCAGTGTTCCTGAAAAAGAATGTACTAGGCATTTTAAGTTCCTATTAGTTTTTTTTCTTGTAGTATTTTGAGATTATGTCTATTTCAATGAGGCTTTCAAACTTTTGTTTCCTTTTCAGTCTTCTGCCTTTTTTTATAAGTCTGCTCCCACCGCAGCAGTACAACACCAAGTTCTACCTCGTCTCTCCTTCTCCTCCAATCTCTTTTTCATCCTTCTAGCCTCACCAAGGAGCTGGTGTAACACAATAGCCCAAAAGGGAAGTCATGAATTTTTGAAAATTCAAAGTTCAAGTCTCGCTTCTTGCATCCAATTAATTCCAAGTGGAATTTGCAAGAAAACATTGCACTGTGGAATTCTTTTTCACTTCAGTGTGCAGTATTCTTGCAAGACAATCTACTGTGTTCCCTCTTCACTGAGGTTCAGTTTCTTATCCCAAATCAGCCGGCACTCTATGGGCATTAAGCAGGTTCAGTCTTCATTTCATTGTTCTGGATCTTGCTTACTCAGTATTTTTTTTCCCTTGAGGTTCCATCAGGCCTGCTCATATTTTCACTCTCACGTGTGAGTGGCACTGATACGGTTCCACCAGGGATGGGCAAACTGCAGCTCCCAGGGCCATTTTTTGGACCTGAGACCTCCCCATGGGGATAACTTTTTTAAAAACTTCCCCAAAATGCCTTCTAGGTGTTGGGACACTTTTGCTCTTCCCTCTGTGCCATTTAAGGTCCAGGGAACGCCTTTTTAAAAAACATAAAGTGAATAGGTTGCTTCCAGTTGTTAAAACAAAAAGGCTTCTTCCAGGCTTACAATAGCCTTGGGGCCTTTCAAAAAAGGGTAAAAATGCCTAGAGGGCATTTGGAGTGGGAGGACTGATTTTTTTGTGATGGTAGGATTGAAGCTTTGATGTGTGATCCTGCATGGCAGGGGGTTGGACTGGATAGCCCCTGTGCTGTCTTCCAACACTATGATTCTATGAAGCCCTCCAAGATCTTGGGCACCTCCAGTTGCCCATCTCTACATAAAATCTGGCAAATGTCCACACATGAGAAGCAAAGGAAATATTACACCATGAATTTTTGTGGCTGGTTCTAACTAAAGTAGACCATTGTCAAGCGCTGAGCCAACACATAGATAAATCCAAATAATTCAGTGGTTCTGCTCTAGTTGACAATAACCATATGATTTAGGCCTGCACTGGGGGCAGGCAACTGTGGCCTTCCGGATGTTTTTGGACTGTAAGTCCCATAGCCTTTCACCACTGGCTATGCTGGATGGTGCCTGGAGTGGTTAAGTCCAAAGCATGTGGGAAGGCACAATTGCTTGCCCTGATGTGAAATAATTCCTCTTTTCCTTACAAGGATATTAGGCTGAGAAAAATCAACTGGCTACCCAGGGTCACATAATGGGATTTGTGGCACGTCAGACGTTTTTATGGGGAGGGAGTACCCCTCTCACTGATGTTGGGAGTACAATCCCATCAGCCTTAGTCAGCATAGCCAATGGTGAGGAATCACTTGGGTTGCAGTCCACCACGCTTTGCCTACCCTTGCTCACTGTGTCTAGCTACTATGCTGGCTCTCCAGAACTCATTTTTGTCACTTTAGGGAAGCCATTTTCTCATCCTAGACGTACAGCTGGAACAATAATGCTCACAAGGTTGTCAAGACTCACTTTAAAGGAGAGACATTAACGTTTTACCATTGCCGGGGGAGGCAGGATAGAATGGAAGAAGCTAATCTTCTGTTTAAATACTCTTTAATTACAAACAAGGAAAAGTTGCTGAAAACAATGTCAATCAGACTTCACATTCTTGAGATAAATTTTGGGAGCCACCCATCCCTCGGGGGGCTTCCTCAATCCAGCTTTCCTCCAAATCCGTTCCAGGTCACGTTCAAACCTTTTCTAGAAGAGAAGAAAAAGAAAAATCAAGGTCTACTTTAGCAGCAAGTATGATATAGTCACAAGAGATTTCATTCTCTACAGTGGGAGTCTGATAGGATCTATACTTGTGCCAAATTGGGAAATACAGATTTCTGTAGGTTAGTGAAGCAACAGCTGAGATCAGGCACCACATTTCTATAGCAACTTTGCCTAACCTGGCACCTTTAGATGTTTCAGACTACAATTCCCACCAGGCAGCATGATTTGATGACTATCCTATCAAATTCTGTGAAGTGGGCAGATCCATCAGTAAAGTTATGTAGGAGGCGGAAATGGCAGTGGGGATGTGTGACACCAACACAAAGGAAAAAGACTGCAGCAGAATTAGAAACAACTGCCGACATTCTCTAGGATCCAGTTCTGTGCCAACTATTTGTTGAATGCCCGGCCATAAGTGCTCCTCAGAGCACTATGGGAGGAATGGTTTGAGAAATGGCCTGTAACATAGCTATTTTTCAGGCTCCATAGTGTCTTGGTATTATCACTGCTGCTGCTGCAGCTGGAGCTGTTCTGCTTGAGCACAGAGGTCTTAGAGACCTCCCTGCATGAACACTGACATTGCTGAACCACCCATGCCCCACTGTGTTATAGAGGCCTTGCTTGTTCTCAGGATCTTGTTCTCAGAGAGTCCTAAACCAAGGGAAACTGGTTTTTGGCAGGAGTGAAGGACTCTTCACATGTTGCTGGACTACTGCTAATCCTACGAAGCATGGCCAAAGAATTATGGATGATGGAAACCACAGTGCAACAACTGGGGAAAGAATACAAACTTCCTAACCTTGGTCCATTTCAGAGAGTTCATTGCGGGGCAGTACGTTCTGGTGGCAGATGAAAACAAAAGCAAAACATGGGACCACAAACACAAGCATAATACAGTTTATAGCTCTTCCTGACAGTAAATATGTGATGAGATAGGAGATTACCCAGTGATGAGGTCAGACGAACGATCCAAGAGGATCTGATTCAGCCTCCAGAAAGGCTGGAATCACCCTCAGGGTCTCAGGTTTCTCAGCCCTGGTCTACAGGCCAAATCAAGAGGAACAAAGAAGCCAGAACAAGTAGGACCAGGATGTTCAATGGAAGGACTAAGTATACATGGTGGAGAAGAATGCACTATGCCACCTTTTCATCTTGCAAGTCAGTGGGAGGTAACAGGCCCAAAGGCCAATTTTCTGCCAAAGACTCTCCAGGGAAAACCAAGTTTCAGATATGACTATTATGCATCTAGGCAGGAATCCACTTATAGTTCTAAAAATCTTTTAAAGGGAAGGGCAGCTATAACTTATTGAGAAGGTGACCTGCTGCTCCTGGATGTACCTAGGAAAGGCAGGTCACTTTTTTATTTATTTAATGTATTTAGAGTATTTATACCCAAACCTTCCACCAAAAAAACTCCCAGAGCATCTTACAAATTGTGAACTTGATCATTCCCTGCCTTCAGGCTTATAATCTAAAAAGATATGAAACACAAGGAAAAGGGGATGGCAGTGCAGAAGGGCATTAAGTCCAGCAAATGCTGGCTGCTGCTTTCTCCCTCCAAGGCCAGAGTAAAGGCAGTTGGTAAGGAGCCTTTCCTCAGATGCTGGAATCAAGGCACAAGGGTGCTGTGCCTGGCTACTGTTCTCTCTCTGATTTTCTTGGCCAAAGGGCAGTCTAGGAAGTCTGGAAGGTAAAGGCCACAAAAACATCCCTGGAAGAGTTATATTTTGCCCAACACCATTCTAGGCTGAAAGCACAAAGTGCTAGAATGCTAAGTTTATAAATGTAGAAGTTCTCACTTTTTCCTAATATTCTTGCATCCAAGGGTGTTTCTGTTCCAATTACCAATCAATCAGTGAACTTCAGGAGTAAAATGCCTAGGCACTGGTGCCTCTAATTTCATGCTCAACATGGCTGTTAAGTAGCTCCTGAAGAATGTATGTAGGTTGGTTATTTTGTCCATGTACTGTAGATAACATCTAGGCTGTCTGTACTTAGGACACAACCCAATGGCAAGACTTGCAAATGATGTTCCAATTAATATACGAAGTCCTCTCAGCCACTGTCCTCTTAAAGGTGACTGGGTGTGACCCAGGGCTGATTTAAAATCCACTCCTATTCAACTTACTCAAAATGGCAGGTTCCTCACTCAGATTTATTTTAATCCTGTAAAGTTTGTTAAGGCTAATTTCACTGGCTCAGAAGGAGAAAAGAGCAGTCAAGCACAGCTTCACTGTGCCCTGGCCCAGTGGATGGTGAGAACTCCTCCCACCACACTCCAACTGCCATCACTCTGGCCTCTGAGGGTGAAAAGGGCAGCCAGTCTCTGTTGGACTTACTCCACTGTCATCTCCTTAGGAGTCATGTCTTATTTAGACTGTAAGCCTGATGGCAGGGAACTGTCAAGTTAATGATTTGTAAGCTGCCTTGGGAACACTTCTGGAAGAAGAGGGTATAAATACTAGAAAGGAAAGAAGGATGGAAGGAAGGAAGTTCCTCCCTAGGATTCACAAAGAGAGTTACACAGCATTTTCAGCTTTAAACATAGGTCTGTGTAGTCATAGAGTCATAGAGCTGGAAGATACCACAGGGGCCATCCAGGTCAACCCCCTGCCATGCAGGAACACCCATCAAAGCATTCCCAACAGGTGGCCATCCACCCTCTGCTTAAAAACCTCCAAAGAAGGAGACTCCACCACACTCCAAGGCAGCATATTCCACTGCTGGACAGCTCTGACCGTCAGGAAGTTCTTCCTGAGGTTTAGGTGGAATCTCTTTTCCTGTAGTTTGAATCCACTGCTCCTTGCCCTTGTCTCTGGAACAGCAGAAAACAAGTCCTCTCCCTCCTCGACATGACATCCTTTCAAACATTTAAACATGGCTATCATGTCCCCTCTTAACTCTCTCTTCTGCAGACTAAACATACCCAGCTCCCTAAGCCGCTCCTCAGAGGGCGTGGCTTCTAGACCCTGATGATAGTGCTAACCTATCACTCTATATTTCACTGGCCTAGAAGAAACAAAACCAAAGGAATCAATCATTGCCAGGTACCTTGTTCCTGACTCACCTGTTTTCTCCTCCGTCGGCCTTCCTTAATCTTCTTCCGCAAAAACTTTGTCCGTTTCATCAGCTTCTTGTACTTGTGCTTATTCATTTTCCTCCTCCGGATCTTCAGAATCCTCTTGCATTGCATTGCGTCACGATTCAGCTCATCTCCTCCAATCTCCTCCATCTCTTCATCCTCCTCTGTACCCCGAGAACGAGGTGGTAGGTCGTAGTGCTGAGCAGGTTCATAACTGAGCCTTTCATGAACATTAACAAAGCCCCCATCTTTTGGGAATACATACCGGACTGTCAGCCAGCTTTCCAGTGGGGAGATGGACATCTTGCGGGGCACCAGCATTTCTTCCAGTTCAGGGTCTAGTGTATACCACCGTTGGGGGTGGGCTCCATTTTTACTGGAGGGATGTGTGCTGTAATGTGCAGAAACAGCTTGTCTAGGAGTCAGAAAGGAAGCTGCTGATCTTGACATAAAACGTGCTGTGAGGAAGTGAGATTAAAGTTTGTAAATTTCTGGAGATTCACTGATATGCAGCAAAAAATCCAGAATCTTAAAGACAAATACTTCTTTATTTAGCAGGCGCCTCCATGGACTCCAGTGCACCTCATCAGATGGAAAACTGATCTTCAAAAATTTCATTTATCTAAATACAGGCATTCCCCACTTATTCAACAGGTTAGAGATGAGAGCACTGTCAAAAAGCAGAAACTGTTGAAATGCAGAACTCAGTCTCTTTTTTAAAGTTTGCAAATGCATTTTGGCAGCTGAAAACCAGTCAAAGCACACCTGAGCTACCCTATGTCAGTGTTCTGTGCTCTAAAAATGGCTTCACTTACCTGTACATTGTGCAGCCCGCACTATCTGAAGTGTCAGCCGTGATATCAGCATATTGGACCATTCTACCAAAAATGGAAACATACGTAAAAACATAGCCCTCAAATATTGTTGTAAGGTTCCATTCCCACCCCCAATCTCCAAAGTACTTTTGCCTGTAATGTTTAGAACTATGTATCATTGGGATCAATAAGTCACTCACATATTTTCAAATATTTTATGAAATGAAAAAGGCAATTCTAATCAACTGCCGCTATTCCTTTAAAATATATACAACTCCGTTTTGATTTAATTTCACTCTGAGATGGGAGATTTTCCATAAATTATTATTAGTACATGACTAATATTAACACTCTCCCTCCCTCCTGCTGCAAGTAACAGATGACTGGGAACCCCCATCATATTACTTATTATACTGCTAACCACTCAGAATTATAAAATCACAGAAACACAGAGTTGGAAGAGACTGCAATGGTCATTGAGTCCAACCCCTGCCATGCAGGAACAAACATTCAAAGCACCTCCAGCAAATGGCCATCCAATCTCTGTTTGAAAACCTCCAAAGAAGGTGACTCCACCACACTCCAAAGCAGCATATTCCACTGTTGAATGGCTCTGAATGTGATGTTTAGGTGAAATCTCTTTTCTTGTAGTTTGAATCCATTGCTCTGTATCCTAGTCTCTGCAGCAGCAGAAAACAACCTTGCTCCATCTTCAACATGACATCCCTTCAAATATTTAAATATGGCTATCATGTCCCCTCTCAACCTTCTCTTCTGCAGATTAAACATAGCCAGCTCCCTAAACTGTTCCTCATAGGGCATAGCTTCAGACCCTTCACCATTTAGGTCACCTTCCTCTGGACACATTCCAGCTTGTCAATATCTTTCTTGAACTGTGGTGCCCAAAACTGGACATAATTTTGGGCATCACTAGACACTCCTCTAGGAGGTCCAAATCAGAGTAAAAGATTACATAAATTTGGATCAACCCAATCCTAGTGCAGCACTCCAACCAATGCACTTTGACAATCCCAAGATCCCTTCTATTCAGGTCTAAAGGAAAGCTGTGTCCTATGTACAAATGTGTTCTTGTAAAAGCAAAGGTTCCTTTCACTCCATCTACATAACAGAGAACTGCTGTAAACTATACATTGCTGACAACTTCTGATCTCAGGTAGACCACAAAACCAGCCCTCTGGGTATGCTAAAGTATAACTCCCATCGTCCCCATCCAATGCACTTGAAGCAGAAGACAGCTTGGAAGAGGTTGTCATTAATCTCATCTCATCCCCTAACATCATGGGTCCCTTGCCAACAACCCCTCCCAGCCCAAGAACACCCATCCTTTACTCACTAGAGGCTAGTCAATAGTTATAAACCTTTTCACCTTCCTACATCAAACCCTTACCAAAATTGTTGCCTTAGCCAGGCACCCCAGAACTGCGTGTGAGGTGGGTTGGGCTCAACACTGGCAGGTAGGTTACTGATTCAGCATACTTTCAGTGGGAAGGCAAATTCCTTTTTCCACCTGTTCTCCCTCAAATACCCTTACCTATGAAGACTCTTATAACCAGTGTCTACTCAGAAGTGCCCTCCCTTTGTGTTCAGGGTAGCTTACTCCCAAGTAAGTGCACCCAGGGAAGACTGCAGGCAGCCTTTATTTTTCTTGGAAGGGCCCAGAAACAGTTGCTGCCTTAATATTTCTTATTCCCTGATCATTTAGTACACTTATGACTAGGAATCCCTATTGTGGTTCAGTTCTGCCAGATCATTTCAGGGAGACTCAGTACTCCCGGTGTCAGGGTGACCTCCATAAATGGGGATTATGGGTTAAGGGGTAGTTAGAATATGTTTGACTGCTAGTAGTTTTACTAAATGTGTTATAGCAATGCCAGTGCAGGTGTGCATTCCTCAGCATGCGGTTCTCAAAACATTCACTAAAGCACCGAAAGATGCCATAGTAACTCATGGTCGTCTTGACCTGGGAAGAAGCTATAGTGCCTTTGCTTATCTCTTGTGTGAAACTGAACTGTTTAATTATAGACCCTGTTAGAACATCTCCTCACTTCTGACTTTTAAATTCGGAGTGTCACCGCTCTGCAACCTTTTCAATAAATCTGTTAATCAAGTTTATTGATATTGTGTGAGAGTCTGTTCCTGACACCTGGCCTATAGAATCACAGAGTTGGAAGAGGCCCCAGGGCCCATCCAGTCCAACCCCCTTCTGCCATGCAGGAACACCCCTCAAAGCACTCCCAACAGATGGCCCTCCAGCCTCTACTTACAAACCTCCAAGGAAGGAGACTCCACTACATTCCGAGGCAGCAGATTCCACTGCTGGACAGCCCTGACTGTCAGGAAGTTCTTCCTGAGGTTCAGGTGGAATCCCCTTTCCTGCAGCTTGAATCCCTTGCTCCTTGTCCTGGTCTCTAGAGCAGCAGAAAACAAGGCCTCTCCCTCCTCCACATGGCATCCCTTCAGATATTTAAACATGGCTATCCTGTCCCCTCTGAACCTCCTCTTCTGCAGACTAAACATCTCCAGCTCCCTCAGCCGCTCCTCATTGGGGTTCATGGCTTATAATACTCTGACCCAAGTCTCCATCAGTACAATATACGGGCTCCCCCTTCCCAAAAGTCCTTTTACCGTAAATAATTCACTAACGCAGCTCCTAAACACACCGCAGGTTTCCTATCAAAGTTACACCCCACTTCCGGTTGGGGCTCCGAAATATCGCCCTCATGCCGCCATTTAGCCACTCACTTACCATCGCCCTTAGGACCGCGGCGAGGCTTAAGGCGTAGCTTCCGCTTGAGCACATGAGTTCGGCTGGCTCAACATCCCTCCCGCTACGCGCACCCACTCCTTAAGTTCCGCGTACAGGTGGTTCCCACTCTGCCTTATCTTTACTGTTGTCTCTGCTTCCCTCTAGCGGTAGCAGATGAAATAGCGTGGCAAGGAGAATGAGAGCGGATGCTGTACGTGGGCCTTTCCACACTAGGCTGTTATAGTGCTCTTATTCCACTTTCAGCATCCTGTGGGAATTCCGGGGTTTGTAGTTTCCTGAGGCCAAAGAGCTCTCTGGCTGAGAATTCTGAATGCCCCTCCCAACACTGCAAAACCCAGGGTTCCATAGGAGGCTGAGAGTGCAATAATAGCACTGTGACAGGGTAGTGCAGAAATGGCCCTGTAAGCCGTAAAAGGGTTCCCCTGAATGCTTCCTAGCCAAAGTTCCTCCATTTTAGCTCTTCCCAATGTTAGGGATCTAAGGCACTGCTAAGCCAGTTTACAGTGTCTTATTCAAACTGCTGATTTTGCTAACTTCACAATACTGCGGGGCCCCCAAGCGCTTTGCTGTCATCTTTCTGCTACATGCCACCATTTCTGGGTCGTCGCTGCTGAAGAAATGTAACCCATTCCGCCTGAGTGTTATGAACAGGGCGTTGTTAATTGTCAAACAGGGACTTAGCTAATAAACAATGTAACAGCAGTTAACCCTGGGAAAGTGAATATTCTTGCACATACACTGTACACTTTATGAGATCATTGTTCCCCGACTTATAAAAACTCTCCTTTCTTCAATAAAGTGCCTTTTCCCCCTTTGCTCATGTAGGAAGTAGTTTGGACTGCTTTCTTGCGGAGGGCGGGAGGGGAAGTCCCTTTGGCCAAAGTTGGGAATCTTTCCAGGCACTCGGAGCTCACCCGCAATTGCGTCGATTCCTCGAGGTAGTCCGTGTGGACCTAGTATTTTAGGTCCGGCCCTATGTTTGTTTTTTTCCTAACAGTTTGCAGGGTTGGTGCTCTGACCAGTTTTCTGGGTTGTCGCCCAAACAGTTCTCAGGGTTGGTGCCCTGATCATTTTCTGGGTTGTCGCTCAGTCTTCAGGGTTGGTGCCTTGACAGTGGCCATTTCCGCACTAGCCTGTTATAGCGCGATGATTCCACTTTCAACCTCCTATGGAATCCTGGGGTTTGCAGTTTCGGGAGGGGCCGGCTGGTGTTAAGGCTTGGTGTCCTAACATTTTCTCCAAAGTTTACTGCCAACAGCCCCAGTGGTAGTGCAGAAGAAAGAATTTCGGGAGGCATTGCTTGTCACGTAACCAAATAACAAGTAACACCAGTCGAAATTCTCTCTCTCCTACTTTGGCATCCCTGCAAAACCTTATAGATCTGTTCCTTATTAGGAATGAGCTCCTCTTTTAATTGTCAAGAGACCTTAATTATGCAGGAATGGGTTAGCAGCAAAATGTGGAAAAGTTCCATATTAGACTACAATGTTTGGTTGGAGAACGCTGGGATCAACAGTCAAAAACGGGGCAGTTCTGCCACACTCTTCTTCATGGAAGGGTGCGTTCAAAAAGTCAAAAATTAGACATTTACGCAAAGCTACACTGAGAGGAAACTGGAGGAAGGAATATCAGCGCCTTAAGACATGCAGGCGACCCCGTACTGCAAGCAGAAAAGAGCAAAGGCTGGGAATGGCAAGAAAGGGCAAAGGGAGCTTTACAGCTGAACATTAAGAAGCCAACATTAATAAAAACAGATTATTTAGATCACTATGAGGCAAAAGATGGAGCCATTGAAAGATTTTCCACACTTTGGCTCAGTCATTGATCAGGACAGAGACGGCAGTCAAAAAATCAGAAGAAGGGCAGCTGGGAAGAGAGTAGGAAAATGTGAAGTGTAACGTTACATCATGGAACACTAAAGTTAGGATTGTCCATGCCACCGTATTTCCAGTTTCTCTGGAAACTCCATGGTCCTACGATTCTAAGGGAAAGCTACAACACCACCCTGACCTACTATATAAAAGTCAATGTTTGGGAGTTTGTCTGTTTGCCCGCGTCAGGCAGGCAAAGACTTCGTATGATTGGCTGGGTGAGGCGAGAAGACCTCATATGATTGGCTGGCTGTGAAGATTCCACAGAACCCTGGGGTTGGCAGTTCAGGGAGCGGCCTTTAGGATTCTCAGCCAGAGAGCTCTTGGGCCTCAGGCCAGTTGCTATGGAGACGAGGCCTACCATCCATAAGGATGCCAGAAAACATTTGGGAGGCATATGTGACAAAAATTAAAGCGACAAACACAACATAGTTACAAGGTCTTCCGCCTCACACAGTAGATTGTATGTGAGGAATCCTAAAGCTGAAATTCAAAACAAAAAATGCTTCCAGAAAAACATAAAGCTATTGCACAAATTCAACAGAGAGGAAATTTTTTAAAAAAAATCAGAGCCAGTACATCAACATTACCAGACAACACAGATTGGACTGGGGACTATGGGGAAAAGTTACAAGTACTGGAATAGGCCAGTTGCTATGGACACAAGGCCTAGCAGCAAGGAGGAGG
Organism: Iguana delicatissima; assembly: GCA_948472985.1. Taxonomy (NCBI): domain Eukaryota; kingdom Metazoa; phylum Chordata; class Lepidosauria; order Squamata; family Iguanidae; genus Iguana; species Iguana delicatissima. The sequence goes on along the minus strand of CAOKZL010001448.1, from coordinate 246,491 downwards.
ACAGTGTACTCCCTCAGGAACCCAAACTGTGTATGTAAATAACTCTGAATAAAGACTGGATTGGGAAATATGGAGTAAAGTTGCAGGTACTGAAATAGGCCTGTTGCTACAGAGATGAGGCCTAGCAGCAAGGAGGAGGATAGTGCATTCCCTCAGGAACCCAACCTCTGTATGTTAACAACTCTGAATACAGATCGGATTGGGGAATATGGGAGAAGGATACAGGTACTGGAATGGGCCAGTTGCTACGGAAATGAGGCCTAGGAGCAAGGAGGAGGACAGTGTATTCCATCAGGAATCCAACTGCTGTATGTTAACAACTCTTAATATAGATTGGATTGGGGAATATGGGAAAAAGTTACAGGTACTAGACAAGGCAGTTTGGGGAATTACAGACACGAGATCTCAAACCTGTGTATTTCAACAGCATCTAATTCCTAAAGTAAGTTAAGGTAAGTCCTAAGATATTTCTAACAAGTGTTACCTATGAGAAAATAAAATCCCAGGCAACGGCAGGTATATATACTAGTTCCAAATACAATAAACTCAGTCTCATATGCTGCCCTTGTGTGTAGAATCTTGGATTTCAGAGCATATGCAGAGTTCATTGTAGGGGAGATGACTCAAGAGACGGCATCTTTGGCTTGCTAATTTATAGAATCATAGAAATGTAGAGTTGGAAGAGACCCCAGGGGCCATCCAGTCCAACCCCCTGCCATGCAGGAACACCCTCAAAGCACTCCCGACAGATGGCCATCCAGCCTCTGCTTAAAAACCTCCAAGGAAGGAGACTCCACTACACTCGGAGGCAGCATGTTCCACTGCCGGACAGCCCTGACCGTCAGGAAGTTCTTCCTGAGGTTCAGGTGGGATCTCTTTTCCTGCAGCTTGAATCCATTGCTCCTTGTCCTGGTCTCTGGAGCAACGAAAAACAAGCCCTCTCCCTCCTCTACATGGTATCCCTTCAAATATTTAAACATGGCTATCATGTCCCCTCTTAACCTTCTCTTCTGCAGACTAAACATATCCAGCTCTCTAAGTCTATCCTCATAGGGCATGGCTTCCAGGCCTCTCACCATTTTGGTCACCCTCTTCTGGACTTGCTCCAGCTTGACCATGTCCTTCTTGAATTGGGGTGCCCAGAACTGGACACAGTATTCAAGATGAGGTCTAACCAAAGCAGAGTAGAGTGGTACCAGTACCTCCCTCGATCTAGACACCATACTCCTATCGATGAAGCTCAGAATTGCATTGGCTTTCTTGGCTGCCGCATCACACTGCTGATTCATGTTCAGCTTGTGGTCTATGAAGACTCCTAGATCCCTTTCACACGTACTGCTATCCAGCCACGTGTCTCCCATCCTATATTTCTGTATTTCATTTTTTCTACCTAAGTGGAGGGCCTTACACTTCTCTCTGTTGAATTTCATTTTGTTAGCCTTGGCCCAGCTCTCCAATTTATCCAGGTCATTTTAAATTTTGATCCTGTCCTCTGGCGTATTAGCAACCCCTCCCAATTTACTGTCATCTGTAAATTTGATGAGCATGCCCTCTATTCCTTCATCCAAGTCGTTGATAAAAATATTGAACAGCACTGGGCCCAGGACAGAACCCTGTGGCACCCCACTAGTCACTTCTCTCCAGGATGAGAAGCAGCCATTCGTGATCACTCTTTGGGTTGGGTCGGTCAACAAATTACAAATCCAACTAACAGTAGCCCTGTCCAGCCCGCATTTTACTAGTTTCTTTGCAAGGATGTCATGGGGAACTTTGTCAAAGGCCTTACTGAAATCGAGGTATGCTACATCCACAGCATTCCCTTCATCTATCAAGCTAGTAACTCTATCATAAAAAGACATAAGATTAGTCTGGCATGACTTCTTTTTGAGAAATCCATGTTGACTTCTCGTGATTATTGCCTTGCTTTCTAAGTGATTAGAAACTGACTGCTTAACGATCTGCTCCAGGTTCTTTCCGGGTACTGATGGCAGGCTGACTGGGCGATAATTATTTGGTTCCTCTTTTTTTCCTTTTTGAAGATGGGGACAACATTTGCCCTCTTCCAGTCTGCTGGAACTTCCCCTGTCCTCCAAGATTTCTCAAAGATTATAGCAAGCGGTTCCGAAATGACCTCTGCCAGCTCTTTTAATATCCTAGGATGCAATTCATCTGGCCCTGGAGACTTGAATTCATCCAGTGTGGACAGGTATTCCTGTACTACCTCTCTATCTCTTACGTGCCTCATTTCCCCTGCTTCCTCACCTGCTCCCCAGCTGCCAGGTTGAGTGCTTGTATCCTTCTGGGGAAAAACTGAGGCAAAGAAGGTGTTAAGTAGTTCTGCCTTTTCTCTTCCTCCTGTAAGTAATTTACCATCTTCGCTGCGCAGCAACCCTATCGTCTCCTTCTTTTTCCTTTTGCAGCGGACATATTTTAAAAAGCCCTTTTTATTGTTTTTAATGTCTCTGGCCAGCCTAAGTTCGTTCTGTGCTTTAGCCTTTCTGACCTCCTCCCTACATCTCCGGGCTACTTGCTTAAATTCTTCTTTGGTGGTTTCCCCCTTCTTCCATTTCCTGTACATGTTTCTCTTAACACGGAGCTCAGCTGAGAGTTCTTTAGTCAACCATTCTGGTTTCTTCAGATGCCTTCCATTTTTCCTCCTTAATGGCACAGTTTTAGACTGTGCCTGCAGTATCTCCCTTTTAAGGAACTCCCATGCCTCCTGAACTCCTTTCCCTTTCACTATTCTTGACCACGGAATTCCAGCCAGCAGCTCCCTAAGTTTACAGAAGTCCGCTTTTTTAAAATCTAAGATGAGTGTCTGGCTACCCTTATCTTCTCCTTCCCACTGAATGCCAAATTCCAATAGGGCATGGACACTCCCCCCTAAAGACCCAACCACTTCTACCTCATTAACAAGGTCATCCCTGTTGGTCAGGATCAGATCTAGAATATTTGATGTCATAAGAATACCACAGATTGAGAGCAAAACCACATCTTATGGCAAGCTGTTTAAATTTTATTTACTTGGCAGTTCTTTCCATATGAACTCCTGTAAACCATAAGAGGAGCCAATGTGGTGTTGTGGTTTGACTGTTGAACTATGACCCTGGAGACCCAGGAAATCCCATGACGACTTCACCTTAGGGTCACCGCACACGACAACCACATAACCCCTCAAGATGATCGGCATCTTTTTTTAAATTATTTTTTATTAAGAAATTTCCAGGTACACTAAGAGGTACACCTATTTTAAAGAAAAAAACAGATACAATAAGAAAAAAGAAAGCAGAGGAAAAACACAGAAAAAGAGGAATAGAAAAAGCACATGAAATATAAGTAGTACATGGAAATAGAAAAATGACTTCCAACTTTCTTCTCAGTGGTTATAAGCATAGGTATAATTTCACCTCCCCTTTAAAAAAAATTAATTCTTATGCTTCTTCTGATAAGACAACCCTACTCTTTTCAAAAACCCAATGCTATTACTTCATTTTCTCTTTTTCGTTTTTGGAAAAATTCAATCAGGGGTTCCCACCCCTTTAAAAATGTCACTGGTGATTTTTCTCTAATCGAAGTGATAGTTTATCCATGTCTGCTAAATCGTTCAGTTTTAACAGCCAGTCCTCTGTTGCTGATTATGTTGAATTCTTCCATCTTTGTGCATATAACAAACTTGCCACTGTAATCATATATTGCAGTAATCTTTAATGTTTTCTTTCCAATTGGTCTTCCGCTCTAGACACTAGAACACCAAAACTAGAAAAAGTTCTAGTTTTAGCTGAATATTCACCTTTAAAATCCTGTGAATTCAAGTATGTGTATGGACCCAGAACTTTTTAGCTTTTTCACAAGTGCTCCACATTCAGTCATAATGTCCCTTCATGCAGTTCACACTTCCAACATACTTTTGGCACACCTTTAAACATTTTAGCTAATTTCTCTGGGATCATACACCAACTATAGATCATTTTATAAAAATTCTCATGATGATCATAACATAATGCAAATTTCAACCCATTTAACTGCATCTTTCCCCATTTCCCCATTTGTATGTTAAATCCATTCGGAGCCCGTTTTATCATATACTCTCTAACTTGTTCTTCTTCCATATCCAATTTTAACAATTTATATATTTTACTAATCAAATGTTCATCATCTGCACATAACTGTAATTCAAATTCAGATTTATTTTTCTCAAAGCCATATCTCCTTTTATCCATCTTTAATCTTTCACATATTTGTAAATAAGAAAACCACTGAGAGCTGCATCCCTCTTAAAGTAGTTTCTCACTTGGTTTAATTTTATATTCTACCCTTTGTTAACTGATAAGTTAACCACGCTTCTTTTGCTGTTGTCACCTATTATTGTGCCCACAGTATAAGCAAACAGAGTAAGCATCAGCCTTGTGAAATGGGTGCACATCACTCCTGCTGCCATCTTCTTGATCAACCACAGTCCAATTCATCAGATGCATGGAGCATTAATTCAGTTGGCAGATTACTCATAGGCATTCTTGGGTGATATATGAGCTAGCGTGGTGTAGAAGTTTGAATGTTATAGACTATTACCCTGAAGGCCAGGGTTTGATTTCCTGCTCAGACTACAACCTTGGAAACCAGGGTTCAGCTCCATGTTCAGCCATGGAAACCCACTGGGCGACTTTGGGCACATCACACACTCTCAGCCCCAGAAAACCCTGTGGTAGGTTCACCTTAGGGTGGCCATAAGCCGGAAACAACTTGAAGGCACACAAACAACAGCATTATAGTAAAGTAGTGATATGTTGTTGATGAATCAGTGTATCATATAGTTTAAGGTCTTAATCGGGGGAGGGAGATGGGATCAAACGTTGGCAATGAAGGGTGATTGGCTGAGAGTTTGGAAGACATTTTAAAAGCTGGAATGAGCTTTTGGTTAGAGAATTTGTGGAGAGGGGATGTGAGAGCTGGGTATGCAATTTCAAGGTGTCTGTGGCAGGCTCAAGGATCCTTTATCTTGTTTTAATCCAGTCTTATGCACAATGCTCCCCCTTGACAGACTACGCTAGTGGAGGATATAAATTCAGGCATGTCTGTGATGGCAAAAAATATTAGGCATGAACTTGTTTAGTGGGTACTCAGCTCATAACTACCAGTAGAGGAATGTGTGTGTTGGAAGAGACACCCCACTCTGTCCTTTAAACCCACTGGTGAACCTTGGGCAAATCACACTTTCTCAGCCTTAAGAGGAAGGCAATGGCAAACCTCATCTGCATAAATCTTGCTAAGAAAACCCTAAGGCAAGGGTCAGCATGCATCCAGAGCTGACTTGAAGGCACGTAACAGATCATGACTGTAAATTTCTAAAGAGAGAGAATCACAGGGGCACTGAGGGATGTCTGTGTCGTGCCTCAGAAGGAATGCATCAGCGCTGTAGTGGCCTACTGATTAAGCAAGGAATGGAGAGAAAAGGACATGAATCAAGGTCCCTCTTTGCCTGGTACTGTACACTGTGCACAAATAAAACAGGACAAATACACCTCACAGCCCATGGGAAGCAGAACCTATGGCATTTGGTGGCCAAGGTTGGGCTCTCAGTGTTGACGTTTGCAACCTTTGCATGCCTATACTCATTGGTAGTTAGAGGGTATGTTATCCTCCAGTTTAGGCACAGCATGTTTATGGTTACTTCCTGTTTGTGTGTTTGTTCACAGCCACTCCTTTCCTGCATCATGTCGGCTTCCCTTTGTTCTTTGCTCCCACCTCTCATTCTGGTCATTTCCACACTAGACCGTTATAGCGCTATTTCCTCTTTCGACATCCTACAGAATCCCGGGTTTGCAGTTTAGGGAGGGGCCTCCCTAAACTGCAAACTCCAGGATTCTGTAGGATGTCGAAAGAGGAATAATAGCGCTATAACAGTCTAGTGCAGAAATTGCCTCTCCCCCCCTTCCTGCCCTCCATGAAGCATGTGTTTCCAAGAGCTCTCCCACGCTGAGATGCTCCAGCTTCCTGATACAAAACAGTACCTTCCTTTTTAATTCCTTTCCTCTGGAAGATGAACTTGTGTTGCTTACACACGAGTATTTCTGAGGAAAAGCACTTTTGTGTACCTAATGAAGAAGACTATGTTTGATTTCTTTCTCTGTTAATTATTGTCTATGGAGGGGAGTGAGTTGGTTGCTGCTTCAACTTCTGCCTAGCACTTTCAGGTACTCTGCTTGAGAGATCCACTAAAATTTCTCACATTTCTCAATACTCAGTGGGGCCAAAGGCATGAACTTAGCTGGCAGGGGCCAGACATCCAAAGTCCTCACAGTAAACAAGAAGGGTACATGCCATCTTTCTCTCGAGGCCCTGCTTCTCTCTAAGGGCAAAGATGGAGAAGCCTGTGAATTTGGGGAGCTGGAATAGATCTGGAGAAGGAATTAGGCATGCAAGAGATCCCATTTTAAGTGATCTGAAAATTAATTTGAAAATAATTCAGCATCATAGCTTATGTCTACCTTCCATGATGATTAAGTAGAACCTTCCTCACTAGTTAAGGTAAACTTCTCACAGGGTTATCTAGGGCTGAGAGTGTGCGACACACCCATGGTCACCCAGCGGTGGCTCATGCTGCCTCTCTTCTGCACCTGATATGAATTCCATTAACCTAGACACAATTTGCTATACACTGGACTCCGTCCATTTTTATTGCCTTTCTTTCAATGAGCTTTTTTCCTTCCCAATTTTATCCTCTCAGCAGCCCTGTGAAATAGGTCTTGCTGAGCAAATTACTGGCCCAAAGTCACCTAATGAGTTTCTTTGCTCAGTGGTGACTTGAATCTGGGCCTCTGAGGTTCTCATCCCACACAAACCACGACTGCAGGCTGGCTTTTTTGGCAACATCCACTGTTATTCAGCAACTGATCTTTCAGTTTCTGGCAGATGGCAAAAACAGGTTTATTATCCTTCTGGTGGGCTACCATCACAGAGCTGAACACAAGCTGGGCAGGCAGGAGCCAAATCCTGTCTAACTACAAGGTATCTTAGGAACTCTCATCTGCAAATGTGGTATTTCCGTAGGGATGTACAGCATCCAGAGCAACCACTCAGAAAGCCATGGAGACAGGTTTTTGAGAATGTACATCTTGAATACCTGCCCTTCTTTTGACCTAAATGGAATCTGCAACAATTGAGGACTGTCACAGTCCCAACCAATCCTAAATAAATTCTTGTTGGGAAATAAAGAGTTCAATGGTGGCTTTTTGTTTTTGTCTTTTATTTTTGAGACACAAGGTAAGAGACAGATGGTTTAGAAACCACTTGAAGAAACTCTGAGGAAAATTTGTACTTCAGGAGACCACTGGGGAAAAGAATAAATTGGATTTTCAGAATATATTAAAATGCTGTTATCCTTGCAAAGATATTTAAAAAGCTATACAAAGGGAATGAATTCTAGCTAGCAGTCAATGTATTAAAACTCAGATGCCATTTAGTGCTTGAGACTTCTGGGGTCCAGGCCCCCTTGGGCTACCATGGTACATTTTTTCCTTGCCAATCCAGGAAGGCTCCAGTATCCTTTTCACTGAGACAAGCCAAAACAGAGAGGATCCCTGGGACGGCATCTTGGATCTTCAAGGGCGCCTAGTAGGACCAAAGAAGCAACACAAATATAAGATGGAAATTATGTTTGTAATGGAATGGAAATAAGCAATTTCAACTGGAAAATTTAAGCACAGAATTGGGGCGGGGGTTTTCAATAAAAAAAATTAAAAAAAACCACAACAAAGAAAGAATACAAATGCGTTACATCAAAACTGCTCTTCATGCAAAAACCAAGGTGACAACCCCATACTTTGCTCCTCTGTATCTTTTGGACTTCGGTTACCAGAAATCCAAACAGTGCTATCTTTGTCTTCTGGGAGCATTTGAGAACATCCAGAAATGTTTGAGAACATCCAGAAATGTTTGAGATCTATTGTACTGGCAAGAACATTTGAGAATATCCAGAAATGTTTGAGATCTATTATACTGGCAAGTATCTTCCACCCCAAGTCAACTCTCAACTATGTTTACCACTAGCTTTAACTAGGAATGGACAGAACGCCAACTGAGACCTACTGGGGAATTTCCAGACATTTTGTAGTTGAATGGAAAGAATTTCCAGCTCTCAGTTGTCTGACTAGCAAGCAAAATTGCATTTTAAAAGAATACCATGACATGGTTGGCCTTGTGCTAATTACTTCTCTCTCAACCTCAGTGTAACATAACGGCTAAAAAAGAGTATAAATTGGTTGCTCTGACCAGGTCTTCATACATGCAGCTCTGCTGGCTCACTTTAGCATTTCATATTGGAATTCCTGAGCATTCAACTGCAGATACATCTACGTATATATTTATGCCCAATTGTGTTTTTGCAAACTTTGGGTACAGAAAGATTGTTTTGGCCCTGTGTCCTGTCTTATAGAAGACAGTCTTCTGTTTCAAGATGTCTGTGTTACAGTGGTCTCTGTCTTTGGTGTCGTAAAATTTTAGATTTAAAAACCAAGAAATCCCAGCCAATCCTGCTCATTCCCGGGAGCTGAAGTCCAAAACATGGAAGAGCCAAAGAATTGCTTTTTTGGAAGGTCTGTCCCATCCATCTCTACTTAAAATTGGAATGGAGAGCAGAGGTCTTGACATTGCTCATTGAAAGTTAGCCTCTGAACAACCAACTGAAGCATTTCTGCACTAGACAGTTACAGTGCTATTATTCTACTTTCAACATCCTATGGAATCCTGGGGTTTGCAGTTTAGGGAGGGGCTCCCTAAACTGCAAACCCCAGGATTCCATAGGATGTTGAAAGTGGAATAATAGTACTATAACAGTCGAGTGTGGAAATGGCATGTGAATTCATATAGGCCACCTAATCAGTCTTCCTCTCTGTGATTTTTTTAAATTTTTTTTTTATTAAAGGTCAGTTCTTGAGAGATTCCATAAGCACCTATAAGATAATACATAGCATAGGCAAAATTTAGGGTGTACAATATACACTGAGCAAGAGCAAAGGTGAAAAAAAAAACCACAACTACTTATACCAATCAAGTTGATAAACATATACCTTATTAAGAAACTGGTAGAGTAGAAGAAATGAAGAAAGAAAAAGGCAAGAAGAGAAAAGAAAAAGAAAAGAAAAGAAAAGAAAAGAAAAGAAAAGAAAAGAAAAGAAGGAAGGAAGGAAGGAAGGAGGGAAGGAGGGAAAGGGAAAGGGAAAGGGAAAGGGAAAGGGAAAGGAAGGAAAAGAAGAGAGAGAGTTCGAATAATTCAAATAGTATGTCAACCTTCTTTGGGGGGTAGGGGGAGAACATAAAAAGAGAAAAAATAAAGATTTTTACTGTAAATATTTGAAATACTCTCACATTGCTAACTGAATGTTTATTGCCCCCCCATTTTCCTCTAAATCAATTTCCACAACAAGAACTACAATTGATAGGGAGATACCTTCTTTTCCCACCTCTTGTTAAATTAACCTGGGTTTGACCAGTATACTACAAATAATTGAGCCTGAATGATAAGCGGGAATACAAATATGTAAATAAGAGGAATTAAGGGGAAACACTATTAAATTATTTGATATAGTTAATATAGACTCACTTAGAAGAATAGTTTTTATCTGAAATAGGTCAGGGGACCTTCTGGTTACCCTAAGCATACAAGATTTGTTGGACAATCAAATAGAACATGCATCAATACTTGTCTCCATTTGTGATTGTAAATACACTTGAAGCAGTTCCCAGTCTTTGCAGAATCTGCTATTTGTTTTGCATCTAAAATAGAAGTAAGTTTATCCATCACTGCAATTTCAACTAATTTTTTTTATTCACTCTTGTTCTATAGGGGTGTTATTGGATTGCCAGTGTCTTGCATAGACTATTCTGGCCACAATAATCTAATTTTTTTATTTTCTTTTTGGCCAAGTTTAGGGAGACCTAGTAGGAAAAGCTCTGGATCTAAGTCAATCTTTACCTTTGGAATTTTTTGAATTTTGGATCTGATCATAAGCCAAAACTTCTTTACATCTTTACAGCCACACCACATAATGCAATGCATTTCTTTCTTTCTTTCTTTTTCTTTCTTCCTTTCTTTTACCATACACATCTTGGCTTACATACATTTCAAGCAAATCTGTCCTCTTTTCTGAAAACACATATGCAGGAACTTTAGTAAGGATTGGCATGCATCCTCCAAACGTTGCTAATAAAAGGGAATTATGATGCATCATGAAGGGGATATGCTGTGTTGTGGGAAAGCCCAATTAAAAGAGGGGACATTTTACTTTACTAACCTGATTTCCACCCATATCAGTTTGGATCCAACCTGGATGCAAAGAGATGCAAAGGATTCCATCAGATTTCAGATCCGATGCAAGACATCTGGTCACCATGTTTAGTGCCGTCTTTGGGGGGGGGGAAGGCCATGACAAAAGAAGGAAGATAAGAACATTTTTGGTACGTGAGCATGCCAAAACAGGAAAGGTTGTAGCCATTTGGGAACAAGATGAAAATGTATTGGGAGTCAGGTTGCATAGCCCCCCTTCTTACTCTGTTTCATGTACTCTGCAAGCAGCCAGACTAATCATTGATATCTTGCTGTGCAGTCACAGTTCTTTCTGCATTTAGTTCCAAGGACAGAGCACTAACAATGAGATGTTTGTTACATTCATATCCTGTAGGCCTTCTAATAACAGCTTAAAGCATTGTCCACTTTCCCCTCTTCCCTACTTTATCTTTACAACAACCCTGTGAGGTAGGTCAGGCTAGGATGGGGGGCAGCCTTCAGATTGTTCAGTCGGCTTTCGTGGTTTATGAAAGACCTGAAGTTGGGTTCTTACTACTTCAAATTGGCTCTCTAATTGGATGTATATTTAATATCTGATGTATATTTTGCATCATATTTCTATCTGAGGCTTTCTTCAAGAAGCTGACAGTGCTCTCCTTTTATCACGAACAACCACCTTGTGCAGTAGGCTTACGCCAAGGGGCAACCATGAGGCCCAAATCATTTGGTGGAGCAAGGAATGGAAATTTAGAAGTATACTTACATTTTAGGACAGTGTGGGCAACTGTGGAGGGATCAGGAGGCACACTTTCACACAACCCTACTTTCAACCCTGTCAGTTTGTAATCACTTAGAAAGCAATGCTGTAATCACTAAAAACAAGTCATGCCAGACTAATTTTATCTCTTTTTATGATAGCATCACACATTTGATAGATGAACAGAATGCTGTGGACGTAGCATATCTTGATTTCTGAAAGGCCTTTGACACAGTTCCCAATGACATCCTTGCAAAGAAGCTAGTAAAATGTGGGCTGGACAGCGCTACTGTTAGGTGGATTTGTAATTGCTTGACCGACCAAACTGAAAGGCTGCTCACCAATGGCTGCTTTTCATCCTGGAGAGAAGTGACTAGTGGGGTGTCACAGGGTTCTTGCCTGGCCCAGTGCTATTCAACATCCTCATCAATGACTTGGACGAAGGAACAGAGGGCATGCTGATCAAATTTGCAGATGATACCAAATTGGGAGGGGATCCTAACACCCCAGAGGACAGGATAAAAATTCAAAATGACCTGAACAAATTGGAGAGCGAACGCTAACAAGCCAAAGGCAACAAAATAAATTTCAACAGAGAGAAATGTAAGGTCCTGCACTTAGGCAGAAAAAATGGAATGCACAAATACAGGATGGGGGACACGTGGCTGCATAACAGTACGAGTGAAAGGGATCTAGGAGTCTTGGTGGATCACAAGCTGAACATGAGTCAGCAGTGTGATGCGGCAGCCAAGACAGCCAACGCGATTCTTGGTTGTATCAATAGGAGTATGGTGTCTCAATCAAGGGAGGTAATGGTACCACTCTATTCTGCATTGGTTAGACCTCATCTGGAATCCTGTGTCCAGTTCTGGGCACTTCAATTCAAGGATACTGACAAGCCAGAAGGTGTCCAGAGGAGGGCAACCAAAATGGTGAAGGGTCTGGAAGCCATGCATTATGTGGAGCAGCTTAGTGAGCTGGGAATGTTTAGTCTGCAGAAGAGAAGGTTAAGAGGGGACATGATAGCCATGTATAAATATTTGAAGGGATGTCATGTCAAGGAAGGAGCGGGCTTGTTTTCTGCTCCTCCAAGACCAGGAGAAGGAGCAATAGATTCAAACTACAGGAAAAGAGATTCCACCTAAACCTTAGGAACAAGTTCCTGATGGTCAGAGCAGTGGAATCTGCTGCCCTGGAATGTGGTGGAGTCTCCTTCTTTGGACGTTTTCAGGCAGAGGCTGGACGGTCATCTGTTGGGAGTGCTTTGATGTGGGTTCCTGAATGGCAGATGAGAGTTTGGCTGGATGGTCCCTGTGGTCTCCTCCAACTCTATAAGATTACATGACTCTAAGCCAGTGGTTCTCAACCTGTGGGTCCCCAGATGTTTCTAGACTTCAGCTCCCAGAAGCCCTGAGCATTGACCATAGTGGCTGGGGCTTCTGGGAGTTGAAGTCCACAAACATCTGGGGACCCACAGGTTGAGAACCACTGCTCTAAGCCCTCTGGACCTTGGGAGGCCCAGCTAGATCACTTCTAATTCTGGGGGCAAAAGCTGTTTCAGGCTAGTCGATGGAGGCAGCCCTCCCATAGACTTCAAATAGAGAACTGAACCCCGGGAGACTTCTGGAAATGCAATCTTTCAATTGTTGAGTCAATTTTTTTTCCCCACAAGTGGGAATCATGAGTACCTTGAATCACACTGGCAATTATGGCAGTCCACCCGCAGCCTCTGGGGCAGCATAATTACAAAACTTACTTTAGGCCCTTACGTAGTTGATTGACAGAACTCTGTTTTGATTTTCAACTCAGTTAAAAAACTGAGAATTACTTACTCACTTGAACAACACCAAAGACTTCCAAGTGCTGGTGTTTGTATACATAATTTTAACACAAAATAATATAAACACCAATTTTTAACATAACCATAAACTAAAATTAAATCACAATACTAAAACAATAAACTAAAAACACTAAACACTAACTCAATAAAACACTAATGTGCTAACTAAACTCTAACCTACTAAAACACAAAGGGCTCCTGCCCAATCCAAACTGTAATGAAAGAGGAAAAAAAATCAGAACAAAATTATTCTACCATTATAGATCCAACCAAAAAATCTTAGTAAGGCTACAACTACAGCCACAAATTGGTGCACCATTAGATTTCTTCTTCCTCAACAGCTTGCTACTTGTTTAACTACAGCTACAACAAATGAAAATATTTTAAATTATTTGTGTACTTTGTGAATTTTGCCGCTATGCCTCGGTGACATATTTGTACATGTTTAAAACTGCCTTAATTACTGCGCTGCTTTTAATTGTACTTGTACATTGCCCTGGTATCCACACAGATGAAAGGTGGTTTAAAACAGTATAATAAATAAATAAATGTTTTTAAAAACCCATAAGTTTATTGCCTGTCTTCCCCCACACAAAAAATATCACATCCTGGATCTGTACTAAATTAGATGTATACATAAATCTTCATATTAGAGGGGTCATGTGTTGTTGTTGTTGTGTACCTTCAGGCCATTTCTGACTTGTGGTGACCTTAAATTAACCTATCATGGGGTTTTCTGGGGCTGAGTGTGTACGATCAGCCCAAAGTGATCCAGTAGGGTCAAGCAGGGTTTTGAACCCTGGTCTGTAGAGTCATAGGCCAGCGTCCAAACCAATACACCACACTGACCCATGGGGTCATGTGTACACTAGGTTTTTAGCTTTGTCCTGTTTACACAGGATGTTTATCAGAGCTTGGGAAAATTAATTCTTTGGACTACAGTTCTCAGTGTTCCTCACACCTGTTGGAATTTGGGAAACTGTTATCCAAGACAGTGACTCTCAAGCTTTTGTCTAATGTTGGTAGATGCTTGTCAATTCTTTTCAAAAATAAAAAAAGAGAGAGAAGAGAGTATTCCTGCACCAGCTGGACGGGCTGGTTCTTAAGGTACCTACCATTGCTGATTCCATGCCAGTGGATTTCACAGGCTTGAAGTTGGCCTGCGCCTGCTATAGGATTCAGATGGCAAGCTATAGGCTGCCCCCTCCTCTGTCCACCCATCATCACAAGCTTGCTGCTTACTAAGAACACCTACCTTAGCTATCCTGTAAGGATAGACTTTGAGGCACAGCTTGTTGTCCTCAACAAGTTGCATGGAGGCCGAGGAGGAGGACATGTTGATGATGGCAGCGCGATGGCATCCCATGCCAGTTTTCTGTTGGGCAGCTTTCCTCAGCAGGGGGAGAAAAGCCTAAAGCAAAAAAATTTAAAAGGAAAGAGGAAGGGAACAAATCTTGCTAACACAAGTTCTACATGAACATCAGGCCCCACTTTCAGGTTCCGGCAGCCCGTTGCATCAATGGCAGACAAACTCTAGTGAGCTGCACTAAATTGTGGTCTCCAAAAGCATCGTACCTGACTGGGGGGGGTCTCCCCCTGTCAAGCCAGTGGATTCCCCAACTCACAGGGAGTCCAGAGACTCCATTGAGCCAAGATTGGAACTGATAACACGTCCACTTGGGAATGGAGCAGCCAGTGCAGGTCCCGAGGCTCTGGAAGAATCACATGCTTCAGTGGAGCCAAGTTATGTGACCCAAACCCGAGCAAAAGTGGAGGGACAACTTTACATTGTGTTGATATCTGCAAGTGTTATATATACAGGGAGGTGGTAACTTGTCCTGTTCCACTCTTCTTTAAAATCTAAAAGATGAATTTCTGAGCTGTTATAATCTATACCAGTGCTTCTTAACTTCTTCTTTACCACAGACTCCCTCTAAATATCTTTGTTTTTTGTTGTGGACCCCCAAGGATTTACAACCCTGAAGTACATCAAATATTTATTCAAAGTTGCTCAGTTCTTTAAATTTGGAGTCATTCAGCATCATTCACTTGCATGTTCTCATCTTGGGCAGAGGTAGCAAATGCTGAATACCTTTTTTCCTATCAAACAGTTGTTTTCATAACTTTTGAATGGTTTGAGATAGTGTAATGAAACTTTGCGCAAATCATGTCTATCGCTGGCAAAATCTCCAATTCTTTGAGATCAATATATAACCATGTTTCTTTCTTTTTTTAAAATTTCTTTCTTAACTGTAAAAGCTCATAATATTTCTTCAAGCCTCCACAGACCCCAGGTTAAGAACTATAAGATCTATATCAAAGGATATGTAATTCTTTATCTACTCCTTGTCCAAACACTAAGTATATCAAGACATCTCAACTAAACTAGAAGCTGTTCAGCAAACTGGTTTCCAGGGCAGGTATTATTGCTCTCAAACCTTGCTGTATAAAGTCAAGAGGCACATCACAGCAATTCCTTTAATTCGCTAACAGCCACCCTCTAAGGTACAATTAGTCCAAGGTCACCCAGCGAATTGCACAGCTCAGCAGTGACTCTGAAGTTCATCTCCCAAGTCCACTCAACGTTCTGTAACCATCACACTATACTGCACCACCTGATGTCAGCTTGAAGAACCCTTCTTACTTTGGTGACCATCAGCTGAGCGACAGTGTTGGTCTCATAGGTTTTGAGCATCGTTTCTGTGGTGACTTCGTCCAGTGAAGCAGAGACATTGATGCCAGCATTGTTGATCAGGCAGTTCAACCCTTGATCTCCAACAATAACTTCCACCTCTTTGACAGCTTGCTTGATGCTGCTTTCAGACACCACATCTAGGGAGAGGCAGGAGAGGGGAGAGAGCAGTTATCACCAAGGGGAAAGAGAGTTGTGGCTTGGCAGCTGCATTATAAAACCTGCATTGCCGCCTCCTCCGTTCTGTCAGCAAATATTGCTGATGGACTGTGCCTTGGAGGTCTGCTCTGTCTAGCTTAGAGCTTGGAAACTTTACGTCTTTGTACTACAGCTCCCACAATTCACCACCAGCCATGATGGCTACAGAATTCTGGGAATTCTAATACAGACAGAAAGGGAAACCTTTGTAAACTCTGATCAGCCCTCTCTCTACCATGTTTGGCAGCAGCCTGATCCTTGGACTGCTTCCACCTTTTCTTGAATTAGCCTCCTTTTTATGCACTTAGGCCATTTCTGCCCTATGCCGTTATACCGCTATTACTTCACTTTCAACTCCTTTGGAATCCTGGGGTTTGCAGTTTAGGGAGGGGCATTTAGAATTCAGGGAGCTCTTGGACCTCAGTAAACTACAAAGCCCATAATTCCACAGGCTGCTGAAAGTGGAATAATAGCCCTATAACAGTGTAGGGCAGAAATGGCCTCCATGAAACTGTATCTCTTGTATCTTCCTATTGCTTCTTCTGCTTAGGGGATGCACTGAAGGTC
This sequence comes from Iguana delicatissima, assembly GCA_948472985.1. Taxonomy (NCBI): domain Eukaryota; kingdom Metazoa; phylum Chordata; class Lepidosauria; order Squamata; family Iguanidae; genus Iguana; species Iguana delicatissima. The sequence goes on along the minus strand of CAOKZL010001448.1, from coordinate 230,155 downwards.
ATGCTTCAGTGACTTCATACAAAAGATTCAGTCCTTGAGTTCTCCAAGCTGGATTGGGGAAGAGAATGCCACTGGAAACCCTGGCAAGAGGCTGCCAGTCAGTGCAGACAGTATTGAGCAAGATGGACCAATGGCCTGAACAATCTCCAGTGCTCATTAGTGGCATATCAAGCCGAGCAGTTTAGTATTTCCTTTGCAAGCAGAAGGACTCAAGTTCTATCTCCAGTATCTCCTGGCTGTTGTATGTCTTCAAGTTGTTTCCAACTTATGGCGACCCTATCATGGTCTTTTCTTGGCAAGGTTTATTTGAGAGGGGGCTTGCCCTTGTCTTCCTCTGAGACAGAGAGAGAAACTTGCCCAAGGCCACCTGGTAGATTTCCACGGCTGAGCAGAGATTCAGACCCTGGTCACCTGAAGTCCTAGTGCAACACTCAAACTACAACGCTGCACTGGCTCTCCTATCTCCTGGCACACGAGGGAATGATCTCTGACTGAAAGCACTGAGCCTTGCTGCCTGTCTACTGGGACCGGGCTGGGCCACTGTGGCCCTCCATATGCTTTGGCGTTCAATTTCCATCAGCCAGCTTAGCCAATAGTGAACGATTACCAAAATCATGGCCAAAAACGTCTGGACAGCCACAGTCCTCCACCCTCACAGACAACACTAAGCCATGCGGAACAGTGTTCTGAGTCACTGTCGGACAGCTTCCTATGCTGCTACTTAAAACAGCCTTTTTTTTTTTTAACAACCATGAGAACTGACAGCAGCTTCTAGAAAATGGTCATACCTTAGTAGTAAAGGCATTGTTTTATGTGCAGATTTCAGGTCTAATTTCTGGTATCTCTAAATGGGGCTAGGAAAGAATCCTGCCTGAAACTGCAGAAAGCCACTGCAGCTGCTGCTATCATCATCTTCAAACCCTCCTCCGCCACTTTTTTGAATATCCCTGCATTCTCCCAAAACTAGGACTCAAGGCAGCTGCCCTGAAGCTGGCAGGGAGATTAGCAAATGCCATTCTGGAACAGATGAGGGTTGATCAAAGTGCGCTGCGTAAGCACAAGCCTGAGGAGAGCCAGAGAAATCACTCAGCATGAGGCAACTGCCTGTGTTCTTCTGGGAGCTCACAAAGTCTGACCTTCTCTCAAAAGGAAGGGGGAAATGGGACCCGGGTGCCACCCCTGCAGGTGTAACTTGCCTTACAGCAACTTTTGCACCATTTTGACATTGCAAAGATATTTTTCTGGCAGCTTTTCAGCACCCTTTTACTATCGCTACTCTAGTCAGCACAGTTTTATCCAGACATTTATTTCATTAAAAAAAGAAAGAAGAAGCAGCAGCTGCTGCCATCAATTTGTTCTTACTACCTCTTAGGGCCTTTGGCTTACCAAGCTGAAGGATCCTGACATTGTTGTATTGTTTGCAAAGCTGCTTCAGCTCCTGGAAAGGAAAGAGGGGGAGAAGAAAGACCAGGAGCTGTGTTGGGAGAGTTAACAGCTCATATTTACTTCCCTGAGAGCATCTGACAGCAGACTTTACATACCATTCAGGTAACTACAGTGATATTGGAGGGAAGAAAAAGGTTCAGGCTTCCTCTACTTATCGACAGGCTAGGGACCAGAGGGCTACCAGAAAACAGAATTGGTTGAAAAGCAGAACCCAGCAGAACCCATGTAGGGAGCATGAAGGACTCATGGAAGCACACTTGGGACCAACCACACACGCAAAAAAAGCACAGTGCTTTCCCCCACCCCCGGCTTGCTTTGCAAGCAGGCGCGCACACAAGCCGTTCCAAGCAAGCCTGCACAGGCAAGAAGAACTGATGAAAGAGTGAAATTCTCATCAAATTAATGGAACTTGTCCTTAATTTGGAAGCATCAAGAGTGAGGCATTGGATAACAAGGTGTGCAAAGGCATGAGTTTGCTGTATCACCAGTGCCTGCCCAAGATATTTTGCTGCCTGAACTGAATGCTAAGATTGCATACCTCTTCCCTGAACAGACCCTAAACAGTTTGGCGGGTGAGTTCCCACTAGCGATGGACATTATTATCCATAACTTCCCTAGGCAGCACAGGGGCAAGAGACTTCCTTCATGACACAGACACCTTGCTTGCTCCCCACCAGCACCAAACTGCCACCTAAAGAAACCCCTCGCTTGGCCTGATGGTATGCAGCCAATCCAGAGCCATAGCTTGGAATATGTTATTTTAGGACTATAACTCTCAAATTCCCCAATATAGTGCAATGTAGTGATGTTTCCCAGGCTCTGGCCCCAGAGCTTTACTGTTCTTGTTGATGTTGTCACCACAGAAACTGGGTGACCTTAGGCAAGTCACACCCTCTCAGCCTCAGAGGAAGGCAAAGGCACTCCCGCAAACAAATCTTGCCAAGAAAAGCCCATGATAGTTTCACCTTAGTGTTGGTGTAAGTTGGAAATGAAATGAACACATCCCCCCCCCAAAAAAAATAACCAAGGCTGAGAGACAGTGTTACGTGCCCAAGGTTTCCAGTGAGTTTCCATGGCTGGGTGGGGATTTGAACTCTGGTCTCAAGAGTTCTAATCCAGTCTTCGGAACACAACACCATGCTGGCTCTCATCCAGCCATTTCAAAGGTGAAAAGTATATACACGTTTACATGTATATTCACATTCCAAATATACCACCAATGGAACCAGTGCCAACTGTATCGTGAGGCAGAGTCTGTTTTTGCAAATGGGACTGAGTAGGGTGGGATGGGCACCATCTTGTATTTTGTCTCGGGCAGCACCAAAATACAGCCAGTGCTGACCATCTGAAGATGAAAGCTGTCCAGGACTACCATGGGGCAGAGAAGAGGCTGGGAAGGAGAAATGGCAGATGCCATTCTGGATCAAATACAGATTGACACAAGTGGGCTACAGAAGCATAAGCCCAAAGAAAGCTTGGAAATTTACTTCTAAGAGTAATGAGTTACAGTCCATGCCCACCCTAAAATAGTTACCGTTACACCTGATTGGTTTTTAAATAGTAACTCATTATTATGCAAAAGTAACAGAGTTACTTTAAAAGAAAATCAGATCACTAGAACTGCTGACCTGAGGCACAGCAGACACTTCTGCATTTTTACATTATTATCTATCACATAACTAGAGAAGTCATACACCTACACAGTAAAAGTCATTAAAGCCAGTTACAATTTGTCACATGAGAAGTAAGGTTATCCTTGGTTACACTAGAGATACATTTCATTACAATAAATTATGCCTTGCTGTAAAAAGGAATTAATTACATGCAATTACAAGTAATTATTAAATTGCAAGTTTTAACCTAATTGCTTCCAAGTTCTGAGCAGGCAAGATGAAAAAACATGCAGACATTTTGCTGTTGGAGGGGGAAGAGCCAGACTAAGTTAAAGATAAAGGAACTAGACCAGCTCCTGAGACTAAAACTAAAATTAAAAACCAAGAGCAAATTTACAATTCGCTGCCCTTTCATGATAACCCACAAAACCTGGTCATCACTCCTGTTTCCAAACCAAACACAAGCTATGGTTTAATCGCCAAGAGACCTTGAAGGGAAGACCTCTGAACGGCCCAGCTTGGAAAAGTTCCCTTTGGGGCTCCCACTTTTGGCGGGATTCCAGCAGCGGTGGTTCCCTGAAAAAGGCACTTTCTCAAGTTCCCCTTAAGAGAATCACCAAGCCCGGTGGCCATTTCTGCACTAGGCTGTCATAGCGCTATGAGTCCGCTTTCAGCGTCCTACGGAATCCTGGGCTCTGCAGTCCACGGAGGGCCCGCTGAAATGACCAGCATCTACCGCTCAGTGGCCGTTTCTGCACTAGACTCTTACAGCGCTTTGAGCCCCCTCCCCCAAAATGCAAACCCCGGATGCCACAGGGTGTTGAACGCGGAATAATAGCGCTGGAACAGCCCAGTCGGGAAACGGCCCGTGTCTAGCAGGTAAAGTGAAGCCCAAAGGACGCGCGGGGCAGAAGCACAGCCCTGCCTCTCCCGCGATGCCGGGAAGCCCGCCGCCGCCCTCGAGCTCCGAGGGGAGACCGGGGGGACCCCGCGCCCCCGCCTCTGCTGGGAGGCGCCCTCCCGCCACTCTGATCTCCTGGCACAGGGGCGGCGGCGGCGGCGGCGGCGTCGGGGGCCCTCGGGGGCTTCCGCGCCCCGCTTTACCTGCGCCGTCTCCGGGTACCGGCAGGTCGCGATGACCAGCTCCGGGGACGGGGAGGCGGCCAGCAGCCCCCGGACCAGCCCCAAGCCGATCCCCCGGCTGCAGCCCGTGATGAGCACCGCGCGGCACCGCGGCGCCGCCGCCGCCGCCGCGCCCGGCCACCCCGCGCCCCCCGGGCCCGCCATCCTCTCCCGGGAAGGGCGCCCCGGCGCGCCGCCTTTAAGGGGTCGGGGGCCCCGCCCCTCCTGCGGGATACCGCCTCCCCCTGCCAGGCAGGGAGGGGGCAGGCGGGGGGGCAGGGAGGGGGCAGGCAGGGGAGGGCCTTGCTTCTTTGCCGCGCGCGGGAGGGGGCGCTCTGCGCGGGGGGGCCGCGTCTGCGCTAGCCCGGTACAGCGCTACGATTCGACTTTCAACCTCCTATGGAACCCTGCGCTTTGCAGTATAGGGGCGGCCTTTGAAAGGGCCAGCATCTAAAGCTCAGTGGCCGTTTTTGCACTAGACTGTTGTAGCGCAACTGCATCCAGGTGGGATCCAAACTGGCATGGTTGGAAATCCGGTGAGTAAAGTGAAAATGTCCCCTCTTTTAATGGGGCTCTGCCACAGCGCAGCCCCTTCCCGATGCATCGTAATTCCCTTCGGTTAGCAGTGCTTGGAGAACGAGGGCCAGTCCCTGCTGCAGTTCCAGCTCCCTGTTTTCAGAAAAGAGGACAGTTTTGTATGAAATGTATATCTATATGCCAAGATGTGTATGGTCACAAAAAAAATCGAAATAGTTGCATTGTGTTTTTTAAAAAAATCACAGAGGGGAAGACTGATTAGATGGCCTGCATCTGTTCTCTGGCTATTTCCACACTAAACTATTAAGTGCTATTATTCCACTTTCAACATTCTATGGAATCCTGGGCACCTTTGAGGCCCCTCCCTGAACTGCAACCCCCAGGATTCCATAGGGTGTTGAAAGTGGAATAATAGCACTAGAACAGTCTAGTGCAGAAAGCCTAGGCATCTCCCCCAGTGGCCTTTTTTTTTTTTTAGGATGGGTTGGAAAAGATTTGGGATCCTTTGCTCCCCCCCCCGGTTCCTCCTGATTCGACTTTTCTCACAGTCACATTCACACATACACTGGAGACAGAGATCTTTGCTGAAGAGAGACACACGCCCTGGGGACGAGAGGACCGGGGACACAAAACGTTCACGTCTCATTTGGGGAAGCCCTATCTAATCAGGAGTAAAGGGGTTCAGTAGGCCTTGTTTTCAGAGAAGCCTAGGACACAGTTGCAGCACTGCGGTTGCTTGTGAGATAACAACCCTCGGGAAAAATAAACTACGAATTGTTTTTTTTTTAATAATCTGTATTACTTTGAAATATAGAAACACTTATAGAATTTTATACAACAACTAAACAGCTATAAACAACTAAAGATAAAGAAAAAACAAAAGCAAAAGAGATGACACTTGCCCAAACTACGAATTGTTTTAAAGAAAAAAAATAAGAGAAAAAGGGAGAAAAAGACATGTTTCCAAAAAGAACAGCTGAAGGTAAAGCTAAAATTAGTGTTTTTTTTAGAAAAACAAGATAGCCTTTGTCTCCACTGTATTTACAAATCGAAAAGGAATTTTACGTCAATCAAGGTCCTTCCTTGGACTATGGGGGAAAAAAATTAAATGAAAATAGTGATCTGAAAAATAATGATTTCCAAACCAGGAACAAGTCTGAGTGCATACTTGGAAAGTAAAAGGGAAACCTGTTTGAAGTGTGCTACCCCCTGTCAGTGAGCAATTAGAGTTCAATAGCATTTCAGTGAGATCTGGCCTTTCTCTGAATTTTATTGTCTTTTTTGTTGTTCCCTTGTTCTCTGCGTGTTTGGAAAGTTGAATTTCTTTTTAAAAAATAGATGCACCTTATCACAATTTCTCCAGTTGGCCCTCTGCCTTTGGAGGTTTAACTGTCATGGATTTGATTATTTGAGAGTTTCTCCAACCTCTGCCCCCCAACTTTAGGCACTTTTTTCCCAGGGGAACCTTCCCCCTTGGTGGCTCTTATCCCACCCCTGGTCCTCCTCATCCTTCACCAGCAGCTGCCTGGCCACCTAAGGATGAATCGCAGCCCAATTTTGCAGCACCGCAAACCCTCTCCTGATGCACGACACCCCCCCTCAAGAAGGAGATGGGTGAGAGGAAGTATAGGGCCACCATCATTTCCCCACCCCCTTTCCCTGACCTGGTTTGGACCCTTGGTGCCATCCCCCCCCATGCCTCAGCCCCCTTCCCACAGACGCAATCACACATTTTCACATTTGTGGGCTTTCTGCTTTTGCAGGGGACCTGCCCCCCAACCCCAGCAAATGTGGAGGGCAGACTGTATTTCCCCCCTCCTCTTTTCTCTTGTCATTTCCAAAGCTGTTCTCCACAATGTTTGATTTTGCCTCAAATGGCACCCAGGACAAGATGCCTTCATTATAACCAAAGGAGGAAAGTTTCCAAAATCCATTTATTAGGTTTATACCTTGCCTTTCTTCCAAAAAAGATGCCTGAAGGTGGCTAGCCATCAAGGGAGTTTTTTTAAAAAAAATGTGCAGGTTTAGAACATGAAACTGATAAAGGAAAAAGTCCTCAAAAGCAGTTTAAAAATAAGTAAAAGCAAAACAAAAGGCCACAACTCAGCCAAACTGCAAAGGGTCTGCCCAAAAATGGTTTACAAAAATAATAAACAAAATAATGTGACTATCACAAACCTTCAACAAAATAAAGATAAATCCACATTGCTACGTGAAAACAGTTTACGAGGGTTGGAAGATCTTAACATGGAAACAAAAGAAAGTTTATCACTAAAAGAGTTGATTTAAAAAAAAATCTTCAAATTTCATGTAATGAGGCCTCTTCAGAAGATCCTGCAGGATGTTAATGGCCCCAAAATGGCTTTGGCCCCCAAGGCAGAAAGCCCCACAATCAACCTAAGCTTGTGTGAAGAATGCCACAAGAATAATTGTGTGCTTCCAGGAGCTCCCAATTCTTCTGCCTCAGGCAACTGCTTCATTCTGCCTCATGGTAGGGCCGGTGCTGAATATTTTATACTGGTTCCTGAAAATGGCCTCATTATAACCTTCATTAACCCGACTGGACGTCTTGTACTCTGGATTATGATAAACACAAACATGCAAACGAATACAAAGCAAAATGTTTACAGACACACACAGTGTGTTTTCAATAAAATAAAAAATTAACACCAACACTTTGCAAAATTTTAATACTACCATTATTATTATTATTATTATTATTATTATTATTATTATTATTATAAAAGCAATTTAGCCTTCTTTTTACATAAAGATAATGGTCTAAATTCTATTATTAGGGGAATAACAGGGTATTTGGACCAAAAAACCAAAATAAAATTCTATTGACTTTCCTATACATGTATTTCGACTTTGTACCTGCATAGTCTGAATAGTTTGTTTGAGCCTCATCATAACCCTGTTGGGTGCTGCACCTCAATTTTTTAATGGATTTTCATGCAAAAGATAACTTTGAATGTTATATAACATTTAAAAATTCAATAAAAATAAAGCTAATACACCAATAAAGAAGGTGAGAAATGCCAATGAACATGAACGAACCTGCTGTACATTGAGTCACATCTCTATATGGTGTTTGACTACAACATCTATCATCCCTAGCCAGCATGGCCATACATAAGGCAGGCTCATTCATCAGGGGAAATAGAGTAAAAGCAATTTTTTAAAAAAATGCATGCTTGCTATATATCTACAATATGCTTACCACCTTCTTTAGAAATTGTGATGCAATATGCTTACCATCTTCTTTAGAAATTGTGAAACTGGCTAAAAGAACAAAGTCCGTGATTCACAAAGAGCAAGCTGGCTGTAGAAAGGGGAGAAGTACAATAAACTGGTGATTTATATTGGAGGTGACGTAGAGCCATATTGATAAGCAGCCATTGATGGTCTTTTTGTTGTTGCACCTGTTGTTGTTGTTGTTGTGTGTCTTCAAGTCATTTCCAACTTATGGTGATCATAAGGCAAACTTATCATGGGGTTTTCTGCGTCCTACATAAGACCAGAGGCTACCATCAGGACAGAATGTGGAGAAATGGAATGGTTTCCAGCTGGGAAAATCTACATTTTTATCACCCTATCTACACAATTTGTATGCTGACGTATAATACGCAAAAGCTGGATTAGACTCTTGAGGAAGATGTGAAAACTGGAGAAAGAAACATCAACAATTTAAGATAGACAAATGATATCGTACCACTATCAGAGAAGACTTGGAATGACTGCTGAAGAAAGTCAAGGAAAAATGCAAAGGCAGCTTTGGAGCTGAACATTTAAGAAAAAGATTATGAACACAGATGATTCATATAACTTTAAAGCAGACAATGAAGACATCGAGATAGTGAAAGATTTCCTATATGTTTGCTCAGTCATTAATCAAAATGGAGACTGCAGTCAAGTAATCAGAAGAAGTCTAGGACTTGGAACTAGTTCCAGTTCCTAGCACATTTAATCTTTGTTGGTTTGCTTGTAATGTCTCTGGTCTGTTTTGTGTATCAAGTTCACTAAAGCTTTCTCTAAATCGACAGATATGAATAAAACTACCACTATCTAGGAGAAAATGTCTTTTATCCTTTACCCCTTGATGATCAGATATCTGAAATGTTTGGTTATTATTACGAGGATTTATACGGTTGTTAAACCTTTGCTTATACCTTTCATTTGATCTTTCATCACTTGATTTAAAAGTTTCCATGACCATTGGGGTGTCCTTGTCTACTAAAAGGTGTTCTTCCTGTGGAAACATTTACTCCTCTGGGCTTTTGATTTTCTACAGCTTTAAACCTACAGTATTTGGCAATATGCCCCACCCTTGAACGTAAGTAACATTTCCTTTCTTTATAGTCAGGTCTTGTGCTCAACACTGACATTTTCTAAGGTATATTGTCCACTGTCCTTTTAAGTCCAAAGTCTCTTAAATAAGCGATTGTATAATCTGTATCAACTTCTGCAAGACACTCAAGCATGTGTTACCCTGCAAACTGGGGGTCCCGGGAGGGGCGCCCAAATAACCAAACAACAACAAGCAAGATGGGGAAAATGAGCTGGAGCACTCTCTTGGCTAACGAGAGGCAGGGCAACGCAGCGGAATCTTTTATCCTATGTATACCGGTTCAGGTCAGTGAGGAGTCAAGCAGTTTAAAAATACTAACAGTTTTTATTAAGCAAAAGAAAATAATAAAACTCAAGCACACCTAACTAGAGAGGAAAGAAGGAGAGTTTTGGAGAAATAAGCAATACGCCACCTGTCCGAAGTCCTGGAGACACCAATTGAAGAGAAGGAAGGAAACCCAGCGTGGAGACCGAGGGGAACCTGCTGAGCCAAGCGGCAGCAAGGCGATCCGGCCAGGGTTCCAGACAGTTTCAGTGATTCAGCAAGGGTTTTAAGTGATTTCAGCAAAGTCCAGCAAGAGTTCCAGTGATTCAGCAAGAGGTTAAGTGATTTCAGCAACGTCCAGCGAGAGTTCCGAAGAGCTCTCAAAACGGGGCATCTTTTATAGGGACAGAACGACCGCAGGCTAGACTGGTCTTTACAGGAGAACAATGAGTTTTGGTCTAGGGACAAAGGCTCTGAAAGGTCGGAATTTTGCATGATTGAGTTATGAACCAAATTGACAATGGTATAGCTGGTTTGCAGATGCGGCTAGCTCGGCCATTAAGTGCCTGGCTTGCCAGGGTGTTTTCACAGGCAAAGAGTCCTCTTTGTCTTGCAGTCAAGGTGTTTGTGTAGGGTGGCTTCCCCCTGAAGCGGAACTGGCTATATTTGGTACTTTACAACTATCACCCATGCCTAGCGTCGCGCTTCTTCGGCAGAGCCTTACAAACTCTTAGCTGGTGGCAGGAAAAAGGGCCGAATCCTGATATCAAAAATGATATCTTAGTTCACCAAAGACCAGACCAGATTGCTGTGGTAACACATGGCCTTTTGATTTGCAAAAGAAGGTAGTAAACTAAGCAATATGCAGGTGTGAAACTCAAGAGTCAGATATCTCTGCTCCTGCAGATTGATGCTCTGAAAGGATTCTTAACATGTCATCTAAATGCATATCTATGCTAGTTCCTTCTTTCGTTCTTTCGAAGACGCATCCCTGAATGTGCAAGACCTGAGCAGGGTGGTTAAAGATAGAATGACTTGGACGTCTCCCATTCATAAGATTACCATAAATTGAAGTTAACTTGACAACAATTAACAACAAACCACATGTTGTTTTAACTATTTTAACTTACACCATAAGCTCCTTTGGGTCCCATATTGGAAGAAAGGCAGGATATAAATCAGATAAATAAATAAATAATCAGTGGGCGTACTCTAATTGGATTCAAGCTGTTATTTTCAGCCCTGGGCTCCTCATGCTTCACACTCATACTCTAAGACCTTTAAGTTGTAGGCAATGCTTTTTGCTTATCTCAGCAAGAAACACTTGGGCATCCTTTCAACAGACAAAAAAGAATATGTCTCTCTGGCTGCATTTAGGTCAAAGATTTTGTACATCAGTTATTGTTCTCTACCTTGTATGCAGGAGAACCATTCTAGCATATATTCTCCTGGATTACTCAGAAAAAAATTCTACTACAGCATATAGTGGTGAAATTATTGGAAGACAGCCAACATTTTATGAGCTCTCTGGTAGTTTGCTATAACTGCCAAGGAAGTTATGAATGGTCAGCCCTCCACTTTAGGGGGTTTCACTTTTGTGGATTTGATTATTCACGGATTATTTGCTCTCCCCTCTGCTGCCTCCCTATGCCATTTTTAATAGGGACTGCAATCCTTGTGAGACTGAAAAACTGCAAATGGGGCTTGTAAATCCCTCTTTAAAATGATGTGGGGCAGCAGTGGAGGTGGTAGTCAGCCCCACCAGCCCCCCACTTCTGCTTTGTGGAGGAACCCTGATGCCTCAAAGGAATCCACAGTGGGCTGAATACGGCGATCATACTTTTTGTGTGTGTTAAATATGGCTTGGGAGGGCCTAGAGTTATTCATGTTTTTTTCCGCTTTCACAGGAGTCCTGTGCTCCTAACCCTAGCAAATGTGGAGGGATGACTGTACTTATTTTATTTAAAATGTTGTTGATAGTTAATTTTAAAGGATTGCCAATATATCTGCTGTCAAAGGCTGGAATTTTATTTTGAATATTTTTGGATTACATCTTTCTGGACCCCCACTGAACAAGGCCAATGGACAATGGATTTTGGGAAATGTGGTTTTTAAAAAAGTAATGTTTCCAAGCTCAGTAACTATATGGACAGTTTGTTACCATTTCAAAGTAATTTGAAACCAGATTGCATTTTATTTCATTTGACTATACTATGGGTTATTTCTGTGACACTGCTAGATCACAATGGACTCTGGCTAAAGGCAATAACCACAGAAAATAAAAGCACAAATCAGTGTCAGTACAGAACCAATTAGGTAGTCAGAGAGACAGTGTTTTCTAGTGGTTTGAGCACTGGACTGCCCCTCGAGACAAGGGTTTGATTCCCCACTTGACCAGGGAAACCCACTGGGTGATGTTGGGTGCAGCACACACCAGAAAACCCCGTGATAGGTTCGCCTTAGTGTTACCGTGAGTTGGAAATGACTTGAAGGCACACAACAATTAGGTAGCCTGACCCGAAATAAAGCAATCCCTGCCTCACAAATGCGTTGGTTTCAAATGTACAGGAGTAGATCTCTGGACAGGAGGCTTTCACGTCAGCTGAGATCTTTTACTTCTGTGGAGGGGGAACTTAACACTCCTTAGACCTCTGCAGAAGGCAGGTTCAGACCTTTTTCAAGAGTGGTCTTTGGCAGATCCCTGGGGGAAAGAATTGTTGGGTGTGGTGGTGCACAGAGAGATGGGGAAGGCATCAGAGGAGAGAATGAAATGAGAAAGAAGGAGAAGCAGAGAGAAGGAGGTGGAAAAGGGAGACGGAAGAGAGTGGCAGAGGGAGAGAAAGGGAAAGGAAGAGAGAAGGGGTGGCACAGAGAAGACCCAGAAAAGCAAATTAATAGTGGGGAAAGGGGCAGCTCCATAGCTTTGGGCCTGCCCCCCCACCGCCTGTACATGTCTCCCCCAGTAGATGACTTCCAGGGGACCATGGACCTTAGCACACCCGTCTCCTCCCTCTTTAACTGGAGAGTGAAACTCGGATCTTCGACATGCAAAGCAAGTGCTCTGTCTGCGATCTCCAGATAAAGAGCTGACTCCTCACCTCACAGGCAGCCCCAAACCCCTTGGAGCAGGGCCAGCGGGGAGGGCATTTGGATTTCCTTTTCCTCATTGACTTGCTCGTTGCAGGCCTACTTTCCCAGCACAGCCACGGTGACCTACTGACTCAGTTCCAGGCAACTTCCAATTTCATCAAGGGTCACCAGTCCAGGAAATTGGAATTGCCCCAGGGAGCAAACGGCTGGCTGACTGATGGTCATTAAAACCCAGGTCAGGCCAACTTGCTGATAACTGCCTGGCTTCACACATTATGGCTTTGTGCTCCCATGTGGAAAGGGCAGTTTGCTCGCACGCATGCAGGCACACACCCAAGCCTGTAACCTTGCTTGTGAACGCTTTCAGCCTGTGAAGGTGATATCACCGCAAATCAAACTGTGACTCTGAGGCTGGAATCCCAGAGTCGTCTAGGAACAATGCTAGGCTAAGCCTGAGGACTCCATAACAGTGGGCAAGCACCAAGGCTCAGAGCTGAGAAAGCTCCATTTCAAAGTAATTTGGTTCTTATTACTTGAGAGAAATGAAATTATTTTAGCTTCTGCACTGGGTATACAGTATTAATAACATGTATTAGAAGCATATATATTAGCTGATATGTATAACACATATTTTAGATATATTTACACATATATTTCAGTATATTTTACATTTGAGCTTCTGTAATACACTATGTCTAAGAAAACAGATTTCTAAAATTGGCAGCTGAACCAAAGAGGGCTTCCCAAGACCTTGGATCTTTAGGGTGGCTGAAGTGTTTCAGGTAACAACACACCTGACAAGACAAGGCCGTCTGTAACTGGTTGATAAGGAATATAAGAAAAAAGGTTGGCATTGTTTAGAAGCAGAGGTGGTTAGAAACTGTTAGGGTGACTACACCAAGGGGCATTTTGAAACTGCTAATGAGAATTAAGGATACACGAGGGAATTGCATGATCAGTGCGTGATCACTCATCCTGTAAATATGGGGAAGGGGAAATGTAACTTCTTAGGCGATCCTGATGGGCTTAACCTTTGGGGTCCTATCCAATGGGATCCCAGGGGAGGGAAAACCTGCGACGGGGACAGGGGATAAAACATGAGGTATTCGACACTGGGGTGTGTCCTTCTCTCTGGGGAGCACCCGCTTCTGCAGAAACGTACTTTTAATAAACATTAATGCTTCAGCCGATCCTGGGCGAAATTGTTTTATGGGTCTTTTCAGCTATTTCTCACATTACTCATTAACAGGGCTTTCCCTGTAGCAGGGCCTTGATTGTAAAACCCCCTACCCGAGGAAGTTTTCACCCAGGCAGCTTGGACCATTTCCGCACTAGCCTGCTATAATGCAATTATTCCCCTTTCAACATCCTATGGAATCCTCGGTTTCCTCAAAGCCCCCTCTTAAACTGCAAACCCCAGGACTCCATAGGATGTTGAAAAGGCAATAATCACACTATAACAGGCTAGTGCAGAAATGGCTTCGGACTTGTATTTGTTCTTCCAGCCACTGGTCCTCCTCAGCTTGCACGATGCAGGAAAATAAAAGCAACACTCAGCAATTCCCTTCAAAGCTTAGAGGAATTCTGGCATACTGTGATATAGACTGCTGAATTTCAGACCACCACGGCAAAGTTCAGGAAATCCAGTAACTTTGGCCATTTCCGCACTAGAGTGTTATAGTGCTATTATTCCACTTACAACATCCTATGGATCCTGGGGTTTGCAGTTTAGGGAGGAACCTCAAAGGAACCTTTGAGGCCCCTCCCTAAACTGCAAACCCTAGGATTTGATAGGATGTTGTAAGTGGAATAATAGCACTATAACACTCTAGTGCGGAAATGGCCCAAGAGGGAAAGAGGAACGTTAGCATTGTAACAAAATGTTCCTAATGCTTAACTAGCGCGCACTGATAAAGCACTTTAGCACTTTGACAGTAATGCTCGGTGGAACAATTATAAAGGCTCAGTGGAAATTGCTGAAAATCAATTTCTCAAATATTGCATGAGATTGGATGTGACATATGATAATCGGGATGGGGGAAAGGGAAGGAAGAGAGAGAAAGAGGCCCATATAGTTTCGGGAAATAGATTGGATGCAAAGCCATGAATATACAGGTATAAAAATAATTGGGAAAGCTCAACACTTTCTGGGATTTTTTAAAAACCCATCTGCTGGCACTGTCCCTTGCACTCTGGGGAGGAAAAACCTACCAATCTTCCAGAGCACTTAAGATAGGCGGGTGGCCACTCATGCTACTGAGTTTAGGGATGGGCTAGGAATTTTCCTCTATCAGAAATCAATAAGAGCTTTTTATATCCATGATCATTACTTGATTATCCCCCACTTCTAAATTTCTTGCTCCAAACTCTTGTGGTGTGTTGATTTCTAAAAATGTATTTTATGGAATTTTATGGAATATTTTACATCCCTTCTCATTGCAATAAATAAATCTCAGCACAGTTTACAATAGTGAAAACTAACAGAATACAGTAAAAGCAGAATAATAAAATTATCAAGTAATGATAACATGATAGATCAATTTATTAAAAGTAGGCAAAATTAACAAAGACCGCCTAGACAACCAGACAGTTGATGGTGGAAATGCGATTTTGTAAATGGATCCAGAGCAAAGAGACATTGACTGTGGGTGAGACTGCTGGAAATTTACTCAGATGTAACAAAGACTTGCTGGTATGTTTCCACCCTCCTTGGCAATTTTTGGCAATTCATGAAGCTAATCTGAAATTACAGGTGGGAAGCTGGGATTGATGCTGTTGGCTTTCAATCTGGAAAAATTCCTTAAGGTGATCACTATTCTAACTAGACTGTCTAGAATGACAACAGAGAGTCATATTGTCCCTAGGTAAATAAGGAAATTATTTTATTCCCTGTGTTAACTTATTTCCGGGAGAAAGTCTCACTGGTTTATTAACTTCAGAGTTCATTGGATAAAGAAAACAAGCTCCGTTGTAGTTTAAGTTACCTTTGAGTTGCAACTCCACTTAATCCCACCTGTCAGCACGTCAGACAGTTCGCTGGTGCCAGGCAGCTTTGCTGTGATTGTACAGAAGCATGTTGGTGCATCAGGTATATGTTCCAGGAAAGCCTGGACGTGCACTGCTTGCACTGGGTGTGTCTGTCAACACAAATGTTAATGTGTGCTGAAACTGAGTCCAGAAGAGGCAGAGCTGAGGATGGTGGTCATGGTGGACACTGTTCTAATGCAGTCTAAGCATTGAATTATGACCCTGGAGACTAGAGTTCAGTTCCCTGCTCCGATATGGAAACCCACTGGTTGATCCTGGGTATCACAGCCCCATAAAACCCTGGGATAGGCTCGCCTTAGGGTCACCCTAAGTCAGAGGCCATTCTGCACTAGACTGTTATAGCGCTATGCTTCCACTTTCAACATCCTATGGAATCCTGGGGTTTGCAGTTATGGGAGAGGCCAGCTGGCCCCTCCCGAAACTACAAACCCCAGGATTCCATAGGATGTTGAAAGTGGAATCATAGCGCTATAACAGTCTAGTGCGGAAATGTCCAGAAATGACTTGAAGGTACACAACAACAACAGCAGGGAGAGGGAACATCTTTTCCTTTGAGGAATGAATTCTATTGCAGAATTGTTCTTAGCAAAAGAACAGGGCTAAAATGCAAGTATATTTTAGCTGTGTGCTGTTACTGCTTTGGGAGAGGCATACTATCTTTTCTGATGGAGGAAAAATAGGATATGATTACTGGAAGCCACCCAGTTGTAGAGTTAACGTGGGAGGAGCAGTGGCCATCTGGGGAACTCTAGAGGCCCTGATTGGGACAGAACACTCCCCATAGCTCAGCATCCATAACCTTGGCCAAACTCTCTTTAAAGAAATTTATTTATTTATTTATTTGACTGATTGATTTTATATCAAGCCCTTCTCCCCAAACTGGGACTTCCTGAGATTTCTAAGCCCAGCATTTTTGCTTACTTACCTGCATTAACTCTATGATTCAGGTAGGCATATCTTTAAATTGGGAAGTAAGGTAAGTGGCTACCATCACTTCCTTGAGGATGTTAAACTGGTGACATGATTAGGGGTAAAAAGAAAGTCTGAGGCTGCAGAACACATGCTATAGGGACATGGCATGTGAGAAGCATGAATTAGGGCACGCTAGACATAGTAGAACATATAACCATTGCAATGTTTGGAGTGAGCAAGCTAAAGTGGACAGGAGTGGGACATTTTGAGTCAGATAATTACATAGTGTTTTACTCAGGAGATGGAAACCTAAGAAGAAATGAGGTGTCATTTATAGGGAGGAGAGATGTAGCAAAAGCAGTCAAAGTATATAATGCAAAGTCTGACTGAATAATATCAATAAGACTCAGGGGAAAACCCATCAATATAATCTTAATCCAAGCATATGCTCCAATTACAGAGGAAGAAGAAGAAGAAACTGAAAGATTCTGTGCTGGAGTCTAGGAGGAAATTGATCACACATCAAAACAGGACTTCTTGTTAATCTTAGGGGATTGGAATGCAAAAGTAGAAAATAAAGCATATAAATAAAGCAAAAAATAAAGATTGTAGGAAAATTTGGTATAAGACCAATAAAGGAAACAGGAGAGCAACTGACTGAATGTTGTGAGGCCAATAGTTTGTTCATCACAAACACATTCTTCAAACAATCAAAGAGGCAACTAAGTACATGGACATCAATTGATGACCAATATAGAAATCCAATAGACTACATAATTGAAAGCAAAAGACAGAGATGCTCCATTCTCTCTGCAAAAAGGGGAAGACTGTGGCATAGATCAAGAACAGTTGATAACAAAAATTAGAGGAAAACTAAAGGAGAACGCTAAACCAGCCAGCGAGCTATAATACAGCCTGAAGAACATTTCTGTGGAGTTTAAAGATAATATAAAAAATGGATTTGCACTATCAAGCCTAATTGACTGGGAGCCAGAAGAACCATGGTCTGAAGCTCGAGTCAGGGAGGAATACAAAAAGACACTATCTACAGTTAAACAGAAAGAAAAGCCTCAATGGATGACAGATGAAACTCTTCGAGCAGTTAAGAACAGAGAGAAGGAAAAGTAAAAGGGGACAGAAATAAGAGTCAGAACCCTGAATGCAGCCGCTCAGCTACTTGCATGCGGGGACAAGAAGAACCACAGTAATAATCAATGCAGAGAAATAAAAGGTGACAACAAAAAAGGAAGAGCAAGAGACCTCTTCCACAACATCCAAGAAATCAAAGGGAAATTTAAACCAAGAGTGAGGAAGCCCTGTGATCAGCAGGGGAACACACTACATGACAAAGTACAAATAAAAAAGATGATGGAAACAATACACTGAAGAATTACACAAAAGAGATGAAAAGATGACAGATTCATTCAAGGAACAACCGTTGGAAGATAAACCTACAATTGGTAGTTTGCATGATTGGTTTATGCAGGTGGATCTTGCAGCATAGGATTTTTCTAAAGTCGAAGTTGCTCAACCTGGGGAAACCCCAATGATCCACTCAGGTTTGTTGAAAGCCTGTTGACTGTGCAGACGTGTTTAGCCTGAGGTCCCCTAGGGGAATGTGACTGCATATTTTCCTGGCCTGACTTATTTCCGATCATTCGACATCTTTGTCTGCGTACCCATTTGGGCAACCTTTCTGGCATGGTAGGCACATTTAATATCAAATTTATAGTCTCCAGGATAGGGTATGCCAGTGGGCTAACAGTCCCCCCCCAAAAAATGGACAATGAGTGTACACTATCATGCATTTTCCAATTAGACAACAACAAAGTTTTAGAGCCAAATCTGGAGTAGCAACCTAACTTAACAAACAAGGGAGATGACCAAGGCTACAGTAAGACTGCCATAAAGTGGTGGGGTGTTTACGAAGAAAGAAAATTGCTTCGTCATTGAAGGAAAGAAACCTACTATTTACACTGCTACAGTTTCTAGTCACACTCACACCTACGTAAACAGAAAGCAAAACACAGAAATCGTTCCCAACAATTGAGAAGCAGCAATGGCTGGCTGGTAGAAAAGCAACCAGATTGAGCAATGAGGAGGCAGTAGTTCAATGTAAATATCCAGAATAGCAATTCGGAGGCAGATGCTAATAGTTGCACACACACATCCTTTGTGTCCAAAAAGTTTTGATAAGCAGCAACAAGTGTCCCAGCAGGGGCGGGAAGCCAAAGTCTGTTTGGGAGCAACAGGAGTGTTCTGACCAGCAGCAATTGGTGGGGGGAGGCGGGGTGTTGTGTCTTCCACCCCCCCACCCATCACAGGAGATGGCTCTGTCACTGGTTCCGAGCGCACTGGTGGCTGCGTCGGGTATTCGTGAAGGCCATCAGATCTATTGCTCTGCAGCTATTTTCCACTGGCTCTGCTCCTGTGGTTGGCGCAGGACCTGTTTTGCAAACTAAACAAACTGATTAGTAGCAATGATGCAAATTTCAAACCAACCAGCAACAAGGGATCTGAAGAAGTGTACTTTGGGGAAATGGATTTTAATTGGGGATGGACATGCTTGGTGGCCTGGAAAGTGAAGCATCGTCTTTGCAATTTGTGAATTTTCTGTAACAGCCAGAAAATGTTCGATAGAATAGATGTTTCATGCCAAGAGTTGGTCACTATAAGGTATCTTTACTGCAGCCAATACCTAGATGGCAGCATGTGTAAGACAGGCAATGCTTCTGGACATAGATCAGGCCTGCAGATGCCAGGGGTCAAGTGGACCAACTCGGTATTTTTTCAGCATCTCCATGGGTTCCGAGTGCTTCTGCCCCTTCAGCATTTCCATGTATTGCACGCACCTATAGTCTTAAGGTGATGCAATGCTGGTGGTGATTCTGTCTCGGCCCTGATTGGACTCAACTCTGGCTTTGAGCTCCTTGGTCTGGAGAGTGGGAGCTACCTTTTCCAGTTGCAAAGAAAGAGATACAATTCCAAGGAAGTCTGGGCCGTGCAGGCTCTTGGTCGAGCTGGGCTAGAGCTCACCAGCGCCAGCATGTCTACAGGGGTGGAGTGAATTGCAGTCTTTTCCTAATTTTCAGCCAGCAAATCCTCATGCTGCCTTAAGGGCGTATGCAAATTCTTCCCAACATTCACACAAACAAAACTAATAATTCTAAAAATTCTAATTACTTAGAGGGATATTTACAATAGGGGAAATGGGGGAGTGTTGCTCCTCACTTACCCTTCAACGATGATCCAAGGCTTTATGTAGCACTTGCCATAACTTGACGGGGGAGTTGGGCAGCTGGGCTAGGTGGTTCCTGGGAGTTTGGCTTCAGCGGAGCGAATCAGTGCTCCAGAGTTGGGTCTGATCTGCCAGAGAGGCATCCCAAAGTCCTCTCCTGCTTGTCCCAGGGCGTCATTGCACACGGTCTCTCCAGCTGCGGAGGTCCTGACGCCATGGTTAGACCGCCACTCTCTGGGTATCAAGCCCAACTCTGGAGGCCCGACCTACCTCAGAGCACCTGGGGCTCTAACCCTAATTGAGCCCTGGGTTTTTAGCTGCTCCAGGCTTTGCCTGGGCCCTTAATCTTCCCAACAACCCTTCCCCTACTCGCAAGTAAAGAAAAGAATTAAAGCATAGGATTTCTTCCTAATTGTCCTGCCTGGAGCTGAAGAATCTGTTTGCTAGCCCAGCAGGCTAGAATAAAAAGACATATTGCTAGTATGATCTGGAAAACTAAGAGGACTACTAGAGGGTGCAGTGCCAAGTGCGCAATGGCTTTGCCGGTGGAGGATTACGCAAAGGCATCCCACCAAGATCCATGTGATACTTCTGTGATCTCTTTGGAAGTTCTAATGATTTGTTGGGCAGTATAGTTTACTGTGATTGCAATAGTATGCAGCCTGTGTGAGACTTCTTGGACCTTTTTATTTAAGGTAGTTAGATTGTGAAGCCACATGGATAAATGTAACTCATCTTCTAAATGAAACCCTTCTAGCCCGGATGGCTGCGATATAAGTGGCTTCCAAAATGTAGACTTTGATAGCCTCCTTCACAAAGAACTCCTGACCAAAACAATCCCTAACATGTTGTCCACAGAAGCACAGATTCCCTGAGGTTCTATTAATGGCAGTGGGGTGATCTCTGGGCATTATGTGCACTGTGGGACATGGAATCCTCAGGCAAAAATAGTTTTGGCTAAGCTGAACCAACACCAAGATATTTACAGGAATGATATGGTAGTCAGCTGCGTTTGATTGGGCTATCCTTTTTAGATTGTTAAAGCAGTGAACCCATTGTCTAGTAAATATGCAACCTGTTAAGTCAAAGAAGTGGGTACCGTTTGACCAATGAAAATGTCAGTCTGGAAGGAGAGTGGCATTTGCCTGTGCTGGAGTAGCAACCTAACAAGATAGGATACCGAGTGCAACTTAATGGGGTCCAAAACCCTTTCATGGAGGATTTTCACACGAAGAGTTAAATTCTTCCACAAGGCTTGTCCTATTCTCGCCAACGCAGAGGGGTGCTGCAAGGATTCTGGATATCTCTCCCGGAGGAGACTTAACATTTCTGTATGTAAATGACCCATGAGGCTGGACTGGATTACTTGAGCGGAGAAGGCAATAATATTACTTTGCAATTGTGTACATTGAATTGCTACTGACAAGTTATGAGTATCTCATACAAGAGTTTTACCAAGGTCCTCTATAATATCCGTTTCTGCTCCTACCCATTGAGGCATCAACTGTTCAGTTAAATCTATTCCCTGCACTAGATTAGTGAGCCCCATGGCTAATGAGACTCCTATCTCTTTGGTTTTGGTTCCAATAACTCCCAACTTATTGGCTAAAATTTCTGTGTCTATGGCATTAAGTATTGCTCTGCCAGTCCCAATGCCTTCTAAAACTGTACTTAAAATGCCTCATTTCCTGCGGGAGTGTGGGTGAGAAAAGGAGAGCCATCGCTTTTCTCAACGTTCCCACTGGATCCATGCTGATTTAAGGAATGGTTCATATATAGGTAGCACCCTTGATATATTCACTACTGTCAAATTAAGCATGATTGACGGCTGGGTTCAAGAATAGGCAAATACTTCGATATCTTTCTGGATTACTGTACTGCCCAGATAAATGGAAGGTGAGTCTAGTGGCGGTGGCTTAGTGAGCAGAGAGAAAGGAAAGCTGAGGCTATGACATGAGACATCGCAGCTGGTGGGGGTTTGGGTGATATTTGGGTATATGAGGAAGGCTATCTTCCATACCCACGAGGGGCGACATTCATTGTAAGTGACTCTCGCCACTACCGAAGACTCCTTTTTGCTTATTTCTGCAAATTGCAGAACGCTATGGGATGGAGGGAACCGATCTGGAAAAGTGCGAATTGGTTTTCTGAGGCCAGGCACGTTCATATTTACAGCCGAACTAGTTCAACCACTAGGGTTTATATAGATGCGGGTATACATTTCCACCAGGTACCTACGTTCATACCGTGACAGCATCCCAATTTCCCTCAGATTCTTCTCTATCCCGTCATAAGAATTCCACTGGCATGTAGCTCAAATGCTATGTTCCCAATTAGTGATGAACTGGGTAGTGTAAGTTCTAATCCGTGAGGCTTCGGCAACACATCCCAATAGTAACCAGATCCACAGTAGGGTGCCCATCCTGTTTCCCTGTAGGGAACACAGAACATAGGGCTTATAATCAAAACTCGAGGGGCCAGTTACGGAAAAGGAGGGGGAAAAGGGGAGCGCAGGGGACTTGCATCTCCCACTATCCTTCCTAGTGCTTACTCAGTGTCAAAGGCAGAGTGGATGGATGCAAACGCCTCGCACAAGTTGATTTCAGGCACTCCCCGATAATTCAACAACATCTGAGGTGTCAGAACATCCACATTGGGTTTTTCCACGGGCTCCTCCAGAGGCTCGCAGATGTTCATCTTCCTAGGGTTGACTGATCCTCCTTTCCACTGTTTCAGGGAGACATGGAAAAAATTAAACCAATCTCCCTTCTTGTGCAGGATCCACACTTGATATACTGCCGATGAAATTCTCTTTTCAATAGGGACGGGTCCTAACCATTTCACTGCCAAGGAATGCTTGTTTTATAGACATTTCTATACAAGGCTAGCTGTCCCTCTTCCCACTGGGAGGGGTGATGCACCCATCGTAATCTCCTGTCTATTTTCTGCAAGTTTTTTCCCAGCTGAGCAGCAACTTGCTGGTGGATCTGACCCACGTGCTGGATCAACTCCTCACCCACTTGTTGTTTTGGACAGTGGGCTCCAAGTCAGAGGGGAGGCTGGTGTTGGTCCAGAATGCCTCTGGTAATAGCATTTTCCACCCAGTCATCACCATGTGTGGCGTGAAGCCATGGGATGCCATGTTGTCCCTAAATGCCATCAGGATTATGGGCAGCTTAGTGTCCCAATCCTTCCCGGAAGCACGTACCATCTTACAAAGTGCTTCCTTCAATGATCGGTTAGTCCTTTCTATCTGACCAGAGCTCTGAGGATGATGTGTGATATGGAATCGCTGCCTTATTCCCAAGGCTTTGCACAGTTCTTGGCTGACCTCCCTGGTGAAATGAGGGCCCATATTGCAGTCAAGGACATGTGATATACCCCAACGTGACCAAATTTTGTTAAATAACAAGCACACTGCTGTGGCGGCAGTATTTGGCAGCCACTTGCTGAAGGAATCAATTATTGTCAGGCAGTATTTGTTTCCCCTTGGTGTTGGCAGGAGCGGTCCAATAAAATCTATCTGAATACGAGACCAAGGACCCTTGATTCTCTGGTGTTGAATTGGAGTCCTGGGCCCCAAGGGCTCTGCATTTACCATGGTGCAAGCCAAGCAGTTGTCCACCCACTGGTTGACATCCTGCTTGATCTGGGGCCACCAGTCTGTCTCTCGGACCCTCTCCAATGTGATCTCTTGTCCACAATGCCCCTGCTCGTGTATGAATTGGATCACGTCCCCACGGAGATCCGTCGGTACGATCCAATGATGCTGATCGTTTGTATCTACAGCCCAAAACACTCCCTCATGTTGTTCTATCTCGAACTGACCAGAGTCATCAGTTCCCTTCGTAGCCAACTCAGCTATTTCAGAGTCTCCCTTCTGGAGCATGGCTAAATCAAAAGTGGGAGGAACAAGAGGTTGCTTGGAGTTCATATTGATAGGAGCTAGGGGAACGCCATCATCCTGTAGAGCGGCTTCCTTGGCTCTGTTGTTCTGTTTGTCCTTTGACATGAGCAACCCATGTCAGAGCAGTTCGGTCTCAAATTTGTGCAGCAATTCAGATCCATTTCTCCAGATGGGCAATGGGCTTCCCATCTGAAGTTTTTAGGTTATTTTGGACCCAAATTGGGAGCCATACACTTGCAGTTTTGGCCATTCAATCTGAATTGGTGTAGATGGCTAGGAGGCAGTCAAGTGGCTTGTGCTCCAGTATAGCATGTAGAGCTTCTACTTTGGCCACTTGGCTGGAGTGGGGTCTGGCTTTCCCTTGAAGGGAGAAGCAGTCAGTCACGTGGATTGCTCCAAAGCCAGTCCTGGGGCTCCCATCCACATACGTGGAGGATCTGTTGCAAAACCAGCAGATGAACCCTTGCAACTGTGCCTCTTCAAGAGAGACTCCCCCTTCAACTGGCCAATCTACAGCCTTTATAGGTGTGCATGGTTCCAGCAACAATTAAGCCATATGGAGCCGGTGGTTCTTGTGGCTGTTTTTGGAATTTCACCCCGTGCGACACCAAGGAAAGAGTCCATTTGGCTATCCTGGCATTGGATATCTGGCCGTTCTGGACTTTCCCCAACAGTCTTCTGTCTGCCTTCAGAACAGGCCATAGGGGAGCATTGCAGAGGGACTGCATGGGAGTGATCACATCCCACTTAAGGAGTCCCTCTATGGTCTTTCCTATCCCTTCCTCGGCTTCGGCAGGATACCTGTACTGTTTTTGGGGAGGCGGATCCTGCCCT
The DNA here is from genome assembly GCA_948472985.1 of Iguana delicatissima. Taxonomy (NCBI): domain Eukaryota; kingdom Metazoa; phylum Chordata; class Lepidosauria; order Squamata; family Iguanidae; genus Iguana; species Iguana delicatissima. The sequence goes on along the minus strand of CAOKZL010001448.1, from coordinate 205,793 downwards.
CAATTAACACACAGGTGTCCTTCACTTTCCCATACTCAATCCTGTCCTGGATCTAAACCTCTGGGACATCCTGTACTTAGAGGTCACTGGCTACATTCTAGATGGGGGCTGGCATCTTGATGGCTGCACAGTGATAGACAGCCGAAATCTCAGGGGGGTTATGATCTAGCTTCCATAGGAGACCGTTCGCATAGTCCACTGTGAGCCCATTGCCTCAGAGGAAGCCGATGCCCAAAAGGTGAATCTAATACCTTGGCCTAGTGTCCCCCCGCCATACCCAGTCAAGCTGATAGAGTTGGAAGTGGGCTCACCATGCCTCACCAATTTGGGGTGCAGCACATTCAGCGCTGCCCCAGAGTCAACTAAAAGGGTAGCAGAGGATTTGTCCCTATCGGTCGCAATGTCTACCTTTGAGGAAAGGAGGAAGCAGAGGCCTTTGAGGCCCCTCCCTAAACTGCAATCCCCAGGATTCTATAGGATGTTGAAAGTGGAATAATAGTGCTATAACAAGCTAGTGCAGAAATGGCCCCTGTCTCTAATATGAGCTTGCCTGTGTTTTATGATCCTTTGGGGGCAGCTTTCTCTCGATGCCACCACCATCACAGACATATTTGGTGAGGACATGAGAACGAGCCTTCTTAGTGACTGATCTCAGGCTGTGGAACTCCTTTCCAACTAGCTTGGCCTCCTCTCTGTGCTCTCTCTGCTGGCAGGTAAAGTAGACCTTTCTGTTTACCCAGCCCCTTGACTGTCAACTGTCTGTTGCAGGAGGTCTTTTTGCTGGGGAGTGTCATACTGTATAGTCATCATTATTATAGTATTCTGATAGCCTTTTAAGAACTGTTCTAAATTAATATTTTAATATGACTGCTTACTTATATTTTAAACTTTTTATTATCCATTGTTTTGACTCATACCGGCTGGCATCTTGTTAGTCACACACACACACAGACTTCCTTTATGCCTGCATATGTCATTTCTGGACACCTGTAGAGGCTTCCTCCCTCTGCCATGCCCAAAGTCCAGGACTTACTGTACTGTGTCTGTATAGCCACTCCATGCTTTGTGGGGAGTGGGTAGGATTGGAGAATCATCTGGCTGTGCCCCAGTAGCCAGGCGTGAAATCATTACCATGGCACTGAGACCTCCAGAGCACCCTCACAGATCTGAGTGCTGCTGATATCATTTTATATTTGGTTACAAAGACATAGCCAGGGGATTTCAGAGGCTGTACAGTGAGCCAGGGGTGGTAGGGATGGTATATGGCTAAACCTAGCATAGGTCTCCATGCTAGAACTACTGTGCTACACAGAATCATATAGGATTGCAGCCAATGCAAATCACCTTGGAACCTATATTGAGAGAAAGACAGAACATTGAACAAATAAATAAGGGATGTTGTTAATAAGGGATATTGTTGCTCTACCCCTTTCTGGGGCTCTGGTCCAGCTAATTCTTTCTCCTTCTAAGAAGCACTCAAGGTCTTCTGACATGGTGCCTAACAGGCATCACCCCTCTGCCCATCAGGCTTCTGGGTGGACACGTTACTGCTTTTCTTTTAAGAGATGATCTTGGTTGGCTACGGAAGCGGATGGATGGGATCCCCCCACTACTGTTGCTTTGCTCCTTCAAGTGCCATGGTCTCCTTGGGCAGGGCATCACTCCTCTTTTAAAAAAAATATTATTCGTGCATACATTGATTAACAATTCATTACAAAATATACACAGGAATGCAATGATGCATAGAAAAAAATTATAAATTCTGGCAGTATTGATTGCTTTGAGAGGATCAGATGTTTATACGGGCACGTAGAAGAAGTTGTCCTGGTATATCTTTTCATGGACATAAATAAGTTATTGAAAGACTCTCTAACTATTTTCATCATCCATAAATATACAAATCCCAAGTTTTGCTCACTCTCTCTTTCTCTCTCCCCCCTCTAGTTAGGATATCTAGAGTGATAAACTTGATTGTGAGAGTTTGCCATCTGCCTCTGCTTCAGCATTTTTTATGTTTTACATTTCATATTGTGGCTTTGTTTTAGCTTCTTATCTTAGGCACTATTTTGGAAAGTATCTTAGCACGTGCAATTTTATTTTTAAATGCAAGGGAAAACATGCTTGCTTGTTTGGAAAGCCAGGCCGGCAACACTGATAACGTTCCAGTTGGTGTTCTTGTTTGGTGTAGGCCAAAGATTATTTTATTTATTTGTTTATTTTATTAAAATATTGTTTTACTGGTGAACAAAAGAGGCAGAGAATTAAGAGTTAAGAAAGAGAAAAACAGTATATATATTCTCTCTCTCTCTCTCTCTCTCTTCTCTATCTATCAGAAACCCCAAATGCCCCAAAATCTGACAACTTACTCTTTCAGTGTTTCCAAATTAAGAACAAGGTCCATTAATCTGACTGAGGCCATTTCCACACTAGACTGTTATAGCGCTATTATTCCACTTGCAACATCCTATGGAATCCTGGGGTTTGCAGTTTCGGCTGGCCCCTCCCGAAACTGCAAACCCCAGGATTCCATAGGATGTTGCAAGTGGAATAATAGCACTATAACAGTCTAGTGCGGAAATGGCCAGAGGTTCTGCTCTTACAACAGTTCTTCTTGCCTACAGAGATTGCTTGGGACTGCTCGCTCACACATATGTGCTGCTTACAAAGCAAGCTGAAGGGGCAAAATAAGGCACCAAGCTGGCTGGGAGAGTTTGCAAGCGGCTTTCCCAATTGCACTGTACCGGTTTTATATTTGTACTATCCTTCCATGTGTGTGTTAGTCTGTATGCCTTTGGGAGTGCTATATGGGGTATTTTTTTCCTGCAGATATGGGGAGGAATTTCAAAGAAAAGGGAAAAATACACAAAACACAGATTTCTATATTTTTTTCCTGTTTAACCACTGTCTATTGTTGAAATAGCTCCAGAAACTAGGATGTGGAGCAACAGATTCAAACTACAGGAAAAGAGATTTCACCTAAACCTCAGGAAGAACTTCCTGACAGTCAGAGCCTTTCAACAGTGGAATCTGCTGCCTCAACAGAGTGTGTTGGAGTCTCCTTCTTTGGAGGTTTTTAAGCAGAGGCTGGATGGCCAATTGCTGGGGGTGCTTTGGGTGTGTGGTCCTGCATGGCAGAATGGGGTTGGACTCAGTGGCCATTGTGGTCTCTTCCAGTTCTGTGTTTCTACGATTCTAACAACTAACCAGTGGTGAAAAGAGGTCGAAAGTGCTCTGTTTCACCAAATGAAGGGAAAGATGAGAAAGTCCAGTCCCATTTAAAACAGCCTAGAAAACAGCCATATCCTTAACAGGTGTAAAGAAATATTGTTACAAGAATCTTGAGTTGCAGGATTTTTCTACCATGAAGTTGTTGTTCAATTTTACTCTAGTCTCAGATATGTTCAGTGATAATTGTGAGATGGAAGTGGAAGGAAGGTAAGATAACATCGTATCAAGATAATCAGGAGGATAATTTCAGTCCAGAAAAAATTGAAAGTAATCAAGATGTTCTCTTAGCAGCTACTAACTATCCCAATCATCTCAATCACCTGAATTGTCTGTACACTTGGAAGTGATGTTCAAACAATGTTCCTTAATAGGCCAGAGAACAGAGTACATTTTTGCAACATTAAAGCAGAATCAAGACTCCCTATTAAATTTTGTATAGAAGTAAAAAGCTTGGTAAAACATTGGTCTAAGTCCAAAGTTAGCATCTCCTTCCATTTTTTACCTGATCCAGCAGGGCTCGTTCTTAACACCACTTGGGCTTCCTCAGAAAGGGGAGTTACTCTTGTGAATATTAGAAAGAGCTTGGGAACTTGCCTATAAAAGTACTTCTGGCATGATTTCTAAAAAAAGGTATATATTCCAAGTGCACAAATTCCTTCTGACTAAAAAATACCAGGGAAAGCCAGCCAGCCAGAAAACTCCTTGCTTATACACTGTACAAGTGGCCGTTTCTGCACCAGAATCAATTCGTTTATGGCTCTGTCCAGCGTGGCGTGGTGCTCTGAGTGCTGGACGATGACCCTGGACATCAGAGTTCAGTTCCTCACTCGGCCATGGAAACCCACTAGGTGACCTCGGGCGCAACACACTCACAGCCCCAGAAAACCACACTACAAGTTCCATATGTCAGGAAACAATACTGGGTCTTGTTACCTCCTCATTTTATTTTCATTTCTTTTAAGCAGTTCTTTACAGGTAGCTGTGTTACCTGTAACTTGTTCCTCCCAAACTCTGTACAGGAACAGGGCATCCTCAAAAAAGGTGAAATTAGTCTTGCCTTGAGCACTGCAAAAGGGAACTGGTGAAGCATTCTTCTCATTTTTGTTTAGAATAGTGAACCTAAAGGCCCTGACTCAGCTCCTAAAAAGTTTGAGAGAAAGAATTCTGTGGTCTCCAGGGCTTGAAACAACACCCAGGATAAAGCACTTAAAGCATTCCTTCAGATAATCTCTTTAAAAGCATTCAGAATTCCCTACAGGAATTCAGTCGGGTGTCTTCAGGAATCCTTCTACAGAGATTTGTCTAAACCATCTCCGGAGGAGAATTAGTACCTGGCACAGATAGATCTGGGTGCCTAAGGCCAGTTCTCAGAGTGCATAAACATTTCAAAGCACATGAGCATCACAGATATCTTTTTTTTTTTGAGGAGGGGGAATATGCAACTATTTGGAAGGAAGCACATGAATGTTTCTGTAATCTGGCTGAAGCATCTGGGAGGGTGCTGATGGTGAGAGCCAGTGGCAGGATAGCACCCCAACACCTTCCTGGCAGGACAACCTGCAACTTTTCCTTCAAATGTGGGTCCTCCAATATAGAATCATACATCTACAGCTGGAAGAGGTCACAAGGACCATCTAGTCCAACCCTCTACCATAGAGAAATACATAACTGAAGAACTCCTGAAAAACGTCCATTTAAAGATCTCCACAGACGATCTACTACTACTAGAAGAAAATCTAGTACTACTGGAAGGCGGTCTATTCCACCGTTGAACAGTTCTTACAGTAAAGACATATGACATTCTTTATCATGTTGAAACAGAATCTCTTTTCTTACAATTTGAATCCATTATGTTTGTGTTCTAGCCTCTGGAGAAGTAGAAAATTAGGTTGCTCCATCTTCTACGCAGCATCCCTTCAGATATTTAAAAGATTGCTGTCACATCATCTCACAGGCTTCTCAAAATAAATATAGCCAGCTCCCTAAGTCATTTCTCATAAGGCTTGGTTTCCAGGCCTTTGGTCATCTTGGTTGTCTTCTTCTGAAGATCTTTCAGCTTCTCGATATCCTATTCTTCTGATTTGGGCCTTTCTAGAGACAGAGATCACAACTTTTTTTTCATCATCAAATTCACAATTGGTATGCTAGGAGAGCGAGGAATTTTGTGCAGTTTCTTGGCTGTGAGATGCTAATAGAAGAAAATGGGAGATAAAATGTCAGCATCTGTGAAGAACTCATGAATGACCACAGGTATACCACACTAGCTCTCCTGTCTTTTAGATTAATTTAATTGTGATAGATTTGTTTTCATTTCTTTTGTTGCTGTTGTTTTATTGTTAGTTCTTGCTCTGATTATATTGGCCAAGGATCCAGTCTGACTGCCTGGTTTTCTCAGAAGTTATTTTCAGTGTATTCAGCGGGCCCTTAGAGCTGCCAGACTGAAAACTGGCGAGAGCTCCTGTACCTTTTAACGATTGTATAGAAGAGGAAATTTTAACAGGGGTTGCTTATCATACAACCAGGCAAAAAGCAACATTTGATGAAATTCCCTCTCCTACAGAAACACAATCAGAACCAACTCGGGTTTTCCCTCTGGCCACCCTTGGTGTCCCAGATATACATTTATAGGATTACTGCCTAGTTTCTTAAGTCTCACTGAAAACCATGAGTTTTAAGTTTAAAGTTCAAAACTATTCCATCCCATGGAAGGGAAAGACAGAGTATAAAGATCCCAATATGTAAAACATAGCAATGAAAGCAGAGTACAAGCAGTTGTACCCAAGCTGCTCTTACAGAACATTCACCTTAGTGGCATCTTTCCTAAAATAGAAGAAAGCACATTTAGAAGTGACCCCAAATTTTCAGAAGACATATTTCTGACAAAATATCTTTTTTCCCTTGAAAAAAATAGCCCCTCTGTAGAATTTTCCCTGGCATATCTCCAGCATTATTTGGTGGCAGATTCCATTGTTCTCAACCCAAGAAGACTCCCCTCCATCCTCACACCCATCTGACGCCATCTCACAAGGGAGCATGCCTCTGGTACCATGAGACATTTAAAGCAGGCACCTGGCATGCCCACAAGATGGGTTGAATTAAAGCATTAATATAATGATCCTTGGTTGTCCTGTTACAAAAACAAAGAACACGGTGGATTTTCCTGAGTCATGACCATGTAATCCTTCAGATAAACAGTAACAGTTTTCTGAGGGCCTTTTGTTAACTGGTGATGACAGGAAGAAAAAGAACAAGATTCGACCAGTTTCAGGGTAGACAGAAGTCACTTCAACAATAGGCTCCTTGGCGGGTTCTTCTCAGGCCGTGACTGCAGGAGGTGGCCATTTTAATTCCCCAGTACGTACCTGGGAAGCCTTACACCAGGGGCACGTGGAACGCTGAAGCAGCTGCTTATTGCAGGTATAAAACGGCTGGCACAAAGTCCCTAACCAGAAGACCCCAGAAGAGACTCAGAAGCTGGGGGGCCCTGTTGGAGCCCTAGCAGTTGCCCGAAGGCAGCTATCCATATTGTTATTTTATGCCATCGAGTCGTTTCTGACTTATGGTGACCCTAAGGCAAACTTACCTGGGTCTATTGGTGCCATTGGCATCAATAGGAGTATCGCGTCTAGATCAAGGGAAGTAATAGTGCCACTCTATTCTGCTTTGGTCAGACTTCATTTGGAATACTGGGCACCTCATTTCAAGAAGGATATTGACAAGCTGGAGCGTGTCCAGAGGAGGGCAACCAAAATGGTGAAGGGTCTGGAAGCCATGCTCTATGAGGAGTGGCTTAGGGAGTTGGGTGTGTTTAGCCTGCAGAAGAGAAGGTTAAGAGGGGACATGATAGCCACGTTTCAATATTTGAAGGGATGTCATATCGAGGAGAGAGTGGGCTTGTTTTCCATTGCTCCAGAGACTAGGACAAGGAGCAATGGATTCAAGCTGCAGGAAGGAGATTCCACCTGAACCTCACGAAGAACTTCCTGACGGTCAGAGCTGTCTGGAAGTGGAATATGCTGCCTCAGTGGAGTCTAGTGGAGTCTCCTTCCTTGGAGATTTTTAAGCAGAGGCTGGATGGCCATCTGTTGGGAGTGCTTTGATGTGGGTTCCTGCATGGCAGGGGGTTGGACTGGATGACCCCTGGGGTCTCTTCCAGCTCTATGATTCTATGAAAGTGTGTGCTTCACCCAAGGTCTTTCAGTGGGCTTCTATGGCTGAGCAGGGAACTGCTGGTCTCCAGGACTGTAGTCCAACACTCAACATCCCTACACCACCCTGGATCTCAAATTAAACACATGCAGCAGTAGCCAAATACATGTTGCTCTTGTGTGCCTTCAAGTCATTTTCAAGTTAGAGCTACCCTAAGGTAAACCTATCTTGAGGTTTTCTGGGGCTGAGAGTGTGTAAGAAGCCCAAGGTCACCCAATGGTTTTCCATGGCCCAGCAGGGAATCAAACCCTGGTCTCTAGAATCATAGTCCAACACTCAGACTACTACATTACACTGGTTCACATTAACTAGTCTCAAACTTGTTACTGGTGAGCAATCCCCTCTTACCTAAAACTAATGTTTAATCACACTGCTTTATGAGGGTGACTGAACATAATATAATGTCAGTCCTTTTGCTGTGTAACCCTACACTGTTGTCTTTTTTTTATAGTTACATAGCTATAGGCTATGACCTTTAACAAATACTTTTGTAAGCTCTGCCTGAGCACTGATGCCAACAGACACTCACCAGGTGAGGGAGCAAAGACTCACTTGGCCTCCCCACAGTTGGTCCATTCTGCCTAAAATGGAGACCTGGGCACTGGTAAGGCTTTGGGCAGACTTAAGGGCCATGAATTCTCCCTTGGCAGACTGCCCTCTCACGGGGCCCCTTGCGTTTACTTGGAAGAAGGGGACAACAGAAGTGGGAGCATCAGTACAAGCAGCAGCACCAGTGGCTAAACGGGGATGACATTTTAAAGGTCTCACAAAATTTTACAACAGAATTAACCATGGCAGCTAAGCCTAGTCACCCAGTATAGCTCAGAGCACTATTCAGCTTTTTAAAAAATTGGGAACCCAGAAGAAACCCAGGGCCCTAGACAGATAGACAGAGTTTTTATTATTTGTTTATATATAAAATCCCCCCTCTCTCTCGATATATATGTGTGTATATATATCTATATCTATATATACCTCTGTCTGTCTTGTCGATCTATTGATCCGTCTGTCTGTCCATCCATCCGTCCCTTATTACCGCAAGCTAAGAAGACAAAACACCCTAAAGACACCAGATTCCATTTGATCTTGGAAGCTATAAAGGGTCAGCCGTTGTTAATAACTGGATGGGAGACCACAAACAAATACCAGGTGCTTTAGGCTGTATTTCAGAGGAGAGCCATGGCAAACCAACTCTTAGTTTTCCTTGCTTAAGAAAGCCGTATGATATTCATGGGGTTGTCAGAAGTCAATGGGTGATTTAAAGGCCCACTTCTGTTCTACTCAGGCTCCAGGGACAGTTTCTGCATACAAATCAGCAAAGTGCAACATCAGTTCATCCAGAAGTCAAAATTGCACACTTCTTCATCGTTGGTGCCAACTTTGCAAACGACATGGACAGGAGGCAAAACTAGCCAGCTTCCATACTGATTTTTTGTGCATGGTATTCTCACAGAGTGCATGATATTCATGATATTGACAGAGAATAAAATAAGCAATTTTTTGGCCTATGGACAGAAAATATCAAGTCTGCCCATGGCTCCAATCTAGCAAAGATGCTTTTCTTTCCCAACCTCACCTCCCTCCACAACAAACCTCAACAAAGGGGCTGTGCTGTTTTTAGAATAATCTTTGATGGAGGAGGCAGGTTTGAGGAGAAAGAAGAGATCTCTCTTCTGGAACAAGATGTTCTTTAATTCAAACACATATAATCCTTTTATTTTGTGTGCAACCAGTTCCTAGCTGCATACAAGCCACCTTTCTGGGCTTGCAGGCCTGCTTTTCTTTGTTGGATACAATGCCTGAGATTCCACACTGCTTTTCTTCTTCTGAGTCAAACAGGCCCGCAGAAAGGAGAAGAATACAAGGCCGAGCCACAGTTGCCACACAGCTGCTGCTGATGCATAGGCTGAAAGAAAGTCCCTGCCTATCAAAGCACCCAGCGATTATGTGTATTTCCTGGGTTTGGGCTTTAAGCTTCCATTTTAAGCATCTAGTTCTGGGGGCTGGCAAGGGTGCCTGGTAAAGTTTAGCAGCTGCCAAGACTAATCTCTGACCTACTGCAGTCTCAGAATTTTAGGAGGACCAACCCAGAAAGGTCTGATTCAACCCAGATTTACATGTAAACGTCTCCTTCCGCGCCCTCCTGCCAGCTAACACTAGTTTATTTGTTTATTTATACTAGCGTATTTACCCGGCATTGCCTGGGGTTTTTATTTTCTTCTAAAGAACTCACCAATCTTCTCTGTTTCCTGTAACTTTGCTCCATATTTCCCAATACAATCTATATTCAGAGTTATTTATATACACAATTTGGGTTCCTGAGGGAGTATACTGTCCTCCTCCTTGCTGCTAGGCCTCATGTCCATAGCAGCCGGCCTATTTTTGTATCTGTAAATTTTCCCCATATTCCCCAATCCAATCTTTATTCAGAGGCCATTTCCACACTACAATGTTAAGAGTGCTTTAGTCCACTTTCAACATCCTGTAATTCTGGGGTTTGTAGTTTACTGACACCAAAGAACTCTCTGGCTGAGAATTCTACATGTCCCTCACTAAACTACAAACCCCAGGATTCCATAGGATGCTGAAAGTGGATTAAAGCACTCTTAACATTGTAGTGTGGAAATGGCCAGAGTTGTTAACATTCAGAGGTTGGGTTCCTGAGGGAATACACTGTCCTTCTCCTTGCTGCTAGGCCTCATCTCCATAGCAGCCAGCCTGTTCCAGTACCTATAACTTATCCCCATATTCCCCAATCCAATCTGTATTTGTAGTTGTTAACATACAGAGGTTGGGTTCCTGTGGGAATACACTGTCCTCCTCCCTGCTGCTAGGCATCATCTCCATAGCAACCCACCTATTCCAGTACCTGTAACTTTTCCCCATAGTCCCCAGTCCAATCTATGTTGTCTGGTGACACTGATGTATTGATCTATAGGAACTGGCATGTTAGGGAACCTAATGGGCCCAATTCAGTGTAATATTCCTGCCCAGGTGGGGAATCTTCTTTTTCCACCTTATTTAGAGACCATGGAGACCAGATCTCCAAAGAGATTGATTCCCATTCCTTGAACTTTGTGGATTATCCACGCTGGGCACCTGTGACCCAAGCTGAGATAAAGACACTAATTACACAGCTCAAATCCAGTAAATCCCCAGGACCCGATTCTATAATGCCTGAGCTCCTGAAAGTCAGTATCACATGGTGGGCACCATTATTAGCAGCCCTGTTCAGCCAAATTAACAGGACTGCTCAATTACCCAATAACTGGACTCAGGCTATTATAATTCCTATTTATAAAAAAGGGGACAGGAATGATCCCTCCAGCTATCGGCTCATTACTCTACTTTCAGTAGTGGGTAAAATTTATGCCCGATACCTTAATAACAGACTTATCAACTGGATTGAGGATGAAAACATTCTAGGAAAAGTATACAAGATCATTTAGTTCCAAATTATACGTGGCCTTTATAGATTTAAAATAAGCCTTCGATTCATTATCCAAAGATCGACTGTGGGCTAAACTTTCTTCCTCTTCTATGGATAAAAGACTTCTTTTGCTAGTTATGTCCCTATAGCACAGTATCACCGTACAAATTAGATGTGGCATACAGGGGAATCTAACTAAAGCTATTCCTGTTCAAAAAGGAGTCCGTCAAGGCTGTATTTTGGCACCTACTCTCTTTAATTTATACCTCACTGACCTTTCCACAATCTTTGACTCAGAGTCCTTCCATGCTGCAAACCTGGCTGCTGCTAAAATCCCCTTACTCCTGTACGCAGACGATGCTGCTCTGCTCTCTTTTATAAAAGTGGGCCTTAAGCGTACGCTGAGAGTTTTTGTGGATTAAAGATAATCTACTAACCATCAACTTTAGCAAAACTAAACTTATGTTTTTTTTCTGAAAGTCACTCTCTATCTGAATGGATTATAGCAGGACACGAGATTGAACAGGTTAGATGGTTTAGATATTTAGGTGTCACTTTTCAATCTACTGGTGCTTGGGCATCTCATCGAACTTCTGCCCTCCAATCTGCATCTAATAGTGCCAAAGCTATAGTCCGTTTTTACTATACTAAAGATGGGTAATTTATTCCTGTTGGCCTTAGGGTATTTAAGGCCAAAGTACTGCCCCAATTGCTATTCAGCATCTCTATCTGGATTTTAGGCTTTTCTAAGGCTATGGAACAAATACTTTCAGCATTTTTGCAGCAATTCTTGGTGCGCCTAGCTGTGTGCCATCAGCAGCACTTCACCTTGAAGCAGGTATTTCATCTGTGGAATGAACAGCTTGGCTATGGGCATTAAGATACTGATTTAAATTTTTTTATTCAAACCCTGAATTTGGCTATATACACTTTTTGCCAGCAGACAATTATCAAAGCCAGTGGTCCAAAGCCATCACTGATAAAGTACAAAGATTAGCTTTTTCCAATGCCTCTCTTTCTACCCAAGATTTGGTCAAAGCTAAAACGATCCTCGATCGCCGTATTAAAGATTTGGATATACAATACTCAGTATCAGTTGCTTGTACTTCCTGTTCTCCAATCCACCTGGGACCGTCATTTAATAGTGAGAGAGGAGCAAATTATTTGGATAACTTGACTGTCATCAAATACTGTAGTGTTTTTGCCAAAGCCGATTTTAACATTATACCATCAGCCCTTCTAGAAGGTTGTTTTCAGGGAATTCTTTATAAAGAACAGTTTTGTCCCTGTGGTGATGACTCAATAGAGTCCTTATCCCATGTAATTCTCTTTTGTAACTTTTACCAAGATGATAGACTCAGTTTAATTTCACCTCTCTTAAATAAATTAGCTGGCAGATCCCCTGAATGGCATTTGGCTTATCTGTTAGGAGACATAAAGAAATCTGTAACAGAAACTGTTGCAAAGTTTCTTCTTGCTAATATTCGTAAACATATGATTAAGACACATACGTAATACGTTGAGTCTGTGATTATATGCTTCCTTTTGGTTTGTCTATTCTCTGCTCTGTTTTAAACATTTTTTTACAATGGATTTCATATGTTTTTAATGGTCCATGACTCCCTAATTAAGAATGCTTGAATGACTGTCTTAATCATAATATGCACCCCATGCTTTATGTGTGTTTTAAGATCCATACGTTTAACTGATTTTGGTTTTAACAATTATGCTTTTAACTTTTGTACCATCTGCATTGTTATTGTTTTGCTTGTTTTATTGGGTCTGTGACCGCACAATAAATGTCTATCTATCTAGATGTAGTGGTCTGAGCATTGGAGTATGACTTTGGAGACCAGGGTTTGATTTCTGGCTCAGCCATGCAAAACCTTGGGCAGGTCACACTCGCTCAGGCTCAGAAAACCCCATGATAGGCTCACCTTTGGATAACCTTAAGTTGGAAACAATTTGAAGCACACAATACTATTTATGTGAACAGATTGCTTACCTGTAACTGTGGTTCTTCGAGTGGTCATCTGTGCCCTCATACATTAGGAGCTTTTGCGCCTGCGCGGTAGCGTTCGGAAGATTCTAGAGCTTGTTAGCTTGGCGGGAACCCCTCCCCCACGCTGGTCCTGCGCGTGCTCCTCCCGCCGAGCAACGGTCTCTCCTCAGTTCTGGTCCGCCGAAGAAGATGGGACCTGAAAAAGAGGGGAAGGCAGGGCGGGGATGTATGAGGGCACAGATGACCACTCGAAGAACCACAGTTACAGGTAAGCAACCTGTTCTTCTTCTTCGTGGTCTCTGTGCCTCATACATTAGGAGACTGTGTAGCTTACCAGCAGGATGGTGGGTCAGGTCCCAGACCCTAGAGAACAGAAGCCAGCACAGCACGGCCAAATTGAGCATCTCTCCTGGACTGGTAGTCGAGTCTGTAGTGGCGCACGAAGGTCGATGGTTGGGACCAGGTCGCCACGTGGCACAGCTCCGGCAGGTCGACGCCTCGCAGGAGGGCAGCAGATATCGCCATGGCTCTGGTGGAGTGAGCCCACAGAAGGTCTGGTGGAGGCTTCTTGGCAAGCTCGTACATCAGGTGTATAGTCTGTACCACCCACTTGGAGAAGCGCTGGATGGATACCTTGTGGCCTCTCCGGCGCCTGCCATAGCAGACAAAAAGATGTGGTGTCTGCCTGTAGGCTGCAGTCCTGTCTTTGTAAAAAGCCAGGGCCCGACGAACACCCAGGGAGTGGAGGGACCGCTCCAGAGGTGTAGTTGGGTCAGGATAGAAGGCTGGAAGGATGATGTCCTGGCTTAGATGGAAGCTGGACACCACCTTCGGCAGGAAGGAGATGTCAGGCCGGAGGACCACCTTGTCATGATGGAAGACCAGGTATGGCTTATCGCACCGTAGTGCCATCAACTCTCCCGCCCGCCTGGCAGAGGTGACAGCCACTAGGAACGTGGTCTTCATCGCAAGCAGCCTGTCGTCTGCCATTGCCATCAGTTCGAAGGGTGGCCTGGTCAGCTGCGACAGCACCAATAACAGCGACCACGGCAGTGGTGGCGGCGGCAATACCGGCGGGTAAAAGTGCTGTAGGCCCTTCAGGAACTGTTTGACAGTTCCGTCCCTGAAGAGAGCAGCTGATGGGGATCATGGCGGTTGGTATGCCATGATCGCGATGAGGTACACCTTGAGCGACGGGAAGGCTAAGCCTTGTTGACGCAGGTAAAGGAGGAAGTGGAGAACAGTACGCAGGTTGACAGGCGATACTGGCTCTTGACATTCCTCGGCAAAGGCCACGAAGCGCTGCCACTTGTAGTGGTAGTTCCGCCGTGTGGACTCTTTCCTGGCTGCAGTCAAGACGTTACCGATGACCGGGTCGTCTACGGCAATATCCTCCAGGCATGGAGGGCCAATACCGGCAGGTCTGGGTGTAGCAAGAGACCGTCAGAGTGGGACAGCAGGTCGGGTATTGTTGGAAGCCTGAGAGTCCTGCCCCGGGTGGCCTCGATCAAGGGCCCGAACCAGTGCTGCCTCGGCCAGTACGCTGCCACAAGGATCGCGTCTGCTTGGTCCACGATGATCTTTGATATCACACGGCCCAGGAGTGCGAACGGAGGGAAGGTGTAGAGGAGACCCTCGTCCCACGGGAACTGGAACGCGTCACCGATGGAGTGGCGATCATGGCCGGCTCTCGAGCAGAAATGGCGGCACTTCGCGTTCTGGCTGGTCGCGAAGAGGTTGACAGTTGGCTCGCCCCATCGGTCCTGAACCATCTGGAAGGCCTCGTCCGACAGGGACCACTCGTGGTGGGAAGAGGTGTCCCTGCTGAGGGCGTCCACTGTGGTGTTCTCCTGCCCCACCAGGTGAACCGCCACCAGATGTATCTGAAGCGAGACGCACCAGTTCCAGAGGTCGAGCACGATGTTCAGAAGTGTGGTGGAGTGCGTCTCTCCTTGCCTGTTCACATAGCAGACCGCCGTCATGTTGTCAGTGAGGATCAACACCGTGAGGCCCGTGTGGCCCGTGACCAGGTGACGGAACGCTCTCAGTACCTTGTGGATCGCCAGCAGCTCGAGAGCCTTGATATGGAGGGGCATCTGTTGTCCATCCATTGTCCTCAGACTCGGAGGTCGCCGGTGTGCACTCCCCAACCAAAGAGCGAGGCATCCGTCGTTACCGTAACCGATGGCTTGGGTTCGCGGAACAGCATGCCTGACAGGAGGTTCCTGTACGACTGCCACCACAGGAGCGATCGACGTACCTGTTGGGGCAGCCGGTATCGGCGAGACTGGTAGTCCCAGAGTGGATCAAAGGCCCTGACGAACCAGTGCTGGAGCGGTTGTGCGCGTAACCTGGAGAGGTAGGTTACGGCGGTGGTCGAGGCCATATAGCCAAGGAGCTGCTGTATCATCCTGGCTGATATCATCGGAGTGTGGAAGGCGGCGGACGCTGCTCGACAAAGTGTCCGCGCCCTCTTGTCCGGTAGGAAGGCACTGGCTGGTACCACGTCGAGGGTCACCCTGATGAAATCGAGAACCCAGGTGGGTTCAAGATGGGACTTCTTGGGGTTGACCCTGAGTCCGAGCTGGGTGAGCAATGTCAAAGTCCGATGAATGTCCTTGTAGAGTTTCTGTCTGCAGGACGCCACCAATAGCCATTCGTCCAGATAGGGGTAGACGGAGACGCCCTTTGTCTGCAGGAAGGACACGACGGGAGCCATGCACTTCGTGAATACCCGCGGCGCGGTGGAGAGACCGAACGGCAGCACCCGGTACTGGCAGCTGGTGCCGTCGACCGCGAACCACAGGTACCGTCTCTGCTGCGGGCGGATCGAGATGTGGAAATAGGCGTCTTTGAAGTCTATGGACGCAAACCAGTCCCCTCTCAGGAGGAAGGGGAGGATCAAGGGCAGCGTGACCATCTTGAACCCCTTGGGGCGGATGTACTCGTTCACCCTTTGGAGGTCTAGGATGGGCTGCAGGGAGCCATCCACCTTCGGTATGGTGAAGTAACTTGAGTAGAAGCCGGTGGTCTTGGCTGAAGGTGGGAGTCTCTCGATCGCTCCCTTTTCAAGGAGGGACTGGATCTCTTCCAGCAGAGCCGAGCTGGCCGGGGTGGAGTAGTAGACGCCCCGTGGCAGAATATCCTGGAACTCGATGGCATATCCCAGGCGGATGATGGTAAGTACCCAGGAGTCCGTAGTGATCTCCCGCCATTGATCGAGGTGCCTGGCCAGGCTCAGATGATGGATCAAGCCTGCTGGAAGGGCAAAAGATGGCATGGGCGGTGTACTGCGAAGACCTTCAAAATCGGGTCTTTGCCCCAGAGGAAGACTTCTTCGACAACAAAGATGGGCGTCGCCTTGGAAGTCTTCG
This sequence comes from Iguana delicatissima, assembly GCA_948472985.1. Lineage (NCBI taxonomy): Eukaryota > Metazoa > Chordata > Lepidosauria > Squamata > Iguanidae > Iguana > Iguana delicatissima. The sequence goes on along the minus strand of CAOKZL010001448.1, from coordinate 189,550 downwards.
TGAGGCCAAAGACGTTGATGGCCTCAAGGCAGTAGATCACGGAGACCGCGGCTGGTACGCAGAGGATGAGGAGGACCTTCTCCACGAAGACCTCGGCTGGAAGGTACGGCGGGATTGGGCAGGCTGGTTTATGCCCATTTTCTTTGCTGTCAGCCGGACCTTGACGAGGTGATCCATGGCCTCGTCGGTGGAGGTATGGAAGAGCCCTTCGCCGTCGAACGGAACATCTTCAATCCGTCAACGGCTGTCCTCCTGGAGCCCCGAGGACTGGAGTCACGCATGACGTCGGAGGGCTACGGCACCGACCATCACCCTCGAGATGGCCTCCACGGTGTGCCTCGAAGTGGCGATCTGTTGAGTAGCCACAGCAACGGCTTCACCGAAGATCTGGGTGGCTGAGGCGCGTGACTCCTCCAGCAGTTCAGTTAATAGCGGCGCGAGTCAGTCCAGTAGGTTGCGATGGTAAGCCGCGAGGCATGCCATCGTGTTGACAGTCCTGGCCACCAAGGATGCCGTCGAATAGAACCGGCGACCAAAGGTATCGAGCTTCCAGCCTTCACGGTCCGGAGGGGTGGTATGCACCCGATTGCCTCCTTTCATCTGGGCCAACTCGATGACAATGGAGTTCGGTACAGGATGGCTGAAGAGGAACTCCGCGTTCTCCTTCTGCATCCTGTACAAGTGCTCCAGCCTATGGGGGATAGGCTGCGCTGACGCCGGCTTCGCCCACGGCTGCTTCATTGCCTCCACCAGCGTGGGCAAGAAGGGCAGCGGTGCGGTCGACAGTGGGCGGGTCTCCAAGTACTGGAAGATCGGGTCCTGGGCTTGCGGAGCAAGTTCGGTCACCTCGAAGTCTAGGACCATGGCTATTCTGAGGAGCATGGCGGAGAACTGGCGCAAGTCCTCCGGTGCAGACTCTGGACCTGGTTCCCCGAAAGCCAGTGGAGGGGACTCATGAAAGGAGGGAGTTGACTCAGCAGAATCGGAGTCCGAGTCGTAGGAGTTGCCTGATGGACTTGGCGACCGCTCCACCTCCTTGTCTTCAGCTGGCTTAGAGGCCAAGGGAGCCAGGGTGACCGTTGGAGCTGCAGGCTGCGTCGATGTGGATGCGGCCAGTGTCGTGGCCAGTACCGAGGTCACCTGCAGGGGCACCACCGAGGGCAGTGTACCACCTGCGTTGTAGACGTGCTGGCCACCGTCGTTTGGGCCACGGTAGACTGTGGCGCCGGACGGGTAGCTGTGGCCGTCGTCCGTGGGGGTGGCGAGACAGCCCTGTAGTGGGGTGAGGGCTCCTGGGACCTTTGGTGACTCGGAGATCGACGCAGTGGTGACCATTCGTAGCGGGAGTAGTGGGCTTCCCATGGTGGCAAGCGAGACCGGCATCATGGTGACAAGTACCATGGATCTGGATGGTACCGGTCCCTGTACGATGGCGAGTAAGAATAATAAGAGCCAGCCGGCTCGTGCCACACCTGCTCCTGGGCGTACCTTCCAAGGTGGGCTGGGGAGTAGGCGCTCTCGCCCGAGCTTACCTTCTCCAGGCGCATCTCCCGATAACGCGGGGATGGAGGCCTGGCCCGCTGCTCCGGAGAGCGGGATTCGTCACGTCGAGAGGCTGGCCACTGCCTGACCACAGCCTCGGTGGTCTGCCAAGGTTGGACGGCGATTAAGCAGGGTGGTCTCTGCAATCAGCTCGAGCGGCTGGGAGGGTGAGGCCTGCACGGCCTGCACCTCATACGACACCTCAAGGATGTCCTGTTCCTCCAGGGGCTCCTCTTCCTCAGGGAGCTCCATTGGTTCAGGTTCCTTGGCGGGCTGGGTGGGTGGCGGAGTTGGTGGTTGCGCCACTTTTGGCGGAGAGCGCCGTTTCTCCTTCCTCTTCTCCTTCTTCTCCTTCACAGCATCTTCGGTAGCAGGACGCTTCTTCTGGGCCAGGGTAAGCAGCCTGGAGGAGGAGGCCTGCGAGCCCGCAGGGTCCTCACGTGCCCAAGTTGCCGAGATCTTTGGGATTCTCGGCAACTTCATGATCGGAACCGAGCCCGGTACCAATCCCAATGATGTTGAGGGCGCAGCAGCCGCCGCTGCTGCCGAAGAAGAAGAAGAGGGAGTTGGGCGTTTCTCGGCCTTCGGTGTTGTCTCAGTCCTCTGAGCACAGAGAGACTCTTCCCAACAGTGGGACTTTAGTCTCGCCGCTCGGTTCCGGAGTGTCTGGTGGGTGAAGTCCCTACAAACGGAGCAAGCCTGCCCACTGTGTCCTTCACCCTGACAAAATAAACACTTTGCGTGTCGGTCTGAAAGGGCGACCTTCCTTCTGCAGGAGGCGCAGTGCTTAAACAGAGCCGACATAAAACGTAAGGGAACGAGACGAGGAGAAAAAAGGGAAGTCTGAGAACGCCAAATCAGAGTCCGAAATCCGAATACGTAAACAGCCAGAAATGGGTCAAAACCAATTGCACAATACCAGAAACCAGTCCGAAATCTGGCAGGGGGTAGTCAATATCCAAAATCTGAAACCAAAGCCAAAAAATCCAACAATACAAGCAGAAAAGCACAAGCCAACAAGAAGAACCTTCTGTATGCTGAGGCGGACAAGAAAGAACTGAGAAGAGACCGTTGCTTGGCGGGAGGACATGCGCAGTACCAGCGTGGTTCCCGCCAAGCTAACAAGCTCTAGAACAGTGGTTCTCAACCTGTGGGTTCCCAGATGTTTGTGGACTTCAGCTCCCAGAAGCCCTGAGCATTGACCATAGTGGCTGGGGCTTCTGGGAGCTGAAGTCCACAAACATCTGGGGACCCACAGGTTGAGAACCACTGCTCTAGAATCTTCCGAATGCTACCGCGCAGGCGCGAAAGCTCCTAATGTATGAGGCACAGAGACCACGAAGAAGAACTCATCTTTCCTCCAATGAGCTTGACATGGCATATGTAGCTTTCCTCCTCCCTCAATTTTATCTTCACAATAGCCCAGCGAGGTACGTCATGCTGAGGGAGAATGACAGACCCAAGGTCTTCTAGCGAGTAGATACTTGAACTTGGATCTCTCAATCCCAGTCTAACATGCTAACCCAGTGATCAAGAAAAAGTATACCTTTAACTCATGGATAAGAATCATGTGGATCTCCGGATGTTGCTGGACTGTAACTCCCATAACTTTCCACTACTGGCTATGCTGGCTAAAGCTAACAGAAATTAACCTCCTAACAACTCCTGGTGAGGTAGGATTCCCATCCACTGTACTTTTGGAACTAGTGGCTGGTATGGTGTTGGAGATTTTATTCTGTGTGCTGCTATAGTGTTTTGCTATTGTCCTTGTCCCTGACTGTATATGACCATTCCCAGAATTTGCTCTCTCTCTCCTGCTTTGAACTGTCAGCCAATAACAAAAATATCTAGCAGAAGCCACAGAACACAAAATAACCCTTTTTTTTTAATGTCACTGGACAGCTATTAACTTTTGTCCATGATGCTGATGGCGGGACGGCAGGGGGCAAGAGATAACTCAATCCAGGTTAAATGTATAATTCATTACATTCAAACTCTCACAAAAGCTTCTATAAGTTGTAACTTGGGAGACAAACCCATTTCGCACCTCACTGATTTTTCTCAATTTCTTAGTTTCCAATGTATGGAGTAAATTTGCAATTTTGGAAAGTAACAATCGAATAAAATTCTCATCAACTCCACAGGACAAATTGTAGAGGCTGGATGGCCATTTCCTGGGGGTGCTTCAAGTATGCATTCCTGCGTGACAGGAGGTTGAACTCAATGGCCATTTTACTCCCTTCCAGTTCTACGAATTGGTCTTAGAACAATCAGTTCAAGCCTGAATTAGAAGCCTAGATGACTAAACTGAGGCTGTCATGAGACATGACTCATTAGAAAAGGCAATAATGCTCAGTAAAGTGGAAGGCAGTAAGAAAACAGGAAGCTGCAATTACAAATGAAAGAGATTCAAGTCAAAGAAGCCACAGCTCTGAGGAGTTTGAAGGTCCCGAGGAGGGCTACAGTAATAGGTTGTCTAGAAAATTGGAGATCTTGCGAGGGGTTGCAAATACCCCAGAAGACAAGATCAAATTTCAAAATGACCTTGACAGATTGGAGAACTGGGCCAAAGCTAACAAAATGAATTTCAACAGAGAGAAATGTAAGGTTCTACACCTAGGCAGAAAAAATGGAATGCACAAAAATAGGATGGGGGACACATGGCTGGATAGCAGTACATGTGAAAGGGATCTAGAAGTCTTGGTGGATCACAAGCTGAGCGTGAGCCAGCAGTGTAATGTGGCAGCCAAGAAAGCCAACGCAATTCTTGGTTGCATCAATAGGAATATGGTGTCTAGATTGAGGGAGATAGTAGTACACTCTATTCTGCATTGGTTAGACCTCATTTGGAATACTCTTGACCATTTCTGGGCACCTCAATTCAAGAATATGGACAAGAGGAGGGCAACCAAAATGGTGAAGGGTCTGGAAGCCATGAAGCCAGCCCTCTGAGGAACAGCTTAGGCAGCTGGATATGTTTAGTCTGCAGAAGTGAAGGTTAAGAGGTGACATGATAGCCATGTTTAAATATTTGAAGGGATGTCATGGCAAGGAAGGAGCTGGCTTGTTTTCTGTTGCTCCAGAGACTAGGACATGGAACAGTGGAGATTCCACCTGAACCTCAGGAAGAACTTCCTGACCGTCAGAGCTGTCCGGCAGTGGAATATGCTGCCTCAGAGTGCGGTGTAGTCTCCTCCTTCTTTGGAGGTTTTTAAGCAGAGGCTGGATGCCGTCTGTTGGGAATGCTTTGATGGGTGTCCCTGCATAGCACGGGGTTGGACTTGATAGCTCCTGGGGTCTCTTCCAACTCTATGATCCTATGATCTCTCATTCTTAGAGTCAAAGCTGACTTGACAATTACCACCACCAGGGATGGAAAAGGTGACTGCAGTAGACCAAGCTGGCTCGAAGAATGAAAGAATGTACATCAATACTTTGCATTTTTAATAATTAGAGGTAAGTGGGGTCTTCAGAAAAACTTTACATTTCTATCCTATATTGATTGCTCACCTTAAGACTGCATGTCATAGAAGAAATAAGGTGCACCCTAATTGGTGGCTGTTGTTCTTGAGTGCTTTCAACGTTGACTCTGAATTATTGCAGCTCTCTTCCAGGGTTTTCCTGGCAAGATATATTGAAAGTGGGTTTGCGATTACCTTCTTCTGAGGCTGAGAGTATGACTCTTGAGTCTCCATGGATGAGTAGGACTTTGAACCCTAGTTTCCTAGAGTCCTAGCACAGCACTCAAATGACTACATGACACTGGTTCTTATTAATCACTATAACTGTCCAAATAGAAATACTGAATGTTTCTTTTCCCAATATGCCATGTCTCTTCTGAAATCCTAATACACCCAAACACATCCTTCAGAGACAGCAATCCAAAGTGATAAATGTTGAAACCCAGCACATGGGACAGTCTATGAAGAGTATTTGGGACTGAAAATATCTCTTCTGGTTGAAGTTGGATGCCAGCAATTCTCAACCTGAGGACCATGAATGAAAATAGTTAGCTTCTAAGGTAAAACCATTAAAACACAGCATAGAAACAATTGAAAAGCAGATTAGAAATATTTTCAAGTACTTCAAATCCTGACTTTTGATCCTTGTCCTCAAGGGATCCTATCTCTACCAGCTTGTTTTGCCAAATTCCTCCTTTCAATCTTATTCCAATGGCATTAAGCAAGGTGCTGCAGAAGCAGTTAACAAGCTGAACAGCAGCCTCTAGTGATAATTCCCTTGACTTGCCATTGTTTGAGAGTTGGCAATACAGATGTGGAACCTTGCTTCTTCTAAGAAAAAAATTTGAAGCCTGGTCATCTTGGCACAATGGGACTGTACTGTGAACATTCATCATCCAACTTGGGATGTACTGGCCCCACTAGAAGACTTAAAACCCAAAGTTCGTGGTTTCCTGATCTATACAAACTGGAAATGTTATTTGCAGAATATTCATCTGAAATAAAAACAGCCTGCTTTCTTTGTAATTAAGGCCAGAATTAGTTTTTTTTCTAAAAACAAAACAAAACAAAACAAAAATCTAGCAGCTTGGCATGGGGAAGAATGGGCCTTAAGGCATGACAGAGCAAAACTTTCATGAGACCCAAATGGAATCATGGAACTTGCATCCAAAACGATGGAAACTCAACTGAAGAAACTCTCCTTTAATGGTAATTTTAAAAGAAATGTTGAAACCAGAACTTCCCCTTCCCTGGAAAGTCTTATAAATACATAAGAGAGGAAATTGTTTCAGCCTTCAGACCAGGTGTGTTAGTTTTTCCTGGTGACCCAAACAGTGCAGGAAAGAAATCAGAGCAACTCCTAAAGAATGCCAGCTGGTGCACATAGCAAGGTTTATTTTGATTTCACTACTGAAGGAGACGAGCAAGGGAGTATGTGTTGAAATGGCCACCACTGCTAGAAGACATGCTCAGGACACCTTGGAAGTATCTTTCTCCAGTCCTTGCTTTGTGTTACAGTCTTCATGGGTCTCCTAATCTCCTTGTAGAATCCTGCACTTTCTCTCCTGCTGCTCTCTAGCTGTGGATTTCTTTCCTGTAACTCCCATCCCCTTCCAAGCCCATCTTTTTGGCATGGCAAAGGTAGGCACCTGGCAGAGAACAGACTGCACTGGTTTTCCAAGGCACCTTGGAGGCGCCCCTCCCAATTCCCCTCCCCTTTTGAAAAAAAGTTTTGCCCCCAAATGACCCCAACTCTTTTGATGGGTGTTGGTTTGATGGGTGTGGCAATTTTACCACTGACCATTTTTATGCTTCTTAAAAAGGGCTTCTCCTGAGATTAAAACAACCATTCCTCCAAATATGGCGAAATTGTCCCTCTAGTCCTCTAGGGTGCATGGAGGCCATTTGGGAACAATTTTTTAGAAAAATATTTTTGGGGAGCTCTGAGCCTCAAAATGACCATAGAAAACACCTTGACTCCTGCTGTAGGAACTTTTGCTTATCCCCATAATTCCCATCCAACAAGCTTTAAGATATTATGTCAAGAGAAGAGACTGAGCTCTTGGCAGCTGGGAATGAATGGTACCTCTCATGAACCTGGCCCAAACAAGCTTTTACTTTACACATCCAGGCCCCACATGGCACTACCATAGATATTAAATTACAGTTTGTAAAAGGGTGAATTCCTGCTCTCAAAAACATTGCATTTTCCCAATGCTATCTCTAGGACTAATCCCCAAATTGTGGGTTACCACATTCCCACACAATCCATCCAAGTCCTGCAAATTGAAGCTGCAACCTTAAGCAGCATTTTTGCTAGAAAGGCAGGATATAAACAACTGAAGAGTGTTCTGCCTATGCAACTCTGTGGTACCATATACTTGTTACCGTATTTTTTAAAAATAGGAAAGTTAGATTCCTCAAAACTGAAAATATCATACTCACAAGAGTGGATCCTCCAGATCTGTGGACTCTGGACTTGCGAATTCCCACTGAACGTGGACTGTCACATCTTATACCTAAAATGGTGACAACATGAATGCAAATGCACTGAAGCATCCATGTACATGCTGCCATCATTTAACATTTATGGGACGTGATAATTCTTGTTTTTGGCATCTGCTGTAGAGCCCTGGAACCAAAACCCCCACAGATCCAGAGGGTTCATTACACTACATTCTGCACCTGTACTGCAACACATTCAACCCAGCTAACACTGCACTCAAGACACATATTCTACTATGCCAGCCAGCCCCAAGCTCGTGTCCTCCAGATGCACTGGACTCTAACATCCCAAATCCCCAGGTAGCTCTATGTTGTTGGCTGGCAAATGAGTATTCCTGGAGAGGTTTGAAAAGCCCCAATTATGGACAGGTTTAAGAAGTTATTTTTGCACTTGAGATGTCTGAATCTCAAAGCCAGCAGGGCTGCTGATCCTGCTGGTTGGGGCAGTTATGGGAAATGTAGTCCAAAGAAGTTGTTTTTCTAAGCTGTAGCATAGGCTAAGGTTTGGGTGCTAGGAAAAAAAACATGGTTCAGAACAGAGATCCAATTCAACATTTTTCAAGTAAACAGCCCTTCTACATAGCTTGAGGACTGAGGCAGAATGTTTAAATACAAAATCAAATACTTTAATGAAATCAGGGAACAAGAAGATAGCTCAGATATACCACTAAAACGGATATTCCTGTGCTGCATACATTTTTCTCTTAATAGAAACACCTTCTCTTAAGCAAGCAAGGGATGGACAAACTATTAGTTCTTCAGCATTTTTTTAAAGATCCTGAGTAAAGAATTTATCTAAACCACTTAAAACGTTATATTATATGAAAGCATCACAAGTCCTGAGCTGGTGGCCAGCACCAGGCATTCCACCATTTTAAAAAATAGACCACTTCCAACACAAGAAATCTAAATACTTTTTCACATTTCCAAGTTCTTTAGTCAAAAAGGGGGTGTAAAAGAAGAAGTCTTTGAGGAATTTTAAAGTTTTCCATAACCAGTACGCAGGCTGAAAGTCTCTCAAATTTAAAGAAACACATTTGTACCTTTTGAAGGGTTAAGGCCTTCCTGTGTCCTTAACTGCGGCAATACTAGATATATACAGAAAAAAGGCTGCCTAATATAGGCATTGATCCTAAAAAATTAAAAAAAAATTACCAAGTGTGTTATACAATGCAATCAAGTCCGTTACAGAAAGCAAAAACAAAGACTGCTGTTAGCACCAAGCAATGCTGTAGGGTTTGAGCTTCCACGATTCTTTGGGGGAAAACACGAGGAAGCAATCTTTGAACACTTGGAACAACCTCACCAGGCAATTCCCTCCACAGAATCCAAAGGTTTACCTGGACAGTCCTGCTCCCACAGCACAAAGGAGCATCAGTATTGACAGAAGAACTAGGGAGAGTGGCTCTCCCACATTATGAGGAGACAGAGTCAAAACCCAGCTAAGCTTCCCAACATTCTTCCTTAAAGTCAGCACCTGGTAATCACATATCCAAGCAGGTGTCAGAGATAAGTTTTTGAGCTCTCATGTACAGCCTAGATTGAAACAGGCACCATATTGAACACCAAATCCTTCACTTTGGTACAGCTTCATCTCCTGTGCCGACTGTGACCAGGATGGTCTCTCTCATAGCGATGGCTTGGCCTTTCATAGGAGTGGGGCCGTTCAGGCCTCTGATCGCGGTAGTAGTGGGTTTTTTTCTTGTACTTCCCCGAGGGATCTGAACGTTCTCGTGAGCGGCTCCTGGACCGAGATGAGCTCCGGCTGCGGGATTTACGCTGTTTAGGGGAGGTATATTTGTACCCCTTGGCTTTTTTATAACTCCTGCTCTTGGACCCTTTGTAACTGGAACTGCTGTGATTGAACTGCCGTGGGGGAGAATCACTGCGGCTCCTCGAGCGGCTATGGGATTTGGAGCCACTTGATGGAGAGTAGCTTTCACTTTTCCTAATGGGTAAATGAGAAGGCAAGGTTAAGTCTGCTGCCTGTGATCACCCACAAATGCAACAGTAAAATACTTTTAGGTGGTGACAGCACTAATTGCTAACAAGAAACCTAGCCTGGTTTCTGGAGAGGGGCTGAGAGAAGATTTCTACCCAAAGAAACCTAGCGTAGCAGGGAGAATTTAGGCTAGAAGCTCTTCCACTGACCTAGGTTAAGTGTGTGAGAAGTAGGCCCTACTTACTGAAAGACTAGTGGACAGTTCCCATGGTCACTCAAACCACTTCACCACATTGGCTCTTAGTTTGTTACTACCATGACATTAACTGGGGTTAAAAGACAGGAAACAGTCTCATTTTCGCCTCAAAAAGAACACAGATGGCCCATGATTTCTCTCTTTTTAGTTCACATTTCTGTCCCATCAAAATCATAGTCCCTCCTACACAAAAAAATTATGTACCTCTGTTTTGGAGAAGGTGATCTTGAGGGTGATCTGGAATAGCTCTGGTCTCTACTTCCACTCCGACTCCTGCTCTCCCTGCCTTTCTGAATGCTGTCAAGTTAAGAAAGAAAATTAGGGGTCAAACATGGAAAAAACTGCCTACTTATTTCCCCCACCACTTCCAATCTGCACACAGATGTACAGGAGGCGACCACCCTGTCCAAAGGAACATTCAATACTGTATGGTAATCTCCTCACTGGGAATTCTGTGGCTGATATAGGCTACAGTGTGGCTGTGTGTTGACCGAAATTCTACAGAGCAGACTCCGTGGAAGATCCAAGTTCCACAGATTTTCTGCTCTAGTTTTGTTTTTTAAAAATTGGGTATTTCTGGCTTGATTGGTTTTGAAGACCTGATGCAATGCAGAGAAAATGACACCTGCAAACCCGTAAGAAAGAGGAGTGGTTGAATAAGTTCCAGTGTTGCAAGAGAAGGCCTTTCAAGATGAGCAGCGAATCTAAAGCGTAGGAGAAAGGGTGTGTGCTACACTTCCCAAGCAGTCATTTCCTGACTATCCTGGAACAGAACTGGAACTCCAGCTTTGAGGGTTCAGGGCACAGAACTCTCATAAAAGTGGAAAAACTGTAAATAACTTCCCTCATGATCCCCCTCCCATTCCCTTGCCTTCTGCATACCAGGGCCAGAGTCAAGGGAATCAGAGGGGGAACTCTGGAGGGGAAGAAGGCTTGAAGGAGCCTCCCTCTCCCAATTCCCTTGTCTATTACCTTGGCAAGACCTCTCAGCGCCTGGGCCAGAGGAAAGGGAATGGGAGGGGAGAGCTTCAGAGGAGGTGGGGAGAGATGGAGGATGTGCCCGTACCTCCCCACCTTTTTCCTTGTCTTTTGGGCACGTGTGTACGCCTTCCTTCTGCACACCCAGAAAATGCAAGCAAATGGTTGGAGGAGAACAGGGGGATACATGTGCATGCTTCGCAAATAACAAATTCGCATAGGTCAAACCTGTGAATGTGGAGGGAGGACCGTATCTGTATAAAATACGGCATGCTGTCTTAAGTCCTGATACTGCCATCTACTGGCCATCTGCGAAGTGCCTGAGATTTATTTTTTATCAACTTGTTCCACTGATCTTTTAAGAACCCAAATGTAAAGCTATCTCAAAAAGGAATATAAATAAATAATAATTTTTTAAAAATTTATAATGGACAAAGATTTATTTACTGTAAGGAGGTGTGAGGAAGTTAACAAAAAAGAACACTGAGTAATTTATCGATTTAGTTTGGTAATAATGTCCTTTTCCAGATATGGTGTTTAGCTAAGTTCCACTGATTTCAAGGCAGGAGAGCTTAGCTTTTAAGTGTGCAGTTGGATTTATTACAAATATACTCCCCTATGTGTCTAAAGAAGGTAGCAACAGACATCAACTACCAATGCAGCTGATATTCATGACAATATTATATTATGAAGCTTGGACAGAAGTATCAGAAGCAGGTTACAATGATCTATTTTTTGAATGCAGTATACTTTATAGTTGTGTTGACCATGCTTTTTAGAAAACATCTTTCAAGCCTTTAATGCTTCTCTTTTGTGCATTTATTTAGCCCTCCTCTGCCATGGCTTGGAGACATTTTGACAGAATGTTAAAGTTGGAGAGCAAGTACCTCTTTGAATAAGCAAAAAGGAGAGCAGGTGTGATGCTGTCAAAGTCAAGTCCACAGACCCTACAGGTTCTGTCCAGCAGTGGCCATATTACTGAGAAAACATCCAAAACATCTAAACAACCACAACAAATGCTGTGCAAAGCTCTCACCCATTGATGGGACTATTTGATTTCACCCTCTTTGTTCCTTCCATTTTCCTCTTGGCATTTTTTACCACCTGCACAGCAAGTGGGGAAGGCTTGGTACCTTTAGTTTCTTTTGGAGACTCTAAAGAAACAGAAAAAAGAATCCCAATCAGGCAGTCTTTAGTAATGACGATTGTGTTTTATAAAAAGAAGGCCAAGATGCTACATTTTACACACAGCATATTTTAGGAAACCGAAAGACAAGAATGAGTATTCTTCAATTTTGAATACAAAACTTAAGTACCTTCAAATAGTTTTGTTAGGCAAGACATGACTGCAAACTAGATCTAATCAATCCAATTTGTCTAAATATTCAGACACAAGCATCCCATTTGACAACAATTAAGTGGAGTTAGGCACAATTTAAACTGTGATGACAAAGATGTACAAAAGGCTAATTTCCCCAAGTGACATTCTCTGTGGTTGGCGGCTTCTGCAAAGTAAGTCATTTTGCCCATATTTTCTTTGTTGGAATGCTCTAGCTGAAACAAGTAATCCATGTGGCATGTGCGGCAGCTAAGAGTCAGACTTAAACGAGACACCACCCAAATGGAATGCTGTACCAATTCCTTACAAATCCAGCAACACAAGTTAAATGGGCGTCAACACTACACCACACTGGCTCTATCCATATTTAGTATCAGACCTGAATTCAGTAAAGATAGGGAAATCTGGTCCACTTCTGAAGAGCTTGGATTGGCCTACACATGAAGTGGGGCAAACATGCAGAATGAATGAATTGCATTTATTCAGACTGTGTGGAAGAGATTAACAGACAAAATTTTGAATATCTTTTATCCCAAGAATTCCTTATAAGAAGAAACTGGAACTAAAAAATATTTAAAAAAAAGAAGAAGAAACTGGTACAATACTCAAAGGGCTAGAACAGATATTCCCAATGCATCCTGTTTCCATTTGTAGGATGTTTTCTCATCAAGCACTGTGTTAAGAAGCATTTAGAAGTTATATTTTCACTTCAAAAGAGACTCTGAAATACAATTTATTCTGTTGCCTTGGCACTCTACCACATTATCTAGGCCTCCTGGCTATCAATGGGGTAGAAACCCATGAAGATGATCCAGAATACCAACCAGTTTTGGGGACTGGAGAAAATCCTGACACAGTATCCAAACTAGCTGCCCCATCAGGTAAAAGGCCTTTTGCGTGTGCTTTTGCCTCTTCTATGGCCAACTTCTTCTTCTCAACTCGGCTTTCCAAAACAGCAAGGTCAACCTAGAAATCAAAAGAGAGGAGACTTTAGTGTTTCTGTTTATATGGCACCTACATGTAAACACTGTATATACAGACAGCCCTTCCTGAAATTCTACTATGCAAGACAATGTGAGAAGGAAGACACACCTATGAAGGGTGAGGGATAAGATTTACAAGATAGGATGATGAACGAGGTTACGTCTAACTCCATGCTCACACGTGTTTTTCAGTCCAAGCAACATGTCCATGTGACAAGGAACATGGGACAAAATTCTCAGATTAATGACATGAAATTTGAATTTTGGTTTCACCTTGAACCTGTGCACTGAAGCCTAAAATGCACTCAACCCCTCACACTCTAATCTCATTTTTCGAAGAGATCACAAAATAAGTGGAAGCAAACCTTTTTCCGTGTATATAGCTGTAAAATTTTAATGCAGATCTCCTGAATTTCTTCCTCTGTAGTTCCAAAAAGGAGAAACCAGTGAGGACGATTTGGAAGTGGAATCTGTAAATAACAGTGCATGGCTTACAATCGTTCAAGAGGGAGAAAAACTTATTTCAAACTAATTCAACAACCACTCACAGAATTAAGATACCCATCTCTCTATTTGCTTTTATATCTACAACTAATGAAAAAAAGTGGTAGTGATATGTTAAAAGCATTTATGTTCAATACAAATAATTTCTTTCTTCTGAGCCATAAATCAAGATGGCGTTTATTAGACTGACATGGTTCCAGCTACTGATCAGGCTCCCTTAATTTCTGCAAGTGCTTGGCTAGCAGAATAGTCTGATCACAGAAGACTCCATATTAACTCACTGGCATCCAAGTAGAATAATTCCTGCATGAGACCCTGGAGAGCTGCTGCCAATCAGTGACAATAATAGGAACAATGGCCAAAACTCACTGTAAGGCAGCTTTCTGTTTCTAAGATGTGCCTTCAGGCTTGCATAACAAAGATAATTATCTACTCCTCTCTGTGTATTCTGCACAATTTACATGAGACAGATAAAGATGCAAAGAACCAAGCAACTTCTTTCTACCCAAAGGGCACCGCACATGCTGTGAGAAACTGTCTTCAAAACTGAAAGAAGTTTTGAAAGCAGGCTGATAACACTACATATGAGTCAGAAATTCCTCAGTAGTGCAAGTCTTACAGAAGGCTAAGTGCCATTTTGAAAACATGTTCTCACTAGCTAAAGCTAAACCTTTACACGGTTTTAAGCAATACTTCTTTTTTGGGAATCAGAGCGACTACAAGAGAAACGGCATTCTCGATATTGCCTCCTTGCTTTCCAGAGTTGATCAGCATGGTGCCCTGATGTTTAACATAAGGCTAATCCTCCCCGGCTTGACAGTTACTGACATTTCCCATTACAGAAATAGGACACTGGGAAACAAGAATATTCCACATGGCATGAGACACAATTTCTACAAACCTCAAGAGTCCTAGCAGCAAGATAAATACAGGCGCAAGCGATACTTTCAGGGTGGAATCTTACAAAGACATCTGTCCGCAGACTGTCATTCATATAATTCCTGAGAAGACAAAGAAGAAGGAAAATTGCAGAGCCCTACCATAACCCTTTCTTTTGCTATCCTTTTTTTAAGTGGCTACTGTGGCTAGCTCTCTAGGCACTCTACACCTAGGCTCGAAAGCTAGATAACTCTGTGAAACCTGAAAAGATGGACAACTGCCTCCCAAAGAAGGGTGTCCATCAGAAATTAATGAACTGAATCTTTGCATTTTATGAAAGAGAACCAATTTTAACTTCACTTTTCTGTTGGCTACCACACTGGCCTACTCTCATTCAAAGCACCACCTTTATTTTACTTGGAAAGATAGGTACAACTTGTAGTGTAGTTAGAAGAATTCTCATCAAGATCTAGGCTTAATCCCTTTACATAGAGCAACATGCAAATTCAAAAAAACAAACAAAAACAGACAGTCTGAGGCTGCAGATCCAGCGGAGTTTCCTTGAGAGATATAAGGATTTCTTTCAGCCCTTTAGTTTCTTCTGTTGTAGTCTTCTTTTGGAAGGAGACGTGTCCATTCAGGAAAAGAATGTGACACATACGTTTCTTTTAGACAGCAAAACAAAGCTTCAGCAGTTCAGTCCTGATGTTCAGCACTATTGCTGCCAGCAGACTTATGTTCAAGGAGTTTCTTCAATGGTTTGTCCCTGGGCCACCTCCAGAACTGCCCTCACTGTAACAAGGTTTCTCAAAATAAATGTTCACAGAATGGAGGCCACTGTAAAAACATTGCACATGACCCACAGTCAGTATATTTCACATACTGCATTTATGTGAATTTAAGCAAAACCTGAAGAAAACACTTTTTTTTTGGCAACTCTGAAGTGTAGGGAGCATTTCCCCCCCAAAGGCTTCTACAGTTTTATCTTGGATTTGGCAATCACACGCTGTCAGCAGTAAAGAGAAGAAACAGATTTCACACAGGGTGAATGATGCCAGATGGTCTACTCTAGTTCCATGTCAAACTTTGCACAGAATTGCTGTTTTTATTAAAATGCACTCTGCTAAAGAATGAGGATCATCAGTTCTGTGAATCTGAAAATTGTGCTCTTCCAGTATGAGAAAGCAATAGTACTTGAAATTTTTATTTCCAGTTTTGTTTTCAAGATAGATCTATGAGGAAACTTTCTACAGAGGTGAGGGACTGGGACAATGTCTTATAACTTCCAAAACCTCAAGTTAACTGGATCCAAAATTTCACTGACGGCATCCTAAGCTAATCACAGCTGGGATGTGGAATAGCACACCAGCCTTTTAGAAACTGGCACAATTTCGGAGGTGTACAATGCAGCTCAAATACTTGCTATCCTCTGAATCCAAATGGCAGTAACCATGTGACTCTAATGGCATCTTTCCTTTGGAGCTAAACTACTGTCACTTCTGTAGCTTAGTGACAAAAAAGGTATGCCAGACTTGCAAATAAACTGGGCCTCTCCTTTACTTGCTGCTGGTTTGGATAGCTGCTACAAATACATAAGCGTCACAGTATCCAGCCTAGTGTGCTACACAGAACGCAAAACTATTTATGGCGGGACTGCTGTCAATGCCCAATTAATGGACAAGGTTTAATTGGGGTTTTTCTTGCATCAGTTCAAACTGCTACACATGGAGGAGATAAACAGAAGAGAAATAATCACTATGGAAGGAACCAAAAGATTTAATTATGCTCAGTGGGATCCTGAATTCCTTTTTACCCACTAAACAGCTGATTATAAAAATATAATCAAACTAATTTTCAGAGTCACACAGATTTCAAGTTATTTGTTATGCTGCACAGAGCAGCTAATAATGAAGCTCCACAGAACTAGCTACAGGCAGGAGCCAATTTTTCCGCTTCAGCAGAAGACACTGTGCTGGTGTGTAATACGTGGGCTACACCAAGTTAACACATTTCTTTATTGCAAGACTCAAGTTTCATTCTTAAAAACACAGAAGTATCTTACAAATGACATGAGGTTATAGAGTTCAACTCCCTCCCCATAACCCAGTAAGATTTTAAACCCAAGTATAATTCCCACCACACCAAATCTATTATGTATTTTCCCTGAAAAGATGCAATCAGAACATCTTGGTAGTAAAACAGTAGCACTTCATCTGTACAAATGAACAGATAACATTTTAACAAATTGGAAAAAAAATTACAAGCAGCAGTCGGCCAGTTTTTAACTCTACTAGTGTACGCATACCACCTGTCTAGAGTCAGCCTTCTCTCTGTGGAGCCTGCTTGGGTTTGACTGAAGACGGCAGTTATCCCTGCACCATAGCGCTTGGGCAGCAGAGGAGAAGTCTTAGTCACTTACCCTCAGAGGCTACCCTTTGATCAAAAGAGTACAGAAAAGAAGAGTCAAAAGAGGTTCTCCTTCAAAATAGCACCAGACAGTTCATAAATTGCGAATAGATCAATTTTAAATCATGTCAGTTTCACAGGTTATCCACCGGTAAAGTACAATCTTTTGGGGGCAAGGGGGATGATAAAATTTAATATGACCCATTAAATATCTTTCCTAGCCAAAAGAATGAAAATAAAAATCAGGAGAGGCAGCTAATAAAGGAAAGCAAGACATTGTAACATTGAGGCTGAGTAAAAGAAAACTTGTGTTGCTTCTGGATATAATAAGTAGGTGTGAAAAGGGTTGTTTATCCATCAGCTTTCATGTAAAATGACTGAATGTCAATAGAAAACACTGCTTCATCCACATTAAAATATTAAGGATAACAAAGTAAAATTATCAGTTTCAGAGGCAGTACACTTTTGGACAATCGCTGTAAGCAAGGGAGGACTGTCACCATCACACCTGCTTCTAAGCATCTAAAGGTCAACCAACTGACCACTGTAGGAAATGCAGCCCTGTCCTAGAAGGGCCTTTGGTTGATCCAGAAAGGTCACCAGATTTTCATGTGCTCTCACACAGAGGCACTTTCATTTAAGTGCAACTGGAAGGGCAGGAGTAGAGAAAGAAAGAGCATGGGGTATATTTATGAGGGTTTTAACCTCTCTTACCATTAGGACACAGTTTCTGAACCTTTAACAGAGAGACCCCGTCAACTTCAAGGGATAGAAGTAGCATTCCAGGTTAAGACTGGAACACCACAAACTTGGCAGCGGAGCAAACCGGACTGCCCCCAAACATGACATATTTCTGCCACTGCCCCGCTGGCCTCAATAGAAACAAGAAACATCTACTTACCATGAGGTCTGGACCAGGTGTTGGTTACGTTCACATTCTAATACCTGAAGGTACATAACGATAATCTGGAAGATATGGGTGATTGAATTATACAGGTGACCATGTTGTAGAGAGAGGTTTTAAATTAGATAGGAGGGTGGCCCAAGCAATCCAGGATGCTTTGATCTGGACCAATGTACTTGTAAAATTCCATGGTATCTACAGAATGTCAAGAGCATGCTTTAGGGAGGTAGAGATGTGCTATTCAAAAGACGGCTGCACAGCAGGATTTTCTTCCTTTGCATACAGGACAGTATCATAAATGTATGGTTTTCTAACCTGCTTTCAAGTGTCTCCTTATGTACCGAAAGACTGTTAAAAATTAGGATGCCTTCCTCCTTCAGTGCCCACCTGAAGGAGGTTTAATGCAGTGCATTACTAACAAAGTGCAAGACAGATCACAGTGTGGGGGCAGGGAAGCAAAATGGAAGTTAATGCGCATTTCTGATATAAGAGCCAGAGCTCCCAGGACAAACAGAGGTGAATTTGAAAGATCATGATGGAAGACCAAGCAAATTAAAAACAAAGAAATACAAAGACTGAAAAGCTGTGGAAGAGTCAAGAACTGCACCACTGAATTATCAACCACTATTGTTCAAGATATCCCTACCTACTGCTGAAAGTTTAGATTTCCGTAGCTGATCACGGCAACAGATTTAATCCAACTTTCCATACCACCCTGCCTTGTAAGGAGGTCAGAACAACACATATGGTCCTAAAATCTTATGAGTTAGGGTTAGGCTATGGAGAGTGGCTGGCATGAGGCAACCCAAACCTAAGTCACTGTACCCAACACACCATTCTAGTTTAAGCATCCTGGGAAGCCAGCACCTTAGCAATTAATGCTGAAGTTGTTGTAATAATAGTTGCCAGTTTATTGCGTGTGAACAAAAGGCAGCAAAGTGGTTTTGTGGCTGGAATGAATAGAAAGAGAACAACTTCTAGGCCTGGCTACAATCTCTGCTTCCAAATATTTCTCCAGGGCTGCCTGCCTTCTGTCCTCCTTGTTAAGAAATACATCTACCGTGAGTTGCGTACACATTGTAGCATAAACCTAAGTGTCAGTGTTATTGATGCTGGATAAAATTTGTGGCATACTTGCTGAAGAAACCAATTACCACAGTGCTACCTAGTGACAGTTCCAAGAGATGGTAAGTGAACGTGGCCAACTACAACTATGTTTGTTCTTCTTCAAATATTGGCTTGCTTGAATGCTAAAAGGAATAGCGCTTCTGTCGCCTAGTTTTTTTTAGGCAAAATGAATCTGTACAGTAAAGCATACAGAGCAGAGAAAAGGCCAGAAGGGAAAAAAAAAGAGCATGGCTCCTTATATTGCCATTAGTCCACCTATGAATTAACAGTATCTTTGCAAGATTAGTGCTGTTGTGTATGACACTCATTTTATGATGAATTCAAGAAACTTATCAAATACTATCCAACAGTTACACAACGGTGTTACCTGCACGCACAAGAATAATCTCCTTTCATGCTAAGGACTTGGAGAGGGGAATCCAAGTATAGCTAAGTCTAATCAGCACTTAAAATCTGAAGCCACCAGTCTTCACTCACCACATGAGACACAGGACCAACTAGTAGGCATTTCTTGAAATGAGAAACAAAGACAGCAAATGCTATTAACTACAGCTCAGCTACATTAAGCACAAGCTAATCTATTGTCTATTCCATCCAACAGTTACTCAGATGCACTGTTTTGATATGAAAAAGAAAAACAAACCTTGTGAGGATGCTTCACGTGTACACAAAAACCCAATTCCTTCAGAACTCTCCTCTCAGCCTTTATAATTTGGTTCTTCAAGTTAACATAGTCCTGATCCAATATTAGAGGTACCGGTTTCCTGTTGAAGGGGAAGAGGTAAAAGGAAAATTTTGATCTGATGCCTGAAGCATAATGCAACAGTGGGCATGTGTTGTAGCACTGTCCTTATTGCCTTTAGCAAAGGAAATGTTTCTGGGCAACAAATACAGCTCCTCCTGGGAAGAATCTCCCTCAGTCCCTTCAGTCCACATAACTGAGGAAACACTTCCTTAAGCATAACTATTTAGCCCACCGAAATTCAAAGCTTCCTCCAAGTGCTTAACATGTTTTCCCAACCAATCCATACAGCATGACCACTAGTTCAAGCTGTACCAGTTACAAGAACAAATTTGCTGGTGAAATGATTCAAGCAACTACAACCCTGGAGACCAGCTTGATTCCTTGCTTGTCCATGGAAATCCACTGGACGACGCACACTCAGCCCCAGAAAACCCAAAGGGTCACCTCAGGGTCACTTTAAATTGGAAACAACATGAAGGAACACAGCAACAACAGACAGACTTTAAGGTCACTTCGAGCAGAGTCCTTCATGCAAAGTACCTTTAAATGATGCCTTAACATCCTCGAAATACTGTTTTTCATTCTGCATGGTAATGGGAGGGCATTCTACTGTTCTCCTGGCCAGGGCACCAGCCTTAACCCAGACTGTTCCTGAGGTCTTAAACTGAAGTTCCCATGTATGTCCCTGCCTCTCCTGGGATCCTAACTCCCAATCAGTTTCTCCTTTGTCTGTACAGGGCATTTGTGCAGGGCTGAGCATGCAATGGCTTGGTCTGTGGGTAGACTATGAAGGCAAACAAAACAAATGGATTCATTTATTTACTTGGACTGCAGCCTACTGTATCATAAAACGTTAGGTATCTCAACAAGTATAACTGGACTTTTAACGAAAGCCCACCAGGCCTCCAAGTCATCTTCTTGCTATGGAGGGGGCAAGATTTTTCAGAAGGCCTCTTTCTCTGGTTTGTGATCAGAGCTAAACTGACCTTGTCCTGTGGACAGAACTAAAGGATCTCCAGCACCATTTTGCTTATAAGCTGAGAGGAGAAAATAAGCTATTTGCTGAGCTACAGAAGGCTAATCCACACTGCACACTATATATGGTGCACAGATCCTCATGCAACTTTACATTAATGAAGGGAGCATAGCATTGAGAATGGTAGTGGTATAACATAGCATTAATACAGAGGCACGGTTGGGCGGGCTTGAAATGGCTTGAAACGGCTTGAAACTGTTTTTGCAAAATGCGTGATTGGTAATTCCACTCCCCTGTATTCTACTTACTTCTTTTCTCGCAGGTATCGGAGTCTGTGGAATACATTAATAACGTCCCTGATACGCCTTGGTGCTTCTTCAATTTTTGATGCCAAATGAACACAGGCCATAGACACATGCTGCAAAATAAGCACTTGAAATGTAACAGACGTTTCGTTCTGACTTATCAAGTCATCTCCTACAGGTGGCAGCCAGGCTAGTATGAGCCACATTATGTTTTTTCTCAAAGAACTTCTTTCTGTGTATGTCTGTCTCTAGTCCTAATTCAAAGTGAAATTTCTGATCTTTAGAGCTCTCAACAGTCTAAGGTGAGGACAGCTGAAATAACACTTACTTTTGTTTGAATTTGCCTGCCCATTCCTGCTTGGATTTTTGATAATTGAGCACCAAATGATACTCCATCTTAAAAGAGATCCAAAGTTCTTTACCTGATCATATTTCCTGTTCATGTTTATTTAGACTCTTGGGGAGACACTTGATTTACTGTATTTTTGCTAGATTTCAGGGGGTGGGGAGAAGTCTGCTGATCTAACTAACATGAGGCCTCTTGGCATGTTCTGAAAAAATAATGTAATCACCTTAATAAAGGTAAGCATGTTTAGATGTGATATACGAATAGGAGAGCATTAAGAACCCTAAATCGTATGCCCCATGGTGAAAGTAAAGCTGGATAGACATATTAAGTGAAATTGTTTATCTAATTTATATCTGGCCTTTCTCCTGGAAACAGAATATCCCAAATATGTGTGATAATTAAATAGTAAGTAGAGAATTAAAACATAAAATGAATAAAAGCATAAAAATTATTATACATCAAAAGAAAGTACAGCACCCATACAGAGAGAAGCCCCTTCTGGAGCAAATGATGTCAGTCGCCAAAGGTCTGTTTGTTCTTCCTCAGAATATGCTGCCTCGGAGTGTGTGGAATCTCCTCCTTTGGAGGTTTTTAAGCAGAGGCTGGATGGCCATCTGTCAGGAGTGCTTTGAGGGTGTTCCTGCATGGCAGGGAGTTGGACTGGATGGCTCATGTGGTCTCTTCCAACTCTACATTTCTATGATTCTATGATTCCTCTGATTACATATAACTGTGTAAGCTCCAAATTTCTGGCCTTTTAAAATGTTTATTATATTGTTATTTTGACTTTTTGTACATTTGTCTTATGTGCACACTATCTTAGAAAGGCAGAAATACATTTTAAAATGTAAACAAACAAATTTTAGAGCTCATTGCCCAAATTCAAGATCAAGCTTTTGAACTGCTTATCAAAGGCAAACTTATTTGAAAGAAGCAACTGAGATCTGTGGAAAATATTTGCAACTCAATATGATTACGAACAGGACTACCAAACAAAAAGCTCAATCATTAGGGTGCTCTATCATGGAATCTAGCCATGCACCAATTAATTTTCTGAAATAATTACCATACCTCCATGGAATGCTTCACGAATGATTTTGTGTAAAAGAAACGCTGGAACAGCACCTGCCCAGTAGCCATGGCCACCTAGGAAAAACAAACAAACCATACTTTAATGCTCCTGTAAAAGAGATGGTCAAAGGAACTGCAAACAAATAAACGGATCATTCAGAACTTACACAGAGCATGGGGACCACATCTGCCTTCTATCCCCTTGCTTCAGCACTAATACAGTGGCCACACTAACTGTCTTAAGGAATGGGGAACTTTTCCCAGTGGAACAATTTCCATCATGCTGACCAGTACCTTATATTTTAAGAACAGTGACAACAGGTAAAGGGAATATAATATCTGCACCTTGGATAATTTCACCTTCTCTTCTTTACAGAGATGTTCCTTTCTGCTTCTCTCTGCCATGATTCACCCTCAATCTCAAAATAACCCAGAAATAAACAAAAATTAAATGCCAGGATCTAATAGATAAACTAAAGTCTGACAGCTACTAGGCTGGAGGAATTTATTTTATTCAGACACAAAAACGGATGCTTATATCTGGAAGCCAATTGTTTATAACTGAAAAATGATCTAACTAGTTATCCGTCTTTAGATAAAAGTCTCACTTACCAATGTATCTGATAAAAGCACCAATTCAGTGAATCAATTCAGTTTAAAGCTCACCTGAAGTTCACACAACCTAGATATTAAGAGAAACTCTGGACTAAATCCAATTGTCGGTTCCAGCCAACAACAGAGACATAAATTGAAGAGACTTATTCAGTCAACACTTAACAGTGTTTAAGTCTCACTGACTCAAGTGGTCTGGTCTAGTTGAACTAAAAACTGGATTTACGAGTGGGCAAAGTGGGCTCTCAAGTTTTGGTGGGCCTGGCTCATCATGACTCCCCAGGTCACTCTCTTCCTGGCAAAACTCAGTGGCCCCTCCACTCTCAACAAGGGTTTAGGGTCACAAAAGTAGAAAATAACCCCCCCAGGGCTGCCCACTCCCAATTCCCTTGCCCTTTGCCTTGGCGCATGTTCTCCACACCAGAACAAAATGCATGGAAATGCGAAGCAGGAACCCTAAAGGGGAAAAGGAAGGTAAGCGCATGCCTCCCCCATTGGGAGGGGGGAGCTCCAGAAGGGGGAACATACGAATGCGTGCCCTCCCCCCCATGCCCCAATTCTCTTGCCTTTTGCTTGAGTGTGCTTGCCTTCCTTCTCCACACCTGGCAAAACACAAGAGAATGGCAGGAGAAAAATTGGAGGGGAGCACATGCATACCAAGCCAATAACCAAATTCACAAAGGCCAAACCTGTGTAATGTAGAGGGAGGACTATAAGGTGAATGGCCTTTTCTGGAAAACCTCCAGGAGGAGCAGGAATTTACCTTTCAAATAAGTTATTGGCCCAGCTCACATTGTTTACAATACAGTTTTTTTAAAAACCAGAAGGAGACAGTAGGCATTCCTTTCTCCATTTGGGGGCATTTTTGTGAGTTCATGCAGAGCCCAGAAGGTTCCAGGACAAAATAATGGCCCACAATATCTGCACATGGTTGGCCTAAATGCAATTTGTGCTTCCAATTAAAATGCAGCTACTGACTCAACTGGTAACTGACTGATAAGCAAAGCATTACGTAAATTTTACCAATTTAATGGGACAACTCTAGTTTGGACCAGGAACTGGACTGCATTTATTATTTTTAAAATGGCATCTAATTTTTAACAAAAAAACCCCTTTAAAATAATTGTTTTTATCCACACCAAATTTTTGTTATTTGTACATGTTACACTTTCAGACAACCTGGTTTACGTGCCTCTCTCAAGTTCAGCATACTGTAAAATCCAGCATGCATATACACGTGGTAGAGACTTTCTGAAGATATGAAAAAGAACCCTGTCCCTCAAATATAAAGGAATGAAAACAAAGAGATTTGAAATGGGAATACAAAGCCACACTACCTCTTTGTATACTAACAGATTTAAATTGTGGCAAATGGCAACCCTACCATATCAACTTCTAACAACTGTAATGATGCGAAATGTTTGTTACTGACACTAAACTTTAAGCCTTGCCAAATCATATGCCCCAGATATCTAGATCCACCATTCTACTCTTTAAAGACAGAAAATGAAAGAGCTAGTAGCTCCTGAAAGCTGAGTGCAGACCTTTAAAACACTAACTCCAGAGTACAAAATGCTACATCAAACATTAAGGCAGTTCTGAAGAAAAAAATGAGAAAAAAATCCTCTAAAAATAGAATAAAATGTTTTGAATAAAGACAGAATGACTCAGACACACTGAGCAAGCGATTGCTCCAGCAGAGAAACAGAAACTGTTCTAATTCCCCCTCCCCCCACTCACTCACACACCCCCCAAGAAAATTATGTTTTTTTCAAAGGAGTAGTAACCAGCAGACCTTCCAGGAAGAACTTGGCAAACATACAGGACTAGCAGGGCAGGGAACAGCGTAATTTCCGGCACAGCCTCTTGCATCACTCACTTCCTGGAACTGAATGCTGGCAGCATTGATTGGGAATCTCCACTTAAGCAAGATTTTCCTCTCTGCCATCCTCCCTGCTTCTATCAGAGAAACTCTGAAAACCTTCTGGGTAGTTCCTAGTATATTTGGGAGCCCAGTATATTCTGTCCCAGGATTCAACTAAATTGTTTCATCCAGAAAAAAGAACAAAGGGCCTGCTATCCCCCATAAACGAAAGTTAACCTTGTGGCACCTATACTCGCATATTAACTCCCTTTTATTTCCCCAATATTTACTACAAACCAGAGTCCCCATGGGCAGAATAAGTATCAAACCCAGTAGAGCCATTCTCAGCGATGACTCCACCAAGCTGTTTTTCATTCTTTCCAAGAGCATCTCAAACTCCCTTTTTCTGTCCCTGTCTCTTTAAATACAACAACTTCTTAGCCATCTATCCTCAGTCAAAGCCCTCAACACAAGGACTATGACTACTGTACCCTTCAGTCTTGTAGGAATTTTTTTTACTGAAATTATTTAGTAACCACAGTTGCCAAAATCACGTGCGTATTACTGTATATATAGACTGCATACTGTATGAATAGTTTACATTTCCAAACACATATTCTTACTTTTTCCTTTTAAAATACGTGCATTTATTTCAAAATAGGTATTTGACAAAAGCCAATACAAATCAGCATCCCAACTGTGGAATTCCCTCTCAAGGAAGCCCTATCACTCTTGTTCTCAAGGAAGGTAATGCGGACACATTTGTTCTACTAAATTTAACACAGTCTAGTTAAGGGGTCTGTTTGGCCCGTTTGATTGTAGTATTTGCGTTCTGCTTTTAAAAACGTACTGATGTTTTAAAATGCGGAACAGAGGGAGGATTTTTTTAAAAAGCCCAAAGCAGCCGTCGGTATTTTTCATTCTCACACACATATATATATACACACATACATACACACACATAATGAAAAATACCAATACTGCTATGGATTCGGTTAAATTTCGATTATTGAAAATTATTTTACTGTACATTTACAGTACTGATTTTACTTCACTTATTTTACAGTACGGATATGTGTGCAAACATACACACACACATATCTACGCACAATTAAAATAAGTTTTAATAATCTAAACCTAACCAAAAGAACTTTTAAGCGAACCACTCTGACGTTTCTATCCTATCCTCACGTACTAGGAAAAAAACGAACAGAGAAGGGGACGTGTTTCCTAACGTTTCCTCGCCATCTTCTAATAAAGAAGCTTTCCCAACGCTTCTGAGCCTCTTTCAACGGCCTCTCTCTTTCCGAGGTTCTCTCCGGCCTCGCCCTCCCCGGCTGCGTTAGTTGTCCTCACACAACGCCTCTCGTCACACTCCCCACGCCTCCACCCCACTTGGGCCTCGTCTCTCCCCACCCCGAGGCGGCCGAGGCCTAGTCCAGAGGCCGAGTGAGGCCTTCGCGGCCCGCCGTACCTGAGGGAGTCGGAGCAAGATACCGGCGGCCTGGATGAGCTCACAGCCGGTGATTCGAAGCTGAGCTTCGGTCTCGGCGTCTAGGCCGCTACCCATGGAGGGGGTGAACCGCAGGGCGTCTTCGGAAAGGAGGCAGTTCTCCAGTGTGATCAGAACCCCCGAGTAGAGCCGGTCGCCGATGCGAACCGCGCCGGGAGGCGGAGGAAGGACGGCTGGTGGGAGAACTGCCGCCGGACAGCTGCTGGAGGACGAGGACGTCGACGAGCCCGAGCCAAAGCCCGCGGCCGCCGCCACCGCTACGCCTCCCGCGGCCGCCGCCATCGCCGCCGCCATTTTGTCTCGACGCCGCAATCTCCTCCGACCGACCAACTCCCTCGCCTCTTCCCGTCTCCCCACCCCCGCTTCCGTCTCGCGCAAGGCTTTTGTCTCCGCGTCAGCCCGAGCCTTATATCCCATTGGCTAACTCCGACCAGGAACTCTCTCTTATTGGACAAACGTGCTCGCTCTGCGTTGTGACGTAAGGTTTTTTTTCCCTTCAGGTTTCGAACGAAGGGGAGGTTGGAAAACGGGTGAAGATTCGTTGAAAGAGGCAAGAAGGCGGTGAGGACACATTTCCCAGCATGCAACACGCGTGAAATCCTTTCAACACTTGGGGATGTACCACCACATAGCGAAGGGGGGATTGATGATAACTGGCTGCCCTAATAAATGAAATAAAAATTGTTTTTCAGCCCTCCACACATTTATTTAGTTGTATGTCCCCCGAAAACATTGGCAGTTTGGTGTATATTTTTTTTTAAAAAAATAGGGAATCAGTTCATTTTAAACAGAGAGGAAGACGCTCCCATCTTTACTTCGTACATCCCCAGACAAAGAGGGATCACCTGAATTTGAAATCTAAGCCAAAAAGTCTGTTTTTTAGGGTTCCTGAAGGATTTTAATTAACCGCTCGCTCAATGTACTGGCGCTGGCCCACTGAATTCTAGCCTTTAGATGTAACAAGCTAGCACAAAACTGGATTCTTGCTGCCTACTGAAGCACCTTGCCCTCACAAGGGTTTGTTGTTGATGAAGAAATCACGCCAGATTTGCTAAAAGAACCAAGTAGTGCCCATAATAAGACCCAGCATGGTGGAGTGGTTTGAGCATTGGATTACATACGACTCTGGAGACCAGAGTGTGAATCCGCTCGGTTGTGGATACCCACTGGGTGACCTCAGGCAAGTCACACTCTCTCAGCCCCAGAAGGCAAAGGCAACCCTCTGCAGAACAAATCTTTTCAAGAAAACCCCATGATACCGTGGCCGTAAGTCAGAAATGATTTGAAGGCACACAGCCACAAGCAACACTCATCAGATCAATTTAAAATATAAATGGTGACACGGCTGGCCCTCCGCATCCACAGATTCAACCAACCATGGCTCAAAAATATTTTTTAAAAAATCCAAAACGCAAATCTTGATTTTGCTGTGTGCTGAGCACTACATTAATGTGTAGGTACACCCTGCTATGGCCTCACACCATTTCACAGACCATGAGGCTCTCTCCAATACTCGTTTGATTTGTTCGCCATTTATATAAGGGGCACCATTTTGCTGCGACATTGTATACAATGGAACTTGACCAGCCACAGATTTTGGTATCCATGAGGGGTTCTGGAAACAAACCCCAACAGATACTGAGGGCCCACTGTTTGCTCACTTTATTCACAAACAAATCATGCTCAATATATACTTTGCACTTAGAATGTTGTTGCCTGTCATAATGTTGTTTTGGACTTATGGAGAATTTTCTTCTTCCATGCCTCTGCCCCATTTTCATGTGAAGACAAGGCAGAGAATACAGGACAGAAGTATCATAAAAAGAACTCTGATCACGATGGGGGCCAAAGCATGCAGTAGAACACATATCAGACTGTCCGTTGAAGGAGCCAACGTGATTCAGCTTTAAAAAATCAGTTGCCAAACAAGAGTCAGATCCAAAAATCTTACACAAAGTGGGCTAAAATCCACACATCTTCAAAGACAAGTAGAAAAGTTAGATCTGCCCATCACTTCAGCAAGTCACAGATAAAACTGCTGATTATGAGATGATGAAAAATATCCTGGTTCACAAATGGAGGAAAATTTTTTTTTAACTGTCCCTTTTTAATTTTAGCATAGCTTAGTGAGCAAGCAGTATCATCAAGCATATTTCAAAAGACGTGAAAATATCCCATTCGGTTCCTTTCCATCTCCTCTGGTGGCAAGCAGGCCCTCCTCTCCTCTCCTTTTGGCTAAAGCAGCTAAGGACTTGAACGTCTTTGGCTCATAAATTGCCAGGTCAGCCAGCACTTTCCTGTTCAGTTCCACTTGACACTGAAATGCAAAAGGGAAAAGACAGACGTTAATGGTTGTCAGGAACAGCAGCAGCAGCATTTGGTGTTAAATCATCTCAAATATTTAGCAATATACTTATTTTGGGATAGTGATTCACAAACAAATTCTATCCCTTGAAAACATGGGTAAGCGGCGGGGGGGGGATCCTGACAATTTGGGACAAAAACAGCACTAACTCAGAACCCAGGAGAGGTTCTGAATCTGAATAGCTTGTAAGACGAGATTCCATGCTTTGGGATAATTTTTGTGAAACCAACAGTTTCCAGGTGTTTTTGACTCCCACCATTCCCACCCAGTAGTCATCCTAAGAGATTTGTAGTCCGTCTGGAAGAAGTGCCAGGCTTGGGAAAGCAAATATAAAACAACAATGAAAAAGTACATTTGAAGGAGACAATAACAAACTATGGCCTAGCTGTCAACAATGACAGCCTCCATACCAAGCTATGTAAACCACAGAATTGCAAGTGACCACAAGGGCCTTCTAGTCCAACCCCCTGCCATGCAGGAAGGCACAACTAAAACACCCCTGGAAGATGCTCAATCCAACCTGTTTAAAGACTCCGAAGGTGGAGAGTCCACAATTCTCTGACGCAGTCTGTTTCACTGTCAAACAGCTCTTACAGTGAGGAAGTTCTTTCTAATATTTAAGGGGAACCTCTTTTCTTGTAATTTGAATCCATTGGTTCATGTTCTAGTTGCTGGAGCAGCAGAAAACAAACTTGATCCACTGCCTACTCCAGTGTTCCTCAGGCTGTCTGATGTGGGGGACTGGCAATCCTCCCACCACTGTGCCAGGGACTGGTGAATATTTGTGCCTTATTGTTAACAAATGTTTCTTTCTCTCCTGGAAACTCATCAAGGGCTGCACTGGTCCAAGGATCATCACTATGAGCAGCCTTGACCTACATGACATCCCTTCAAGTCCACAGCATCTTAACTAATAGGTTAATCAAGTCAATTCAACAAATTAAACTTGTTCAGTTATCAGTATTAACACAAAGAAATACATTTCCCCATTTCTAAAAAGCAACATCAAATAATTAATTCTCAGATGTAGCATTCCATATAGGCCAGACATTGAGTAGAAGCCACACTGGAGAGGAAGCTCAACCCAAAGCATTTCACAAATGAATAAAGGAATTTCACTACATGAGGATTCATAACAAAGAGCAACCCCCTTGTATCCCAAATTATTTCATCACATGAGGCCAAAAATCCCCAGCACCTCTCTCTCCATACCTGGCAGTAAACAGAAGACAAAAAATCAAATTAGTAACCATTTGCTAGCCTTTTCTCACCACTCATGTACATTTCCTGAGGCATTAAGTGCTCTCTGCATAATTGTAGGGCCAGGCTATTGGAGAAAAAATGGGAAGAATAAGGAAAGCAGTTTACCTTATAAAGACCACTCATGAAAACGTGGTACTTCACACCATGTTCAAGAGATGCAGCTTCAACCCTGGTTTCCCAAAGCTGAAAGCAGAAATGGAGAATGCACAGAGGTATTTATTCAGGCTGCAATGTTAACGTGGTCTGTGACAACAGTGGGCACTCCAATCAGCCTTGGCCAACATGGTCAACCATCAGGAATGACAGGAGCCGGAGTCCAATAACATAGAATCATAGAGTTGGAAGAGACCACAACAGCCATCGAGTCCAACCCCATTCTGCCATGCAGGAACACATACTCAAAGCACCCCCAGCAAATGGCCATCCAACCTCTGTTTAAAAACCTGCAAAGAAGCTGACCTTACCACACTAAGGAGGATGAATCTATGATTAACAATTTAATTTAAATGCACCAAACAAATTATACAGGCTTCCTGACCTGACAGGCTAGGGACTGGGGCACTGTCATAAAACAGAACTGTTTGAAAATGGGACCCATGGACTGTACTGTAAGAAGCACGAAGGACTTTCAGAGGCTCATTTGTTACTGACCGTGCACACGCTGCCTGTAAAGATTCTTGGCACCTTTTTCCCCTCTCAACTCAAATTAATTTAAGTTGTGCTTAATTTGGAAGTGTCAAAAGAACGAGTCATCAGATAGTGGGGCACTGGCAGGTGAGGGCTTCCTGCATTTTAGCACAAGTGTACTAAACTTCAGTATACTCTTTTTTTAAGTGTAATTGATTGCACTACCAGTAAGTACAGCCACATTTGAAGGTTTCACTTTTGTGGATTTGATTATTCACAAATTATTTGCTGTTACCTTTGCTGCCTCCCTATGCCATTTTTAATAGAGACTGCAAGCCTCACGAGACTGAGAAACGGTGAACAAGGCTTGTAAGTTCCTATTAAAAATGGTGTGGGGCAGCAGTGGAGGTGGCAGTAATCTCCACCAGCCCCCCACTTCTGCCTTGTGAAGATGTGTTAAATATGGCCTGGGAAGGCCTAGAGTTATTCACTTTTTTTTACTTTCACAGGGGTCCTGTGCCCCTAACCCTAGTGAATGTGGAGGGATAACTGTAATGGATTCTATCTTAGAAAAGAGGCATTCCTCTGCCTCTTAGAGAGCAGGATGCCTCTTCTACGATGGTCCCCTACTGTAATCACACAGAAAGTACTAGGTTCAGTCCCTTGCAGCCCTAGTGTAAAAGGATCTGACAGGAAGTAACTGGGAAGATATATCTCTGCCTGACATTCTGGAAATGTGCTACCAATCCATGCTGACAACACCAAACTAGATGAACAAATACTCCAACTTGGCATGACAGCTTCCCATATTCTTACACATCTGAGTAGTCCTTAGCATTCAGAGAAGAAAAGCTGCAGGGTAGCAGAACAGATTCTGTTCTGAGATCATACAAAGAGGGGCATGGCAAGGGTGACTTTTGTTGAGCTTTCTCACATTCCCACCTAACAAAAGGCATAGCAAGATTAGATCCACTGTACTCGGCAAGGTATTTTTCACTCTTAAAAAAAAACAGTCCTTGGAGGTACACTACAATGACCCACATCTAATTTCTGCTCACTCTTGGTCTATACATTTTGCCAATGGTTTTCCAGGATTTAATAGCAGTTGTTGTTCTCAGAAGTACCAGGAGATGCAGGGGGTTGAACATGGGACCTTGCGCATGCCAAGCACATGCACTATCACTGAGGTGCAGCTCTGCTGTCCATGCACATGCTGCACTCCCTCTTTCTTGTTATGTGCTCTTGCCTTTCCTCTTCACTGTGCCACAAAACTGATGGGAAAGAAATGTCTGAACAAAGAGCTTGTTCACTGAAAGATAACCCTCATCTGGTCTGACTTCTGAACTCGTTTCTTGAGGGAGATCACTAGTGGTTCAATTTTTTATCTATAGCATGATCAGTTGGTCTTTCTGCTAATCCACAGTGGCTGTCCAAACCTCAGGCATATATTATGCTGATAGTTAGAAACACAGACCTAACGAGCTGTCTAATACACTATTTGTCTATCTTCTTGTTGCATGCCTTCAAGTCATTTCTGACTCATGACAACCTTAAGGTGAATCTGTCATGGGGTTTTCTGGGACTAAGAGTGTGTGATCAGCCCAAGGTTATCCAGTGGGTTTCCATGGCTGAGCGAGGCACTGAACCCTGATCTCCAGGTTCATAGCCCAACACTCACACCACTACCTCATGCTGGCTCCCTTTTATATATCTAGCCCAGGATTATCTACTCTGATTGTCAGCTGCCCTTCAGATTCTAGTGCAGAATTTGCTCTCATTACTTGAACCTTCCAAATGCTAGAGACACTAGAGACAAAAACTGGGACTTTCTGCTCACAAAATAAACAAAACATCCATCCTCTACCATAGGCAGGGACATAGTGCAGCCCTGCCCACAAAGCCTCTTTAAAAAAAATGTTTAAAACGTTTTTTAGAAAAGAATTTTTAAAATTCTTTTAAAATCGGCCAATCTCTCACCCAGCAAAATGCTCCAAATAGGTTACATTGTGGCAATTTTGCCACCACTTACACCGAAAAACCTTTCTTAATTTTTTTAAAGTGAAAAAACAAATAGTGGAATATCAACTAAAAATGGAACTGGAAATGATTTTCCCTTTGTGTTAGGTGTGCCAGCATTCCTCTGCTGGGAGGCTGCAGAGTGAGCAATGGTACATGCCTTCTACACATTCACCACCCTTGCTATACTGGATCAACTCAGGCCCCACCACATCAAGGGAAGATCCACAGGGTGCCACATGAAAGCACATAACCATCACAAACACAGGCAACACATCTGCTCCTTTCTTTACCGTTCGCATGTCTCTCTTTTTTTGACTTCTCGCATTTGTCGCAAACACGAACGCCCTCCGGACAGCGCGGACAGCCAAGCTGTAGCAGCGGTTTTTTCGTCCACGGAAATGCTAGAAGGGAAAAGAACAGGGTGGGAAAGCATGAAAGCAAGTCTACTTCCATCAACAATAGATGAGTGGCAGTCACCTTCTGTAATACGTAAAGGGGTTCTTCTCCCACACATACTGCGTCACGGATCCTTGCATATTCCGTGACAGGAGATATTTCACTAAGGTTGCAATTTTTAACCTACACTTTGGGCTTGGGGCCTTGATACTTGAAAGAGCCCCTAATGATTGAGATCTGCAGGAGGGACCTTCATCTTTGTCCCTTCAATGGGGGCAGCACCATGGGGGAGAGAGCCTTCTTAGCTGTGGCATGGAATGCCCTCCCCTTGGAAGCCTGGTTGGGGCCCGTGCTGTTGCTTTTGGACACCAGGTCAAGACACGGCTTTTTATTAAAGCCGTTGGGCCTAATTTACTTGGTACGTACACGGCTTTCACACTTTTAACCTTAAGCTCTTTTGATCTGCTTGGATTATTCAATACGTCTTTATCTTGTTTAAGTTATTTGATTTCAATTTGTAATTGTTTATATCGTTTTATGTGTTTGCTGCCCTACAACCTCAATATAAAAGGGCAGGATAAAAATATTTTAACAAGTAAGTAAAAATTAATGTTTTACTGCAGTGGTTCTTAATCTGTGGTCCACAAACCCCCACAGGGGCACGGTGTCCTCATAAGTGGTCTGTGAAGGCTTGAAGAAATGTCGTTTTAAATTTGTACAGAATCATTTCAACAAAAATGTTGTAACAGGAGGGTAGGCATTTACCTATTTCTCCCTTATTTCCTAATTTGAAGACCCCTGATGAACAATTTTAAATAATATTTTTGTGCACTTTAGGGTTTTAAATCTTGAGTTAAGCCTTGGTAGTCCATGGCAACAAAAAATGTTTAGTACCGGTACTATTATTCCACTTTCATTGACATGGCTCCTTTCTATGAAATTTTGGGGTTTGGTTTGGTTTGGGAAGGGGTTTCTCAGCCAGGGAGCTCTTGTGCCTCCCTGAATGGCTAAGTTCAGAATTCCGTAGGACACAGCCGTGGCTGTTAGTGGAACCATAGCACTGTAACTGTGTAGTGGTTGAGGGCTCTTCTTTCTACAGTGAATGAAAGAAACCAGAAGAAAGGCCTTTGCATCTCATCTCTGTCTGTTTGCTCTGGACGCAATTCCTGCTCATCACTGTAGACACAGCTTGGAAACAGTTATTTTTTAGGACAACAGTTGCCTGAATTCCTGGGTGTGGGATTCTGGAAGCTGCAGTTCAAAAGGTTAAATTTCCATAACTCTCCTTCTAGGTTAGAGTTTTAAAAAATTAGGGCAGATTCGCGCCATACTGAGGATTTGGGGGGAAAGGGAAGCAGAGAGCTTTGTGCTGGGAACCTCTTGGTTTGAAAACTCCATCTCTCATACTTGCAATATGGCAATATTTTCACCACATCCACCCTCCATCTTCTCCTGCTGGAAAGCACTTCCTATTTTAGCAATTTATATTTGTTTATGGAAGTTATAAACAGTATACACCAATACTTCTAGTTTTTTGGGGGGAAAGCCTCCCTGCAGGTGCATGTGAAGCATGCATCCCAGTGGTTAGTTGTATCACCTGAAGAGCACGGCAGCACAAAATTGTGTCTTTTAGGATGAAATTCCTCCCCAAGAGTACAGTACAGTATGAAATTCCTCCCCAAGAGTACAGTACAGTACAGCAGAGTAGAGTAAAAAATCCAATGTAAACAATATATAACTTCAGTCAACAGATTCTATTTTATCTATAGGTGTGAAATACATGATGGGCTGAGTTAAAACAAGAAGGCTTGCAAAAACAGGAATGCTTCAAAACATGTCAAAAATAAGAACTGTTTGGGGATGACTAATCTAAAACAGGGAAGAGTATTCCACATAATCAGTGAACTCAAGGCTTCCAGGATTGTAACCCCAAGATGATTTGATGTGCTGGGAAATGGCCTTTTCTGCACTACACTCTTACAGCGCAATGACTGCAAACCCCAGGATTCCATAGGATGGTGAAAGTGGAATTATCACACTATAAGAGTGTAATGCGGAAAAGGCCAATGAAATCATTCCCTACCCACCACGGACTGCCCTTTTCCTTCTGAGTGTGGTTGTAAACCTGTAGCTATCTGGAGAGAAAACATTTATATCTTGTCCTTACTGAGGGCACCTTACAGTTAAATAAATTTAAAATAATTAATAACAACAATGCCAGTAATTTTAAAAACCAGTTAAAACAGTTTAAAATCAGGCCAACCACAGTCCAAACTGGACAAACTCAACAGGCCTGAATGTTTATTCCTTATTTTACTTGGTACCAAAAGAGTGACAACATTGGCAATAACTGGGCGTCCAAGAGGCAATAACTGGGCGTACAACTGGGGTGCCACGGCAGAGAAGACCTTCTTTCATGTTTTCTCATAATGTATTATCCCCACCCGTGGGTCACAGAGAAATAGGCATTCTCAACCCAGAAGGGTGGACTGGATGGCTCTTGGGGTCTATTCTGTTATTCTGTGATTATTACCATGTATTGCTATGAGCGATCTTTGGCCATTTCCACACTAGCCTGTTATAGTGCTATTACTTCACTTTCAACATCCGATGTTGTCCTGGGTTTTGCAGTTTAGGGAGGAGCCTTTGAGGGACCCCAGGCGTCCATAGGATGTTGAAAGTGGAATAATAACGCTGTAACAGGCTAGTGTGGAAATGGCCTCTGTTATAATCTTGCTTGGGGAGTGGCTTGGATGCACAAGGCAGGCCCCCTGGCTTTACAAAAGACCTGCTCCTAATAGAAACAACTGTTAAACAAGGGGCTCGCTGATCCGGATCGAGCCAGGTACCTGCATTTTTGGACATTCTTCCTTGTATCCCTATAGGGACTGTCGTTATGAGA
Organism: Iguana delicatissima; assembly: GCA_948472985.1. Lineage (NCBI taxonomy): Eukaryota > Metazoa > Chordata > Lepidosauria > Squamata > Iguanidae > Iguana > Iguana delicatissima. The sequence continues at coordinate 153,716 of CAOKZL010001448.1, read as the reverse complement.
GGCTGCATTTCAGAGTTTACCACTGCACCCAGTGTATTGAGAAAAGAACTTTAGGAACGTCCAAAATGTTTCTAGCACGATGCCTTTGCCGACAGAGCGCCCTGTGAAATGACCCAATGTTGCCATCCTGTTTAGGAAGGGGCCACAACGCAGTAAATGAATACAGATTCTCAGCTTCTTGCCCTGTGCAATAAATAAATGCCAGAAATGAACAGAGAGGCAGGAGGGGAGAGCAGCGGGGAAATGCAAGAGAGGAGGGGCTGGAGGGAGGCGGGGGCCTGGGACTTGGGGGGGTCCCCATCCCAAACCCTTACCCGTGCATGCCGGAGCACCTCCTGCTTGCGCCAGAAGCGATCGGTCAGGCGGGACCGGATCCAAAGCGTGGCGCTTAAGAGCACCATCCCGGCCGCCCCCCGGCTTTGCAAAGCGGAGAAGGAAGGGCGAGCAGGGCCCGGATGCGCTCGAGGGCCACGCGGCGCAGCGGGCGACGCTGCCTTTCCGGGACTCAGAGCGCCGCCCCGGCCCTAGAGGCCAAGGGAACGAACGCGAGCGGAGTGCGCACCCTCCGGCTTCCGGTGCCATTCGGCCAACTCCATTTGAGTGGACAAACCCCTGGGCGCCGGCCTACGAGAGGCGAGGCTTCTCACGTGGTTTGCAGACAGGCAAAGCCCGCTGAAGTTCCCACTTCCACGCAACCGTTAAAGGGACAGGAACCATTTACAGGCCATTTCTGTCCTACCCTGTTATAGTGCTATTATTCCATTTTTTTTTACATTTCATTTCTTTATTCAACTGAACTGTGAACAAGACACGAAAATAACATCTAAATAAGATTTATACAATTTCACTTTTTATTTTTTTTGAATATATAAACACCAAGAAATATGGAAAACTGGAATTTCCAAACACCTCTTAATGGGTTGGTTTTGCACTATGTAAATAGTGTAAAGAGGATCATAAATAAGATTTACACAATTGCACTTTCTCTTTTTATATATATACATAAACAAACACCAAGAAATATGGGGAAATCGGAATTTCCAAACAAACACCTCTAAACGAGTTGGTTTTGCACTATGTAAATAGTGTAACTAGTGTGAATAGAAAATAATGTAATACAGTATTTGATCTCCTCTTACCCAGAGCTTGGTCTACAGTTTATGTCAGATTATCCAAACCTCCATCACGGCCTCTATCTATGTACTGATCTGCTCTTTATCGATCACATTAACTTCAAGAAAATACAATTACACTGGATTTCCCACATTATTAATTGTGCTTTTCTCCGTGGATTTTAAGGAGTGACTGTTGTATAACTGTTGGCCCGATTTTCGATTTTTCTCTTAAAAAATTCCTAAGTGGATTCCTTTCCTCTTGAATTCTGTCAATAGGTTTTCCTTTGACTTGAGAAGTCAAGATATCATCGGACTTCATTTCTAATAAATCATTCGACCATTGGTCCACATCTGGATTACTCCACTTTCAACATCCTGTGGAATCCTAGGGGTTTGCAGATTAGGACGAGATATTTAGAATTCTCAGCCAGAGAGCTCCAGTGCCTCACCAAACTACAAACCCCAGAATTCCACAGGACGTTGAAAGTGGAATGATACCACTATAATAGTGTAGGGTGGAAATGGCCATAGTTTTCAGTCTGGCAATCCTAAAGCAGATAGATAGATAATATCTATTAAGTCAATAGACCAAATAAAAAAAAAGTGTGTATATGTATGTATATATGTACTAGCATATATACTCAGCGTTGCTCGGGATTTTATTTTCTCATAGGTAATACTTGTTAGATTTGATATCTTGTGTCTCTAATTCCCCAAACTTTCTTGTCCAGTACCTGTAACTTTCCCCCATATTCACCAATTCATTATGTTTTTAATATACGTTATGTTATTAACAAACAGAGGTTGGGTTTCTGAGGAAATACGCTGCCCTCTTCCTTGCTGCTAGACCTCATCTCCATAGCAACCAGCCAGGTCCAATAGCTCTCTGGCTGAGAATTCCAAAGGCTCCTCCCCAAACTGCAAACCAGAGGATTCAATAGAATCTTCACAGGCAGCCAAGTCTTCTTGCCTGACACAGACAAACTTTGACTTTTATATATTAGATGTGTATAAATTGCAAAGTACATACAAAGTGTATTAAATTTGGAAGAAAACAAAATGTCTGATGAAAATAGTAACAGTATAGGTGTCAGGTCGCTTTGCTTCCCTGCCACGATATCATATACGTTTAATGTATTTTAAAGTAGTGGCTTGAGGTTTCAAGTTTGCTTACTTTGTATTTCACCAACAGAACAATAGCATGCTATTTGCTACATATCATATACTGCCTGATCATGCCTGTGACATGTTACACACTGCCTGATAATGTATGCAATATTTCTGTAATGTCTCTGCTTTAGAAGAGGTTGGGGGAAGGCTGGAAACCGTATGTGGTAAAGGTAAAACAGTGCTTCAGGAATGAATGAATGTAGATATAACAGGCCTTGTTAAGTGAGAGATCGAAGGCAACACAAGGTTGGGAAAGTCTAGGAAGGAAGCCAGCCAGTGAAAAGGTACTGTTTTGTTTAACTGGCAAATGGCAATTTAGCACAGTGCAAGCTTGTGATATTCTGCTGATAAGAAAATGCAATGCCAGTAAGCTTTCAGCTCTGGCATTTTGCAAAAATGTGCAAATGGTACTCTTGAAACTTTCTTGAGTAAACTTCTGAGTGTGTTCCTTGGAGTTTTTCTTTCTGTGACAATATGTTTCATTTTCTCTGCATCCAATTTTCATACAGTAGCAGTTAGCAGCTACATTTCTATACCACTTATTAGTCCAAAGCACTCCCAAAGCAATTTACGTGTTTCGCTAATTGCCCCCAACAAGCTGGGTACCCATTTTACCGACCTACGGAAGGATGGAAGGCTGAGTCGACCTGGAGCCCGGCAGGATCGAACTCTCAACATTGTGGCTGCAATACTGGCATTTAACTGCTGCGGCCAGAAAAGAGACGAGGACCAGGTTTTCAGGGAAAAATCGAAAAGCCTTTTATTTTTCCAATCACTTGCGCAAGGACGACAGCTGTTTCCAGGACTGTCGTCCTGATTAATTAAGGTAGCATCACTATATACCTTTGGTCTACCATGTCAGCAATCAATCATTCATTTAGCCAGCCCATCACAGAAGAAAAAGATCTTTGGTTAACTTTCCATTACATCATTAACTTAGCACACACGTGTGCAGAAGAGAACAAAGAGTTAGTTTAGAAAATGATACAAGTTATAGCTCATGGCCAACCGATCCTCCCGACATTCTCTCAGCCATTCTTAGATAAAAGTACAAAGCGAGCCTTTTGGAGAGCAGCTTTCAAGGTTGCATCTGCTGGTTTGCAGAGAGCTAATACACACAATTAGCACTTTCACTTACTGAAGGGGGAGCAATTCACACCTATTATCCCCAGCCTGCAGCCTTTGCAGAAAAAGGAAGTTAGCACTTTCCCTTACTGTCAATCCCAGCATTCTAACCTCATTCATCTCCTTCATAACCACTGCGCCACCAGTGTATATGCATCTGGTGTGTGTGAGATGTATATATAATATGAAACCTATAATATTACTACTTTCAGCACACATTTTCTTTTCTTTTAAATGGAATACAATTTAAACGTATGGTTTGTCTGGTTTTGATATGATCTGTTGATTTATTCAGTATATTGCAAATATCTGCATACCTTGGGCAAGTGAGAATGGAGCACCACCACAACCTCAGGGAAGAGAGTAGGGTGATAGTTTAAGTAGATTCAAAACACCATCCTATGAATGTCTTGCTTGGAAAGATATTGGCCAGTCTAGGGTTGTCAAACTGAAGTCTGGAACAGCTCCTGTACCTTTCAAGGTTGTTCAGAAAGAGAATTTCAGCGGTTGTATTGCTTCTTACACAAGCAGGTAACAAGCATCACTTGCTGAAATCCCCTCTTCTATATAATCAGTAAAGTGATGGGAGCCCTCTATGCCCATCTGTGAATTCAAACATTCGACATATCACCTATTTTTGGACTTTCCTGTTAATTCCTCCATCTCTAGTTTTTGCACCACTTAGGATGAGAAGGAGTTCTGGAGAATTTGAAAGCTTGCAGATTTTAGGGCCATTGGTGGTTGCTCTTGATTGCATGACTAAAAACACAGGTGCTATTGTTTGTACTCAGTGTGTCCTTCTTGTTGTTGTTATATGCCATCAAGTCAGCTTCAACTTATGGTAAGAAATCTCCAAAAGGCCAAGTCATCAACTGCCCTACTCCGGTCTTGCCTTCCTTGATTAAACCAATCTACCTGTAGTACAGTCTTTCTCATTTCCTATTGCCTTCCATTTTATTGAGCATCATCATCTCTTCCATTGAGTCATGTGATCTCATAATATGTCCAAAGAATGAAAGTCTCCATTTAGTCACCTTGGCTTCTAGTGAGAGTTCAGGCCTGATTTGCTCTAAGGCCCCTTCATTGTTCTTTCTTGAGGTCCATGGTATCTCTAGAACTCTTCTCCAGCATCACGTTTCAACTGATATTTTCCCCCAAAACTTTTTTCAGCTTTCACAAAGTTACGTAGAAATCAAAAGTACAGTAGATCCCTTGTATTGATGGAGATGCATTTCCAGTTACCATGGGTAATGAAAAACACAGATATTAGAAAATGTATTTTTTTCAATTAGGTGAATGGCGTAGATATTGAGACAGGTATGCAGCTGGAGAGGAGGTCCTGAAACTGGACAGAACTTTAGATTCTAATAAAAACATAGACGTTAATAACATATGGTCAAAAAACAGATGGGAACAAAATGTATGAACAATGTGAGCAAGGAAAGTATGGAGAATGAAAAAATGAACCGTGGATAAGAGTCCAACATCAAGACAGTCTGGAGAAAAAGAATAATTTCCCATTGGCAAAGACTGCATTTTATCATCCTATACGTTTAATTTATATGCAGAAAATATCATGGAAAGCAGGATTATATTCAGAAGAAGCAGGCATGAAAACTGTGGGGACACCAACAATTTCAGATAGACAGGTGAGGTGGTATTACTTATAGAAAACCGCAAAGACTTGGAATGACTACTAAGGAAAGTTAAGAAAGAAAGTGCAAAAGCAAGATTACAGCTGAACATCTAGAGAGCAAAAATAATGACCACAAATGATTTACATAACTTTAAAGAGGGCAATGAAGACATAGAAATAAAGATTTTCTATAACTTGTCTCAGTCATTAATCAAAATGTAGATTGTAGCCAAGAAATCAGAAGAAAACTTAGATTTGGAAGGACAGCCATGAAAGAACTAGACAAGATCCACAGTTCCTATTTACAAAGGTTTTTTTATGGGAACCCATTACCCCCACCACACACACTTTTCTTGTCTAGCTGAATGTTTTTTCCCCAGCACTGGCATGGGGAGCATGGTGAAGGAGGGCCAAAGAAAAACAGGTTTTCAGTGCTGGTTGCAGCTGCATGTGCAATAATAGAAGGAAGAATGGGATTCTACTCTAGGCAATTATCTTGTAGGTACGTGTGCTTACATACAACAGGCAAGGTAAAGAACTGCCTCCAGAATCACTTACTGAGCATGTATTTGAGCAAAAGAGCAAGAAAGGGGGAAAACAGATTTGCTTACTTCACCAGCTAACCTGGTGTGTTGAAAAAGCATAGATCCGTAATTTTCACCACCAAAATGGAAATCATAAGAAAAGTGGGGGCTGTTGGAAGAAGAAGATAATCTTGGAATGAAGTTTAGAAGATGCTTTCAAGTAGTCTCTACAAGATTCAAGGCTTTGTTAACTGAGGTATGCTTGTAATTGTTTCTATTTTTTTTCAGAGCTCAGAAAAGTTATCCTACTGAATTACAACTCCCAGAATCCACCAACCAATGCAACAACTAGGAATTCTGGGCATGTCAGCTGCGGGAGGAAAAATCACATTTCCCTGTTCTGCAGATGAGCCATATGTCCATGGCTATGGTATTCTGGAAGAAGTAGTCCAAAACCTAATATCTCAGTAAAAGGATTAGGATTAAGCTGTACCATCTGTTTAGCAGTAATGGGATTCAGCAGAGATGGGCAAGCTTTACAAACACTCCCACCCCATCCTCCATGTCCCAAGATCCCACCAACTGGAGCCTGGCACTAGAGACCAGCATGGAGAAAAGAAGCCAGCAAAGTGCACTGCAGACCCCGCTCCATGAAGTCAGACTACAGCTCCCAGCATTCCTCACCCTTGGCAATGCTGGTTAGGGCTACTGGGAGCTATAGTCCAACAATATCTGCAGACCATACTTTGCTTTCTTTTGACTTAGAATTAAATAACTCAGGAACTTGTTCTGAGTACCAGCACTGAATAGGGGAGCTCACAGTCTTTCTATGAAAGAATTCTTCTCCTGAGTACCCTGAACTTTCTCTACTTCAGCAATACAATTTTGAGGAAGTTTCATTTCTTTGCTCCTATTAAGTATTTGGGAGTCAGAGGTATACTACAACTCACCTAGGGGATCTACCAAAAGATCTAGATCTACCTTTTGTCCACTTATCTCTGGAGCTTAACATTCTATACCACACAAATACTCTACTCAAGGGAGAATTAAGCTCGCTAGTATAAGTAAGAATGATGAACTGCTCTGCTTGAGGAGTGGTGGGGAAGGAGAGAGAGAGAGAGAGATGCAGGTCAGTCCTATGCATGATTACTTGGAAGTAAATCCAGGTTCAGGGATAGGGCAAGATTACATAAGACTAGAGCGTCTGAGGAAAAATGAAGCAGCTTAAATTCTCTAGGGAATACATATTTTCATCAGAATGCATCCGTCTAAATATTGTTCATCTAGATTGAACTAAAGTGAAGTACTAACAAGAAAAATTAATATCTATGTGTGAATTTTAGCCTCTTGCCATTTATTAATGATGCAGCTGGAGGATCCAACTACTGGTTGATAAATGGAATTAACAGTCATTTATGATTTATAATTCTTTGGTGGCAATTTAGAAGTGCAGTGAACTGCCTTAGACTAGCTTAGATTTATTGTCTATTTAGCCTAATATTACCCACTCTGGCTGGCAGTGGCACTCCAGGGTATTGGAAGAGGCCTTTCCCATCGCCTGCTACTTCTGCCATTGTACTGGGATGTGCCAAGGACTGAACCTGGAACCTTCAGCTTACCAAACAGGTACTCTTCCCCAAGGCATGGTCTTTCCTGTAAGATGATTGTAGAATACTGCCTTCTACTGAATTAGACCACGCATTATTCAGTATGGTCTATACTAACAGCGATGGCTCTGCAAGGTTTCAGAAAGGGTTCTTTCCTAGGGCCTTATCACATCTCTCCTTATGCCACATGATTCTGTTTGAAACCCATTCCAGACAGTCTTGTGAGGGTAGCTGATTGTTGATGCTCTCTTTCACACCCTTACCGCATTAGCACTTCAATAGTATCATTAATTTGTTATTTTCATCAGCATTAAGGCATCGTTACAGACTCCTGCCCCTTGCTTCCTGATCGGTTCCTGTAGCTGTAAGAGCACCATCAGCGTTACAGCATCATGAAGCTACGACACACCAGCACCATGCCCACTAATTGTTCATGGGTGGAAGAAAGTGCTATGAGACATCTGCACCTGAACTGGTTACTGAATGGTTGCATGAAACGAGGTCATTAACAGATTATTTCCACTGTGGAAAATAAACACAACTACTCTGCAATGCAATGGTGCCTGGAATGGAATGACATCGTGCAATAAGGCTGAATTAAAAGCAGGACAATGCATAGCTATGACAGCATAACAACATGGCGCAAGAAGGCTCCTAGTCTTACCTGGAGAAGCCAAAATTGAAACTGGGACCTCCTATAAGTGGTCTATTATTACCTTTCTCTCTCTTTCTCTTCTCTCACAGACACAAACTGTTGACCTACTAGATATGATAAACTCATAAAGATACGTATTTTAAATGGGGGCGGACAACAGTAGCCCACAGGCCTGTCATGTCAGTAGCAGCATATTTCCTGAGATTTCCAACCAAAAGTGGGTCGGTATGAAGTCATTGAGGCAGGCTCTTTGATGTCATAGGAGAGGGTCTTTATGATGTCAGAGAGACAGGGCAGACAACGCTTGGGAAGCAAGGTGGAACTGCTACTGGATCACCTGATTATGGAAGTGGGAAAATTTAAGCAAAATCTGGCTAAACATGGCTAACGTGGTAATGTGAGAACGCAAAGCCCGGCGAAAACCAAAACTAATAAATTAAAAATATTTATTTTTCAATGGCCATGCGGATAGAAGAATGTGGCCAAAAGCTGCAGAAGCTGCCACCATTCCCACTTGGATTCACATCTCCCTTCATCATCATTTTGAGGGGGACTGTAATAGGGGTATTTGGGTTGCTGTGAGGGGGGTGTTACCAGGCCATATGCCCCACACTTTGATATGCTTGAATTGGCAAAATGTACTGGCATTGATACAAAGCATGCCCTGCTATGGCTGGCCAAGCTGAACAAGAGGAAAAGACTGAATGAGCACATGTGATGTGAATTGGGTCAGAAAACACCTCCAGGCCTAGCCAGGTCACAGGAAATCATCAGAAACTCCAGAGATAATAGGCTTGCCACAAGCCTTAACGACTCTGCCTTTTGGACAATACCAACTGGGAGATTCCCACCCAACTCCTGATTGTCTTAACTCCTCTTCCTCTGATCAGACACCTCTTCTTTGTCCTAAAACCTGTCTGACAAGCACTATTAGCATTTTGTCACCTCTCGCTAAGATCATTAGCCCATCAATGTCTACTCTGATCTCTAGACAAGATCATTGTCTACTCTGCAGAACTTCATTGTTTGCTCAGTCAGAGAGCCATTCACACCCCTGCCCTCCAGGCAGAAACTGAGAATATAAATCCCTAGGTTTGGCCAGTCAACTCACAGTGCACTGATTGCTGGTCACCACTCTGCTACTACAATTCCCAACTGTGTACTGTCAGCCATGAGTCTAAGCTACATCACTGATTTTTTGGTGCTCTTCTAGATTGCTAAATATCATCCACTATGCCCTGAAGTCTTGCTATCTAAAACTTCCTTCCCTTTTCCTTTAGTTAGCCTTGTGTGATTGCATGACTGCTTTGATCTTGTGTGTGTGATGAATTTCCTCAATAAAACACAATTAGGTTTACTTTGGGTCTCTGGCTGGTTTTTCCCTGCACTGGTACCAATTGACATAGGTGTAAAAGATCTCATTAGTTTACCCACCTCTCGTAGGCCTCCTAATTTAAGCTAATAATTCCCCACCTTTGTGTGGAGGTACTGGCATTGTGGGTGGACCTCTGAGTCACTCACATTTTGGGGTGACAGGGGGGCAGCCTGTGGGATAATGGGGAGGGAAAATTGGGCCCCCAGGCAATTGCCCAGTTCTCTTAGAGAAAAAGCAAGGAACGAATGGGCCATATGCATTCCCTAGGATGTTTTGCATCTGCAAAACACACAAAAAATAATTTAACCAAGCTGCCACAAAACCATGGTGGATTGCAGTCTTTCCCAGCTTAAACAGTTAGTCAAGCTTTAGTAGATGTGACCTCAGTTCTGGTTACCAGGAATGCCAGTGCAGTCTATGGAGTTCATGATGACAGGGAAATGGTCTTTTCCCTATTTTTAAGGCCACTTTACATATAAAAATCAAACTCTATCTTCCTCCAGTGCCCCTCCCCTCACACTCTCAGCTGCCCAGAACTGGCAGGGACAATCCCAATTACTGTTTATATATTCATGTATAAGTCCAAAAAATTTAGTAAAAAAATTGAGCTGAAAAACTGGGTCAACTTATCCACAGGTCACTGTACATACTGTACCTTAACTCTTCTCAAAAAAGGAACCATCCCCTTCTCTGAGTGGAGTGGCAAAAGGCTGTTTTGAATTCTCTGGGCTGGGGGGCTGGGGGTGGCTGGGGGGGCTGGCTCCCTGAGGCAGTGCTGGTGCTTTCCCCTCTCTACAGACTGCAGTTATCCATGGGCCACATCAAAATCCACAACTTTGGCCCCCAAACCTGCCCTCAATGCATACATGAGATCAATTTATACACAAGTATATATGGTAATCTTCTGTCATCCCACTTTTTTAGCTGCTTTTAAAATGTCCCAGTTTCTCTCTTCTCCTCCCACCTTCCCTCTTTATCCACAAATTACTTCAACTGCTGCAAATTGAGTGCAAAGGGCAACAGTAGTTTGTACTTGGCAGAGGGAAGAGGAGAAGAATGGGTAGAATCTTGCCCTTTCCTGCAGGCTCAGGCAAAAGCAAACTGCTGCAGCCTCTCCTAGCTTGTCTGCTGTTCCCCATTAATAACTTTCCCTGTCTTGACAACACTCTGATGTTTGGCCACATGTCTCCCAGTTTTCATCTCTGAAATATTGACAGGTATGGATATGTCTTACAGTTTGGAGATCCAGAGAGTGCAACAGGTTCCTGAGATTTCAGCCAGTACCTTGTGCCCTCCAGGGTTTTTTTTTTCTTTTTTTGCCTGCAAATCCCATCAACTCTAGCCAACATTACTGCAGGTTAGGGATTATTGGAGCTGTAGTCCCCAAATATCTGGAGGCTCACAATTCTCCATTTCAGTTTTAAAAGATGGGACATTTTAAACCTTAGCCTGGAAGTGGTCAGGAGACGGGGGATGTGCTCTCATGGGGTGACTGAGATGGCCTGGGCCCTGGCATGGCTCTGACACCAAATCTTCAGCTGTCTCCTTCCACTGAGTTCTCATTGTGAGGTCTGCACCTTTTGCCAACAAAAGTTCTATCAAAGGGAAGAGTCTTTTTTCTGAGGCCAGGTGCAAGGGGGTTCTACTGAGCCATCCCACTGCGTTGACGTGGGCTCCGTGGTCCAGGAGGTAACTGGCTATGTCGCTGTGGCTCCGACTGGCAGCTCTGTGAAGTGGGGTGAGATGGAGACTGTCCCTTGCATTTACACTCGCAGCACTTTCTCCTACCAAGAGGTGGACAGCAAGCAGGTGTCCGGCAGTTGCGGCTTTGTGGAGTGGGGTGCAGCCGTAATGGTCAGCCAGGTTCACATCTGCTTGAGCACTGAGAAGCTGCTCCACAATCTGTAGAAGGAGAAAAGAAAGGCATTACATCCTCCAGTTTTTCTGATTTGGAGAGAATGGGAGGAGAGGAGAGGCACATTGAGACATTGCAAAAACAGCTGGAAAAGTAGGAGAACAGAGGACTAATCAGGACTGTCCCTGCCAAATTGGGACAGTTGGATAGCATGTAACAAGAACAAATTACTTTTCCTAAAAAAAAAAAAGAGTAACAGGAATGAATTTCTTTCAAAAATTAATTTTGCTACTTCTGCTCAGAAGCAAACACCTACTCCTGTCCCTGCTACTAGTAGTAATTTCTTAAAAGGCCAACCTCATGCTTGCCGCTGTTAGAAGCAATGGCAAGCGGCGTCCTTCCCAGATCATCCTGGAGGTTCACATTAGCTCCCTTCTCAAGTAAGAGATGTAGTGCTTCAGTTCTTCCAACCTCGACTGCTATGTGTAGTGGTGTGATGCCCCTTTGGCTTCTTAGATCTGGGCTGCTGTGCTGGGAAATGAGAAGGTCCATAATATGCAGCTGATTGTTGGCTGTTGCCCAGTGCAAGGCAGCCCAATGGTTATGGTCCACAGTGGCTGGATCTGAGCCATGCTGTAAAAGTAACTGTGTCATCAGGATGTGTCCGTTGGCTGCGGCACAGTGAAGGGGGGTCAGGCCTCCTTGGCTCAATGCTATTACGGGGGCGCCCCGAGCCAGGAGAAACTCCGCCACCTGAGTATGCCCACTCCAAGCGGCATGGTGCAGGGGAGTGTAGCCGGCACTATCACAGGCACGGATCATGGCTCCACGCTGGACAAGAAACTTCACCAACAATGCATGGCCGTTCAGTGATGCAGCATGTAAGGGTGTCCACCCATTCTCATCTCTACAAGAGGAAAACAAACCAAGGATCAGAAAGAAAGATATTTAAAATGCAAAGAGCCTTATCACACCACTCCTTTATGCCACATTATTCCACTTGAATTCCACTCCAGCCATTCTCGTGAGGGTTGCTGATTGTTGATGCTCTTTATCACACCCTTCCACATTTTCACTTTAATAGCAGTATTTGCATGGTTTGCTCATCTGCATTAAGGTGTCATTACAGACTCCTACACCCTGCCTATCATTTCTGTGACTGGTTCGTGTAGCTGTAATTGCACCATGACATCATGACACTCTGATGGAAGAAAGCAACATGACAGTAGTTCTTAACCTGGGGTCTGCGGAGCCCCAGCAAGGGGCCTGTGAAGCCCTGTTGCTAGATACTAACATCAGTGGCAGTAACAGGGACAAAGCGGCAGCAGGGTATGTGTGTGGGCACCAAAACTGTTCCCTAGTTTGCAAGTAAGGGAGCAGCTTGGGCAGATGCACATGTCCCCTTCATCAGGGACATGGCAGCAGGGGTGGGTGGGTACTAAGGGACACAACAGCAGGCACGTGCATGTGCCCAGACGGCTCCCTCATTTGCAAAAGAGGGAGCAGTTTCAGCATCTGCACACACACGCACACGCTGCTGTGTACCTGACAAAAGAGACATGGTGGCAGATATGTGCACATATCCAAACTATGACTCTGGAGACCAGAGTCTGAATCCACACTCAACCATGGAAACCCACTGGGTGACCTCAGGCAGGTCACATTCTGTCAGCCTCAAAGAAGGGCAAAGGCAACAAATCTTGCCAAGAAAATCCCCCTGGTAGGTTTGTCTTAGGTTACCATAAGTAAGTTTTCAAATGGGAGACATGATGGTTAGAAAGAACTTTCCTTTTCAGCAATACTTTGTTGTTGTGTTCCTTCAAGTCACTTCTGATTTATGAGGGGTTTTTTTAGGGGGGGACAAGATTTGTTCAGAGAGGGTTTGCCTTTGCCTTCCTCTGAGGCAGAGAGAATGTCTCTTGCCCAAAGTCACCTAGTGTCTGAGCAAGGATTTGAATCCTAGTCTCTGGAAACCAGAAAGAAAGAAAGAAAGAAAGAAAGAAAGAAAGAAAGAAAGAAAGAAAGAAAGAAAGAAAGAAAGAAAGATTTGAATATTTGAATATTTAAATCTTTATATCTTTTTATCTATATTTAAATATTTAAATTTAAACCTAAATCTAAATTTAAATATTAAAATCTTCATAGAATCATAGAATCATAGAAATGCAGAATTGGAAGAGACCACAAGGGCCATCCAGTCCAACCCCCTGCCATGCAGGAAAACCCTCAAAGCATTCCCGACAAGTGGCCATCCAGCCTCCGCTTAAAAACCTCCAATGAAGGAGACTCCACCACACTCCGTGGCAGCACATTCCACTGCCAGACAGCCCTGACCGTCAGGAAATTCCTCCTGAGGTTCAGTGGAATCTCCCCTCCTGCAGCTTGTATCCATTGCTCCTTGTCCTGGTCTCAAGAGCAGGAGAAAACAAGCCCACTCCCTCCTCGACATGACATCCCTTCAAATATTTAAACATGGCTATCATGTCCCCTCTCAACCTTCTCTTCTGCAGACTAAACATACCCAGCTCTCTAAGTCTGTCCTCATAGGGCATGACTTTCAGGCCCCTCACCATTTTGGTTGCCCTCCTCTGGACCTGCTCCAGCTTATCCATATCCTTCTTGAAATGGGGTGCCCAGAACTAGACACAGTATTCCAGATGAGGTCTAACTAAAGCAGAATAAAGTGGTACCAATACCTCCCTCAATCTAGACACCATACTCCTATGGATGCAACCAAGAATTGCGTTGGCCTTCTTGGCTGCCGCATCACACTGCTGACTCATGTTCATCTTCTAGTCTATTAATACTCCTAGATCCCTTCACACGTACTGCTATCCAGCCACGTGTCCCCCATCCTATATTTCTGCATACCATTTTTTCTGCCTAAGTGTAGGACCTTACATTTCTCTCTGTTGAAATTCATTTTGTTAGCCTTGGCCCAGCTCTCCAATCTGTCCAGGTCCTTTTGAATTTTGATCCTGTCATCAGGCGTATTAGCAACCCCTCCCAATTTGGTGTCATCTGCAAATTTGATCAGCGTGCCCTGTATTCCTTCATCCAAGTCATTAATGAAGATATTGAACAGCACCGGGCCCAGGACAGAACCCTGTGGCACCCCGCTAGTCACTTCTCTCCAGGATGAGAATCTGCCATTGGTGACCACCCTCTGGGTACGGTCAGTCAACCAGTTACAAATCCACCTGACAGTAGCCCTGTCCAGCCCACATCTTACTAGCTTCTTTGCAAGAATGTCATGGGGAACTTTGTCAAAGGCCTTACTGAAATCAAGATATACTATGTCCACGGCATTCTCTTCATCTATCAAGCAAGTAACCCTATCATAAAAAGAGATAAGATTAGTCTGGCATGACCTATTTTTGAGAAATCCATGTTGACTTTTCGTAATTACGGCATTGTTTTCTAAGTGATTAGAAACTGACTGTTTGATGATCCGCTCCAGGATCTTTCCAGGTACTGATGTCAGGCTGACTGGGCGATAATTATTTGGGTCCTCTTTTTTTCCCTTCTTGAAGATGTGGACTACATTTGCCCTCCTCCAGTCTGCCAGAACTTCTCCTGTCCGCCAAGAGTTTTCAAAGATTATAGCAAGAGGTTCCACAATGACCTCTGCTAGTTCTTTTAAAATCCTAGGATGCAATTCATCTGGCCCTGGAGACTTGAATTCATCCAGTGTGGCCAGGTATTCCAGTACTACCTCTCTACCTATCTTAATCTTAAGTTAAGTCTTGAGGGTTTCTGACAAGAAACTATATTTACAGGGGGTCTCGATAAAGAAAAGGTTAACAACCACTGCACTATGAGATATCTGCACCAAACTGAATTGTTACTGAATTGTTGCCGGAAAGTGGGTCATTAATGGATGATTTCCACCACAAAAAAATAAATACATTTTCAACAATTCTGCAACGTGACATAACAATGTTGTGCAATAAGGTTGAGGCAAAAGCAAGACTAATGCTTTGCTATGACAATATAACACCACGGTGTGTAAGACTCTAAATATCTGGGAAGGCCATGCAGAAGATGGAGTGAGTTTGTTTTCTGCTGCTCTAGAGAGTAGGACACAAACCAACAGATGCAAATTACAAGAAAAGCAATTCCAGTTAAATATGAGGAAGACTTTCAGGACAGTAAGAGCTGTTTGGCAGTGGAACAGACTGCCTTAAAGGGCAGTACACTCTCCTTTTTTTGTAGAATTTTAAACAGAGGTTGGATGGACATCTTTCAATAGTGTGTCTTTAATTGTGTGTTTTCATAGGCAGGTGGTTGGACTAGAAAGCCTTTACAGCTGCTTCCAAATCTGTTTCAATGGTTCTATGAGTCTTAACAGCATCTAAGAACTTCCCTACAATTTAGGTCTAAACAGGCATACCCTCTCTTCTTAAAGACACCCGTGGTAAAGCAAGGTGAGGAAAATGTTGCCCTGTTTGGGGGCCCCAAATACCCTCAGTAGGAAACTCGTAAAACCTTTCTCACCCTTCTATTTTAAAAAATCCATCCAATTTTTTGAACAAAATTGGTACAAAAATATTCAAACCACTCCCAACTTGTGGTGGCTGGGATCACTCTGCTCCACCAAGAGAGAACATGGTTAATTTCCTGCTCACCCATGGAAACCCACAGGGTGAGCCTGAGTGCGTTACACACTCTCAGCCCCCAAAAACCTCGTGATGGGTTCTCATTAGGGTTGCATAAGTCAAGAAAGACTTGAAGGCACACAACAACAAACTTTCCGAAATGAAAAGTATCTTTACTTGCCCATGTGTTTTTACTATCTCTGACCCAGCAAAGATGGCCTCCACTAAATAAAACAGCATTTTTTCCGACAGATCCAACAGAGATCAAGCAAGGCAAACAGGAATTTTAGCACTCAAACAAAAAGATCCTAATGCTTAACTAGTGTATTAATGCTAAAGCATTTTAGCACTTTGACTATTATTCCTAATTAACAATAAAAAAGGTTCTCTGGAAAATAGTGAAAATAATTTTCCTGGAGAGAAATGACTAGCGGGGTATCACAAGGTTCTGTCCTGAGCCCAGTGCCACTCATGCACATCCTTATTAATGATTCGGATGAAGGAATAGAGGGAATTCTTATAAAATTTGCAGATGATATCAAATTAAGAGGAGTAGCTAATATCCCAGAGGACAAGATCAGAATTCCAAATGATCTTAATAGATTAGAGAGCTGGGCAACAATTTAAAAAATGAATTTCATTAGGGAAAAAGGTAAGGTACTACACTTGGGCAGAAAAAATGAAATGGACAGATATAAGATGGGTGACACATGGCTTGACCACAGTACATATGAAAGAGATCTAGAAGTTTTAGTAGATCACAAGATGAACTTGAGTCAGCAAGGTGATGTGGCAGCAAAAAAAGGCCAACGTGATTCTGGGCTGCATCAATGGAAGTATAGTGTCTAGGTCAAGGGAAGTAATAGTCCCACTCTATTCTGCTTCGGTCAGACCTCACCTGGAGTACTGTGGATACCACAGCTCAGGAAGGCTATTGATAAGCTAAAACCAGAGTAGGGCAACCAAAATGGTAGAAGGCCTGGAAACCATGAAGCCCTATGAGGATTGGCTTAGAAAGCTGGGCAAGTTTAGCCCAGAAAAGAGAAGGTTAGGCAGTGACGTGATAGCTGTGTTTAAATATTTGAAGGGATGTCATAGCCGGTGGCACAAGCCTGTTTGCTGCTGCTCCAGAGATTAGGACACAGAGCAATGGACTCAAACTTTAGGAAAAGAGTTTCAATCTAAACGTTAGGAAGAACTTTCTGATGATAAGAGCAGTTCAACAGTGGAATATGCTGCCTTGGAGTGTGGTGGAGTCTCCTTCTCTGGAGTTTTTTAAATAGAGCCTGGATGGCCATCTGTCAGGAGTGCTTTGTGTTCATGTTTTGGGGGGGGGGGCTGAACTAGATGGCCCTTGTAGTTTCTTCCAGCTCTGTGGTTCTACAAAATGTTGTATCAGACTGGTGTGTCTCATGATCAGTGGGAGGGAGAAGGAGCCAAGTTGGGGAAGCAGTGAGAGGAACCTGGCATACTGCAAGAAAGACACAGGATGTAATGGTTGAAGAAAATTAAAATAAAAAAGCAAAATTTTAAAGAAGAACTGGAAACTCTCAGTACTTCCAGAGACCTTTTCTTCTCCCTGGAGAGATCCAATTTTCTCTCCATTTAGGATGCAGCTGGAACTTTTTAGTCACTTTCCTAGTTACCAGGTTGCCCAAAGGGTGCAGCAGAGAGAAGCCTCCCCGCCACCCGCCGGCACCTCACCTGCACTCTGTGGCTGCCCCTTGCTTCAACAGCTGCTTTGCCAGGTGTGTGTCCCCATCCCTGGCTGCCTGGTGGAGCTCCCTCCAGCCCTGTTGTGCAGCAGCCAGATGGAAGTTACTCTCGGAGGGCTTGGCAACGAATTCACCATCCTCCATGGTCACGCTTCCTTCTCTGGTGGTCTCCTCGCTCAACACCATCCACCTCCTCACCAGCTCAGCCTTGATTCTTGTGCCTTTTGAAGGAATTATGAGAATCATTATGAATCCCTCAAACCTGGCCCAAGACATTGTGCTGCCTGAAGCGGACCAGCAAAAGAGCTCCCCCCCCGCATTCACTCAGAGAGACTAGAACAAGGCAGATGATTTCAGCACTTGAGGTGGATTTTCCAAATCCCACAAGCAGCTTTTCTTCCTCCTGATTTGGTAGTAAGGGTATAATATAATGATCATGGTCTTAGCTGAACAAGTGTGGAGGGTTACATCATTTCTCTTTCCTGAGCTGCAGAACAGCAGCCAAGATGGGTGCGGCCCAGTTATTTCCCCACTCTGGTGCCCTTAGGGCCTTACGGCTGCTGGAAGGGGGATTGTTTCTGAGCATTGTGCAAGGAGCTAGAGAAGATCTCCTTGCACAATGTCCAATCACTGACACTAATGCACACACATACACACAGTCCCAGATTACACATGTAAGCAATAAAAGGATTTAGGAGCCTGGACAGCACTTTCCCCAGCCTGCTCTGTGGGGCTGAATGAGGTTCAGCACCCTAGACAGATCCTGGAGGCGCTCCCTCTTTAAATGTCCAAGCTGCCTGAGAGCCTTAAAAAAAATCTCTCTGCACTTCCCTTAACCAAAATCTCTCCACCTTGAATCCTTTGTGCTACCTCAGCTTTGCTGATCCTGTCACATGCAGCTGCTTTTGTTCCCAAAACGTGTCGTTATTATTATATTATTATAATATTATAATATTGTTATACTTCACTGGTGAGCAAATGCAGCATATGTGATCAAGCCAATGTCGATTGTTAACCAAGGGATATAGTTAGCAGCGATGTATAAGAATTCAGGTCCTGGGAAAAATGATGATTCTTCCTTGATTTCTACAGTGTATGCTTTATGAGATCATTGAGCTTATAAAAATCCGTTCTTTTAACAATAAAGAGTTCCTCTTCACTCATGAAAGAAGTGGTCTGGCTATGTTCCTCTTGAGGTGGGTGGAGGAATACTTCGATCAAAGTCTGGGATCCTCTACAAACTGATCCAGAGCTCACCAGCAGATTGCATGTCCCCTCAGGGTGATATGTGATGGCTCTAATATTTTAGGCTGTCTCTTCTGCACATACATATACCATCAACAGTATTCCACCTAATGTAATTGTAAGTATATAGGCCGGAATCCTGTTAGAACAATCATCATGGTTGTTGTCACCACCATCTGTGCCTGTTCATGACATCCAAGAGCTGCTCACTGAAGTAGCCACCTGGCTCGGCCTAAGGCAGGGATGTGTAAAATAATAATAATAATAATAATAATAATAATAATAATAATAATAATATTATTATTATTATTATTATTATTATTATTATTATTATTATTATTATCATCATCACCCTATCTATTTCCCAAAATCAGGACTCAAGGTGGCTTACAATTTGAAACCAGAACAATATACCTAAAAAAAATGAACATTAAAATGAAATTAAACTAATCATAATACAGAAACAATTTAAGCATACAATGAAAAAAGATAAAAAGCAATTAAAAACAACTCAACTCTAAGACAACACAGCCTTTTCTTTAACAGCCATATGTTCTAAAAGTCTGTCTGAATAAAAATGTATTTGTCTGCTAAAGGAAGTATGGCAAAGAGAGAACCATTCTAGCTCCCTGAGAGAGCGACTTCCAAACCTAGGGACAGACGCTCAGAAGTCCTTCTCTTGCAGTCCCGTCAACCATAGCTGTAAAGGTAATGGGAATGCACGGGGGGCCTTGTCTGAAGATCTCAGAGCCCCAGAGAGGCTCACATGGGGAGACACACTCTGCCAGGAGGCCGGGCCCGCATACGCTCCAACTGTCCCAAGTTGGCAGAATAATCATTCTTTGTCCCTTTGTTAGCTGCTTTTAAAATGCTCCAGTTTCTCTTTTCTCATCCCACATCTTCCTTTTGTCCTCAGTTTATGTCAATTGCTGCAAACTGAATTCAAAGTTCAAAAATAGTTTCAGTCAATTGATAAATCAGAGGGGAGAGGAGGGGGCAGAATCTTGACCTTTTGCTCAGGCGAAGGCAAGCTGCTGCAGTCTCTCAGCTTGTGAGTTCCTCCTCACTAATAACCTTTGTCTTCTCTACTCGATCACACTCTGATGTTGTTTAGCGACACCACCTTATCTTCATCTGTGAGATATGAGAGGGTATGGACCTAAACCATATAGAGCTTTACTGGCCATAACATTTGCAATCTGGTCCTATAAATCCCATTTTTTTCTCTAAGTTGACAACGAAGAGACAGGTTGTTGGCAAGGAAGCCAACCGGGCATGGGAAGGTCAAAAATGCAGCATCAGCCCAAGGCAGGATAGAGCAGTGCCACTGGGGCAGGACATCAAGGTTGATGGGCCTGTCCCTACTCAGCTGGATAAGCAGGAGGGGCCCCAAACACAGCAGGGCTGGCTTATCACCTTTTTATGGGAAATGAAGGAACAAACCTCCCAGGCTGCTAAAACAAGTCCCATAGGCCCACAGTGCAAGTTAAATAATTGTGCTCGTAACAGAATCAGAGCTAGAGTGTAACACGTATAGAAGAGCTTTTGTATTTTTAGAAGGGTTTTTCTATTTTGTTTATGGTTAATAAGATTAATAGTAATCTTATCTAATATATAAAAGTCAAAGTTTGTGAGCTTGTGAGTTTGTCTATGTCAGGCAGGCGAAGACCTCCTACGATTGGCTGCCTGTGAAGACTCTATGTCTACGGAATCCCGGGGTTGGCAGGTTAGGGAGGAGTTTTTAGAATTCTCAGCCAGAGAGCTCTTGGGGCTGGCCGCTTGCTATGGAGATGAGACCTAGCAGCAAGGAGGAGGAGGACAGTGTGTTCCCTCAGGAACCCAACCTCTGTATGTTAAGAACTCTGAGTACAGATTGGATTGGGGGATATGGGGAAAAGATACACGTACTGGCCAACACAGTTTGGGGGATTAGAGACACAAGATCTCAAATCTGTGTATTTCAATCGCATCTAATTCCTACGGTGAAGTGAGGTAATTCCTAAGGTATTTCTAACAAGTATTGCCTATGAAAAAATGAGGTCCCAGGCCAGTGGTTCTCAACCTGTGGGTCCCCAGATGTTTGTGGACTTCAGGTCCCAGAAAACCCAGCCACTATGGTCAATGCTCAGGGCTTCTGGGAGCTGAAGTCCAAAAACATCTGGAGACCCACAGGTTGAGAACTACTGTCCCAGGCAATGCCAGGTAAATAGGCTAGTTAAGAATAAGTTGAATTAACTGAAATTTTACACATCAGTAACAAACAAATGATTAACCTGTTACTCATAAAATAATGATCAACACATGGCTGCTTTTGGAAACTGCTCTGGAAATGCCAGCAAACTGAAAATGCTGCAGCCAGGGTGCCAACAGGGGCTGGCTACAGGGAGCACACGACTCCCTTCTCGGCATGGCTCCACTGGCTGTCAGTCTGTTTGCAGGCAGAATTCAAAGTGCCTACATAGCTTGAGTTCAGATCTTCTAGTGGCAGGGGCTTTCTCTTGGGCCGTTTCCGCACTAGCCTGTTATAGCGCCATGATTCCATTTTCAACATCCGACGGAATCCTGGGATTTGCAGTTTAGGGAGGGGCCAGCTGGAAATGGCCTTGGTCCCACTACCATGACAAGCACAGTTGATGAGGACATGGGAGAGAACCTTCTCTGGGGCTGCCCCAGACTTGTGGAACTCCTTTCCATGGGAATTTCAGTTGACTCCCTCTCTGCTGTCTTTCTTCTGGCAGGCAAAGGCTTTTCTACTTAAGTGCTTAAATGATGTAAGAAAAGGGTATTTGAATGTGCTATGCTGTGCTTTTATCTTGTTTTAATTTTTTTTATAAAATATATATATGTATGTGTGTGTGTGTGTGTGTGTGTATATATATATTGGATCAATTTATCAGTTTTATCAATTGGATAAAAATCAATTTTTATTAGGATCAGGAATGAGACATATGTAAATATATATGAACCAAAATTTACATATCTTTCATTCCTGTATACTAATAAAAATTGATTTTCATTACAATAACAGATTAAAGCAACTAATTATATATTTGCACGCTACGTTCTCCATTTTCCAAGCCCCTTTCCGAACTCTTTCTCAGCTTAACTTTCCCCAGTCGGGCTTCTATACCTTGCACCCTGGATTGCCGCTCTTTTGACAAGAAAGGGAGACACATGGACTTACTTGATTCTTGATTGCTTGTTATTTGCAGTATTGTAATTGGCGAAGTATGACTCTTGTCCAACTTTGGTCAGGTCCAAGTTTTCAAATTAAATAACTGTCTTTAATACAGTCTCTTTTAAACAAAAAACTACCGGAGACGTTTGTGCTGCTTGAGCAGCATTCTCCACACGGCTGTGGTAACGCTTTGGTCCCCTTGATCTCCATCCACTCTTGACTCAGAAAACTGGGATCAGTATCCAGACCCTCTTCAAACTCCCTCTGGACCCCCTTTACTGGGGGAGGAGGTTTTGGCCAGAGCAGGACATTTCTATTCTCCAGCTAAGCTAACCAGGGTGATAGCTCAGCTCGGCACAAGCCTGCTGAGTTCCTTGCGACTAGAAATTTCCGTCTTTATCCTTTATCTTTTAATGATGTTTAGAATGCATTTCAAGGTGTTTTTAACTATGTGCATTTTAAACAGAACTGCTCATTTGTTCTTTTTTTAAAAAAACACTTTGGGGAAATAAGTTTTTCACCTCATTTTGTTTTAAATTGTTGCAAGTCTTTATGGGAGAAGGGGGTATAAATTAAATAAATAAACGAGCAAACAACACTAATGTAAGTTATGATTTTTCTCCATACTGCATCTTTAGCATAGGCCAGTGTAAGCAGCTTGATATGGCCAGAGAGAATCCTATTGGACTTTCCAATATCCAGAATAAAGTATTGCCGAGAATCTTGCCAAGAAAGCGGTAAGATAGGAGTGCCGTAAGCTGGAGTTGACTTGAAGGCAAAACACAACAAGCTAATGAGTTTTCTGACTAGCTGGAACAAACAGCAGGCAGGAAAAACGGGACATAGCCTTCTTTGGTGTGGCACCCTGTGCAAGGAATGCCCTCTCTGGGAGGCCCAGGGTCAAACCTAGCTTTTTATTAAAGCCTTTGGGGCTTTATCTGATTACTTTCTAAAGTGTATGTGTACATAGTTTTAAATGCTTCAGCCTTTTCCTGCTCTTTTAACCTGATGATTTATTTAATATGTTTTAATTCTACTCATTTTGTTTTTATCTGAAATTGTTTTAAGCTATTTCTATCACTCTAATTATACGCTGCCCTAAGATTTCATGATAAAGGATCGGATAGAAACATTTTAATAAGTAAATAAGTAATTTCTCTCAAGAAACAGGAAACTAGACGCTGCCTTTAAAACAGTTATTTTAAAATAACAAAAAAAACTTGCTTTGGGGCATCTTGGGACTATCACTGTGACTTCTTGTTGCTGTTGTTGTGTGTCTTCAATTTGTTTCTGACTAATGGCAACCCTAAGATGAACCTGTCATGGGATTTTTTGGGGGCTGAGAGTATGTGATGCATCCAAGGTCACCCAGGCAGTGGGGTTTCCACCAAGCAGGGAATGGAACCCTGGTCCCCGAGGTCACAATCAAACCAAACCAGTACACCATGCTCGATCTCTGTATGTGTGACTAAGTACTTCTAAAAAGTTCGATTCCACACTCCAGGCTATTTGTGGATAGGGGGATAGCTCACTTATATGCTGAAACCCTGCTCACTGGTTGTCAGCCATAGAATTACAGCTGCATACGTACACTAGAGTGATGCTAGACTTCGCTATTGCACAAAAATTTGTCAGGTACTTTCAGCACTGTGTCGAGGTGGCGTGTTCTTCTGTGTTAGAGATTGCCCTTCTAAGTTAACTTACACAGCACCAACTCTTGCACAGTGGTTAAGCTGGTACAACACTGCCCGCGCAGCCCCGAATCAGACACAGCCCTTGCACAACAACATAAAAAGCACAACCACCTACACAAGGGTATCCGATGCCAGGGTAAGGGCACCAAGCCTGCATGACGGTCATGTGTGACATCCCAGTCCCAATCCCTGGGATCCCCATTTTGAAGGCTTAAGTAGCAGGTGAACGGGAAGGACCCCTTTCTTTCCCTGTGGGTGGGCTGCTGGCCAGAGACGAGAGAGCTAGACGGGAAGGACCAGTTGCTCACCCCAACAGAAAGCAAGTCATTTGGTGCACAGAGCTAAATCTGGGGGAACATCCTCAGGGCACAGCTGTGGCAGATTGATACTACTTTAGCTGTCCCGGCTGCATCCTAAGGAATCTTGGGATCTGTAGTTTTATGAAGAACGTTCAATTCTCCGCTAGAAGGGTCTAGTGCTGGAGCTTAAGATTTGTGGTCTGTCCCCAAACTACAGATCCCAGGAATCTATACAATGGAATCATGGCAGTCAAAGTTGTATGAAACTGTTACAGTTGAGCAGTGCAGATAATACCTGCCTGGTTTGAAGCTGGTGGTACATTCCGTCAGAAAATTTTCACCAGAGGCAAGGATATTTGCCACTTGCCTCTCCCTCTCCTTCCCTCAGCACATCGTCTTCCCCTGTGATGGAGTTTCCTAAAAACCTCAGAAACAGATTTGGAGGAGGAGAAGAATCAACACAGATTGCCCCTTTCCTTTCTTCATTTTAGCAAGTGCTCTGCTGGATTGGAAAACACCTGAGGACAAAGGAGCCCTCATTTCCATGAAAAGAAGACCCTGAATCTAAGCCATAATTTGCATGCATTATAGTTGACAATACAACATGGTTCATTTCTAGGTTGTCTCTCTCTTCTACGTACATTCTGGGTTTTGTTGGGGATAGGGTTATATTTTTCTTACCAGTCATTTCTCTTCCACTGTTGGTTGGAGCTCTATTTACTGCAAGCCTGTCCCTGAACAAAATGCGGTCTGTTAACACCGTTGCTCCTGAGTGTTGGCTTGCTCTGGAAATGTGCGTTTGCTCTGGAGTTTGGGCCCTCTGCTGTTCCTGCCTGGGCCCCTGCTCCTGATCTTCTGGCCCACCTTTTGTTAATCCTTCTCTCATAACCGCACAAGGTTGTCCTTGGTGGAACAACTCTGCAAAGTAATTTGTCGGCACACAAGAAAGCCACAGTGCCAAAGATGATGGTGACTACAACAACCACAGAAAGCTATGACTCAGCTGTGGTTGGCAGAAGACATTTCTTTCTCCCAAAGAAAAATTCCCAAAGCAGCCAGGCAAAAGAAATCAGTGAGCAGACCGTATTTTTACCCTGACAATACTTGTCCCATTAATATCAGGCAGCTCAGAAGTGGAGCCAGCAAGCTCCCTCTGTGTCATTGTTTCCCTGTGATCTGTGCATATTTGAATGTGCTAAGAGCTGTTTACTTAATGACTAAATGGACTCAAAGAGGGAGGGCTGCTTGGCTGCTAATGGTTAATAGGATATGGCCTGCTGGTTCTCTCTGCTCTCCTCCCTTACACACACACACACACACACACACACACACACAAATGGAAGTTCTTGAGTTGACATTCAATCACCATAGAACTCAGGTGCCTATCAGAGGTGCTGGGCTACAATTTACATCATTCTCAGCCAAACTGGGACGGTGGTAGAATCATAGAGTTGGACAAGTCCACAACGGCCATCGAGTCCAACCCCATTCTGCCATGCAGGACCACACACTCAAAGCACCACCAGCAAATGGCCATCCAGCCTCTCTTCACAAACCTCCAAAGAATGTGACTCTACCACACTCTTTTTAGCCAGGCTAAAGATATGTAGCTCCCTGAGCCTCTCTTTATAGGCATGGTTTTGTTACCCTGTAAACTGGGGGTCCCGGGAGGGGCGCCCAAATAAACAACCAAAGCAAGCAAAGATGGAGAAATTAGCTGGAGCACTCTCTTGGCTAACGAGAGGCAGGGCAACGCAGCGAGATCTTTTATCCTATGTATACCGGTTCAGGTCAGTGAGGAGCCAAGCAGTTTAAAATACTAGCAGTTTTTATTAAGCAAAAAGAAAATAATAAAACTCAAGCACGCCTAACTAGAAAGGAAAGAAAGAAAGTTTGGAGAAATAAGCAATACGCCACCTGTCCAAAGTCCTGGAGACACCAATTGAAGAGAAGGAAGGAAACCCGGCATGGAGACCGAGGGGAATGTGTGGAACCAAGCAGCAGCGAGGCGAGGAGGAAGATCCAAAAGGAGCTTCAAGTGATTTCAGCTTAGTGATTTCAGCTAGTGATTCAGCTAGGTCCGACGAGAGTTCCGAAGAGCTCTCAAAACGGGGCATCTTTTATAGGGACAGAACGACCGCAGGCTAGACTGGTCTTTACAGGAGAACAATGAGTTTTGGTCTAGGGACAAAGGCTCCGAAAGGTCGGAATTTTGCATGATTGAGTTATGAACTGAATTGACTGCTGGTTTGCAGATGCGGCTAGCTCGGCCGTTAAGTGCCTCTTTGTCTTGCAGTCAAGGTGTTTGTGTAGGGTGGCTTCCCCCTGAAGCGGAACTGGCTATATCTGGTACTTTACAACTATCGCCCATGCCTAGCTTCGCACTTGTTTGGCGGAGTCTTACAAACACTTAGCTGGTGGCACAAAAATGGGCCGAATTATGATATCAAAATTATATCTTAGTTCACCAAAGACCAGACCAGATTGCCATTGTAACAGTTTCCAGACCCTTCACCATTTTGGTCACCTTCGTCTGGACATGTTCCAGCTTGTCAATATCCTTCCTGAATTCTGGTGCCTAGTTAGGGTTGCCAAAGCAGGACTATCCCAGGCCACCCACAAGACATACGGATGGTCCCTTGTTGTCATGGGGCTGGGCTTGGTGATGTCATTAAGCAGGGTGCATTAAGAATCAACAGTTACAAAAAATATGTTGTTCAAATTAAAAAGACCAACGGGAATAACACACACACACACACACACACACACACACACACACACACACACTATCTTTTTCCAGTCTCTTGCTCTGAGGTTCTTCCCCCTTAGTTCCAGGAAAAGAAAAGAAAAGAATCCAGATCCTGAGACCTGGAAACTCTAAGGCCATTTCTGCACTACAGTTATAGTGCCATTATTCCACTTTCAACCTTCTACAGCATCCTGGGCTTTGCAGTTTAGGGAGAGGCATCTGGAATTCTCAGCCACAAAGCTCTTTGGCCCCAGGAAACTACAATCCCCAGAATTCCACAGGAGGTTGAAACTGGAATAAGAGCACTGTAACCGTGCAGTGCAGAAAAGGCCTAAATCTAAAAATATGGAGGGCCATAGAAGATGGAGGTTGTTGAAATGTTAATGAGCATGTAGTGAATCTCAGCAGTGGCATACTGACTTTTTTAAAAAGTAGGGTGCAATGCAGTGCAAAGGCTGTGACAGATGTTACATGTGAATAAATAGGCCAGCTTTCCCAACTTACTTTAAAGCTGGCATGGCTTCAGTTATACTCCTTGGCACGCCATTATTCTGATCTAAATTATCTAAAGTTGCTACAGGTTTCTAGCAACTGTGCAAGCTGAGCCCTCCCATAAACAATCTGCATTATCTACTTGCTGATACATTTTCAACCCCTTTGAAAGAGAGTGACTTCCAAGGGAAAGACATTCTGGGCTCACAGCAGAAAAGTCTCTGCTTCTTTTACAGCTCAGCCTGACATCCACAAGAGTAGGACTGAGTAGGACTCTGCAGATTTTGTGCCTGGGGAAGAGGGCGCTGCCTTAATGGCCAGACAGTGTGCTCAGATACCTGTACCACTCTTGAGGTCATATTTCAGGGCCTTATCTCCCTATACACTGTTGATCTTGTCCAGTTTCAGAAGCTAGGCAGGGCTAGGCTTGGATGGGAGACCGCCCAGGGTGTCCAGTTTGGAATAGGAAAGAAAAATCTTGCCTGAAACCCTGGAAAGCTTCTGCTGCTGTAAGCAGTAAAAGAGTACAGACAACATAGTATTTCCCAGTTTTTCCCCTGGTCTACTCTGCAGGGCTGCAAGAGATTCAGCTCCCTGGGCAGCTCAATTCACAGAGGGTACTGTCTGCTTAAATGTCCAAGCTAAAGGAACTCTCTCTCTGCATTTGCTTAGCTAAAGTTCCCCATTTTGAATTCCAGTCAACTTTAAAGGTTGTTCCCGTTGTCAGCCTCTTGTCCTACTTAAAATTATGCTGACGCTAATTGGCAAAGTCAATACCTGGGTCCCCAGTGCTCTCTGTAGCAATATTTCTTTATTTCACTGCTGGATGAATACATGTGTGATTCAGGGTTGATTGTTAACCAGAAGTCACTTTATTATGGACCATGTATCAGAACTTTAGTCCCAGGGAAGCAAATATTCTTGCACATGCACTGTATGCTTTGTGAGATTCACCCCAGATCCATAAAAACCCCTCTTTCTTTTTTACAATACAGGGATCCTTCTCTTTGCTCATGTAAGAAGTGGTTTTGACTGCATTCTTCCTGACAGGGGGAAGTCCCTTTGGCCAAAGTTGGGAATCTTTCCAGGCTGATTCAGAGCTCACCCGCAATCCTGTAGACTACTTGGGGTAGTAGACTACTTGGGGTAGTCCATGAGAATGTTTTAGGTCTGGCCCCACGTGGTTTTTGAGGGTTCGGATGTAACCTTAACACTGTCAATCAAAGCTGACATAACTGTGTTAGACGAACTAGAGGTCTGAACTGACTATACACCTTGCCATGTTCTCCCTGTCCACATGCTTCCATATGTGTCAAGTATACCTGTGTTAATGGAACTCTTGTGACAGCTCTTGCTTTGGTTTAGCAGCCAGCTCTGCACGTGGAAAAAATAATCTGTGCGGATAACAATGTCCCAGAGAGACACTGACTTTGAAAGAAGATGAGAAAGTCACCAAGATCTGGCATGCACTGACATGTCTCTGCTGTGGGATTATTCCTGTTACTGTATCAGGCAGCTTTGGCTCTTGTTAGCCTAGGATCTGATTTCTTTACAAGGGTCAACCTCCAAACATTGTGCAGAGGTGTTGCAAGAGCAGCTTCAATCTTTAACCCATCTTTCACCACAGTCTAGCCAAAGGGCCTCTGATATTCCTAGTTCCAGTGCTCAATTATTCTGAAAATAAAATTGATGTTGATAATGATGATGACGACAGCAACAGTTACTGCATTCCTCTGGACAGGGTAAATGTGTTGGGAGATTCTAGCATTTGTTGCTGTAATTCACCTTTGTTAAATACACACACACACACACACACACAGCCCTTTCCACACGTTCCATGGAATTCGTGCTGCAACGTTTCCGGGTGGGTTTTTTTTTGTCCGTGCTACCACGGACATATTTTACAACGGTCTATTGCCATTTCCACTCGTTCCGTGGTATTCGCGCAGCAGATGTGATTGGCAGCTCTTTTTTAAAAAAATGGCCTCGTGCGTCATGATGTGCGTGCTCACGTCATGCCCCGCAGTTCCTCCCACGATGACTCCCTCCTCCCATTCCTCCTGCTAGCCGTAAAATAAACCGTGTCGATTTTTTATTTTTGCGCCCTATCTGGAGAATGGTTTTCTGTGCCATAGCTGGGTGGAGTGCGGTTTTTCTCCCTATCTCTGGGGGTTCTCGCGCCCGTTTTCTGCTTTTATCTCTCCCTGTGAGCGATGGAGGAAGAGGTCTTTCCTGAATGGCCCATTTTAGCTGTATTCTGGCTTCTTGGAGTTGTGCTGGCTGAACTGGAACATCTACGGGCTAAAGACTGCGTGAGGAGGTGCCGGCGATTCGCCTTTTATTGGTAATGCTGCGGAGGATTTAAGCTTTTCTGTGCCGCTGCTTGGAGGCTTCTCGCGGCGCGTTCCAACCGCTGAAGCTGTCCACGCCCACAGCCCGCCCTCCAATTACATCATGCATGAATCAGCGCGGTATGAGGGGAAAAAAACCACCCTTTCCCCATTTTTCAAAAGGCCGCGCGCTGACTGTTGGCAACTTAACCGGGCGGATTAAGGTGTGGAGCTTGCCAAATATGTACGAGCTAGCGCACTCGAACGTGTGGGCGTTGTCCGTCAGAGTTCGCGCTGCCCCATTTTATTTACCCCATGTGGAAAAGGCCATAAACAATATTTCTGTTGTCCCAGACACTGTTCTGGCAAGTTCTGGCACCAGCTGCAACATCTTATTCCTACCCTTTAGTGAGGGATGTGATATGGCAGCTAAAAAGCCAATGCAGTTCTAGGCTGCATCAATAGGACGTAGTGTCTAGATCAAGGAAAGCAATAACACCACTCTATTCTGCTTTGTCAGACCCAGCCTGGAATACTGTGTCCTATTCTGGGCACCACAGTTCAAGAAGGATATTGACAAGCTGGAGCATGTCCAGAGGAGGGTAACCAACATGGTGAAAGGTCTGGAAGCTGTGAAGCCCTATGAGGAGCAGCTTAGGGAGCTGGGTATGTTTAGTCTGCAGAAGAGAAGGTTAGGAGGGGACATAATAGCTATTTTGAAATACTTGAAAGGATATCATATGGAGGGTGGAGCAAGCCTTTTTCTACTACTCCAGAGCCTAGGACATGGAGCAATGACTTCAAACTACAGGAAGAGAGATTCCATCTAAACATAAGGAAGAACTTCCTGATAATACAAGCAGTTCAACAGTGGAATATTCTGTTGCCTCAACAGAGTGTGATGGAGACTCCTTCTTTGGAGGTTTTTAAATAGAGGCTGGATAGCCATCTCTCAGGAATGCTTTGATTTTGTGTTTCCACATGATGGGTGGGGGGAGTTGGACTCGGTGGCCTTTGAGGTCTCTTCCAGGTCTATGATTCTGTGAAATGTTGCATGAGACTGGATGTGTATCATGATCAGTCGGAGGGAGAAAGAGACAAGTGGGGGAAGCAGTGAGAGAAACCTGGCATATTTCATGAAAGAGACAGGACGTAACAGTTGAATAAGTAGATACAATCAAATTTTTAGAACAAAAACACTAACAAACGGTTTGTTTAGTTTTCCTGTCCTCCCTGCCTTCTTGATTCCTTTTGCATTGTATCTATTAGACTGTATGTCTGCAGGCAAAGGTTGTTTTGTTTTATTGGCACAGGACCCGGAAAACTTTAAGTACTTAAACCTGAAATAGGCAATTAAGTAAACATAAGGATTAATAAAGGGAGAGGTCAGGTTAGGAAGGACTGTTGGTTTGTTCCCAAACCCCTCTTCTCCCTTCCTATTAATATTGTTCTTTGTCTTAACCATTTTTCCCCTGTTCCTCAGCCCTAAAATCCCTGGAAATAGTGTACATACAATTAGTTAAACAAAAACAAAACAAAAAAAAACCAAACGCAAGCTAAGATCTAATGATGACACAAAAGGAAAAAATGAAGGGAAGAGGGAAAAAAGCAAAAGTGCGATGGATTCCCTATCCAGGTTGGCCCTTCCCTTGACCTCGGCCATTTCCACACTAGCCTGTTACAGCGCGATGATTCCACTTTCAACATCCTCTGGAATCCTGGGGTTTGCAGTTTCTCTGGAATCCTGAGGTTTGCACTTTCGGAAACTGCAAACCTCAGGATTCCAGAGGATGTTGAAAGTGGAATCATCGCGCTGTAACAGGCTAGTGCGGAAATGACCCTCTTCCTGCTCACTTGGCCCTTTTAACCTTACAACTCTTTCTGGATCTGAGTCTTGGGCCTCAACAGACTTAGGCCTCAAGGTGATACTTATAAAGGACATGTGAATGCACTGATCACTGAATTTGATGTGATAACGTGTGACAGATTGTCGTTATGTGCCTAAAAGTCATTTCTGACTTAAGGCAACCCTAAGATGAACCTGTCATGGGGTTTTCTGGGGCTGGGAGTATGTGGCAAGCCCCAGGTCACCCGGTGGGTTTCCAAGGCCAAGTGGGGAATCGAACTCTAGTCTCCAAGGTTGTACTCTAATGCTCAGACTATGACCCCATGCTGGTAGGTGCTCATTATCAGTTCTTAAATTAAAACATCCAGACAGGGATGTGAAAAATAACAACCATAAAGATTTATTCTACAAGAAGTTAAACATCCAGCCTTACAATGGCTCTGTACACAGTATAATGCAACACCTCAGTTAAAACAAAAGTTTTGTACTCATTCTACACTCTCAGCTTTCATCAAACCAAAATTCCTTCTTTAAAGCTTATCAATTCCTCTGTTCCTAAATGGCTTTATCTCTGAAATGTCCCTCTCTAGATGTAATCCAGTCATATCTGCCCCAGCTCTACTCCTAACTGGCCCTATGTGACAGTTAACAGACAAGCCTCTGATTTTATATTGTTTTCCTGATAGACTCCCACACAGAATTTTGAAGGCTGTGACTGGCTAGCTCTACTCAGGAATTGCACACAGGCCATTTCTGCACTAGACTCTTATAGCGTTATTATTCCACTTTCAACATCCTACGGAATCCAGGGGTTTGCAGTTTTGGGAGGGGCTGGCTGGCCCCTCCCTAAACTGCAAACCCCAGGATTCTGTAGGATGTTCAAAGTGGAACAATAGCGCTATAAGAGTCTAGTGCAGAAATAGCCAGTCTTTCCACACAGCTGGTGCAACTGCTGTGCTTATCACCTCACTCTTCTCTGGTGCTCCCTGCTGGACAGACTGCTCCTGCTTCTTCCTTCCTTTTTAAGCTGGACTTGCACAGGACAGCCCTGTCAAAGGAACCAGTGCTTCTCATGCTCTCTGAGGTGGCAGACCTGCAGGCTTCTCCCCTCCAGTACGCCTTTGGACCCATTCGCTAGAAATGTGGCATTTATTTCCTGGAAACTTGCCATAGATTGACACCTGATAGCTTGTGGACTGGCCCTGGTCCATGGACTACTACTCTGAGTTGCACTGAAACAGAGGACATCTTAAAACAGTGGACTGAACTGCCTTTTGTGAATTGGAGCATATGGCCATCCTACTTGTTCTCTGACTCAGTTCAGGCCACCACATGCAGTCAGATTATGAAAAGAAAAATGAGTTTTACAACTGCCCACAAGATGGCATCGTAGGCACAAGAAAAATGAAAAATACAAGTATTGTAGAAGAGAGGAGAACCTGCCTTAAGAAATTTTTTCCTGAGTTGAGGCAGCTCTATTTTGCAACAAAAACAACCAACTTGTGACATCTGAAAGATGCATTTCCTATGACGTATTGTGTGTTGCAGCCCACTATCAGGTTGCATGAAGACATATCTTCCAAGTGTCTTAATTTGTCTGGAACAGTCCTGATTCACCCTCTGTCATCTCTCTTTTTTGGCTGCTTTCAAAATGTACCAGTTGCCTCTCTCTTCCTCCTACTTCCCCTCTTTGTGCTCAGCTTACTTTGGTTCCCGCAAACTGAGATCAACAGCAAAAATAGCTCTACTCAGTTAACATGGCAACAGAGAGAGGACAGGAGAAAATGTAATCTTGCCCTTCTCAGTAGGCTCAGGCAAAAGCAAACTGCTTACAGCCTCTCCTAGCTTTATTGTTCTTCTGCATTAATAACTTTTGCCATCTTGACCACACTCTGATGTTCTTGGTCACATGCGTCCTGGTTTTCATCTGTAAAATTGTGGACAGTATGTGAAGAGTTATCCTAAATTTGAAAAATCCATATGAGTGTGTGCAAGGTTGGAGCCCTGGCATAGTTCCAAAATGAGGTCCTCTTTATGCACAGATGTGTGCTATTTTTGAAATAGGCTTAGCAAACTCTTGGAAGAATACTACATGGAATAAAGCATACAATAGACATTTTTCAGACCTCTCAGCCTGATCCCTGTGTTTTAAGCCACCTTGGTTCTCACAATGGAAGAAAGGCCGAGTATGAATGCAAACAATTCATAGAATCATAAGAGCTGGAAAAGACTACAAGGGGCGTTGAGTCCAACCCCCTGCCATGCAGAAATCCACCATTAAAGTAGTTGGCCATCCAACCTCTGTTCATAAACCTCCAAAGAGGGAGATTCCATCACACTCTGAGGCAGTGCACTCCATCGGAAGTTCTTCCTAAGGTTTGTGTGGAACCTCTTTTCCTAAGTTTCAAGCCACTGTTCTGTGTCTTAGTCTCTAGAGCAGTCGGAAATAAGCTTGCTCCATCTTGGTGATTTCCCCCTTTTTCCATTTCTTGTGCATGTCCCTTTTAAATCTGAATTCTATTGAAAGTTCTTTAGACATCCATCCTGGATGCTATAGACACTTCCCTTTTTTTTCTCCTTACTGGAAGTGTTTGAAATTGCGCCTTCAACTTCTCACTTTTAGAAAACTCTCATCTATCTTGAACTCCCCCCTCTTTTAGTATTCCTGACCATGAAATCACACCTAACGTTTCCCTAAATTTACTGCACTCAGCTTTCTTAAATCAGCTTTCTTAAAGTGTAGAATTCTTGTCTATGCTTCGCTTTCCCTTTTCTGCATACAGAACAAATTCCAGGAGAACATAGTCACTTCCACCTAAGATCCTTGCCACCTCCACCCTTTTAACCAGGTCATTGCTGGTTAGAAACAGATCTAAAATAGCTGTTCGCCTTATTGCCCCTTCCATCTTCTAGTCAATGAAATTTTCTGCAAAGCAAGTGAGGAATTTAATTAATTACTGGAATTTCCAACAAGAGAACTGTGCTTGTCTGTTTCAGTATAAAAAGGGACAAAGCAGTGGGAGGAGGAAGAGAAAAAGGCACCAAACAACACAGATTTAGAAGCAAGAACAGACTGGGAAAGAAGGGGAAGAAAGCAACCTGCTTTCCTTTCAGCATCAGGCCCCTCTTGTGATGGTTTACCAATTGCACCGTTGATAACCTAGCCCTGTTTTGGGGGAAGGTAATCACTGAGATCAAATGGCACAAAAATCAAAAAGCAGATTTGCACATGCTTCAATGTTTCACAGACGAAAAGTGGGACACATGTGGCCAAGCAACATCAGGAAATTATTTTGTGTGTGTCTGTGTGTGTGGGAATGACAAGCTGTGAGCAGCTGTGCTTGGTATTTAATACATAACACTTCATGACACCACCACGGACCGTCCTTAGGTCTCAGGTTTTGGTCCAGAGACTTCGGGGCCTGGGAAGATCTTGGACTTACAACCCCTACAGCTCCCACTTCATCAGGACAAAGTGAAGAAGCTTATGTCAAATATAACTTGTTACTTCTTAAGAAGCTGTAAGACTCTGTCTTGGTTTTGCTGCATGAGACTGACACGGCTATCCCATGGAAACCAATGTAATAAATCTTTTCTCAGGGCCAGCTCACCACAACACCACATCCCCTGGAGGCTAGGCCAGTGGATTCAGGACAAACGGTACAGCATGACTGAGCACAAGGAGGAGGTTCAGGAGGGGACTAAGGAGGAAATTTGGGGAGACGGAGTAACAACTATTGTTCTCCCCACCCCAAGCATTTGCCATACAAGGAATTCATCTCACTCTGCTCAATGTAAGGGCTGTCCCCGTTCCTCCGCCCCCCATCACTATTTGGCACAGCTTGAAAAAGATGGCCACTTCCCACCCTATTATTAGAAGCTCTGGAAAGTGAAGGCCAAAGCTGTCCATCCACACACCGACTCTCTTCTCAGGAATGCTAATGATGGATGGATCCCATCCCTCTGAACTGCAGCTTTCAGTAATTTATTCCAGGGCAGCTTATCTGAATTAATGATCACCTTTGTCAACCAAGAATCCATGAAGTCTTCAGGGGAAGGCAGACTCCATGGTATTCTCTGCTATTCTTCCAGCTTCATTTGCAATGCTAAGAGACAGTTAGGAGTGTAATGAAATGATCTATCTCTTTCAGAGATGAATCAATATTTGCAGGCGGAGGGGAGTAGTCCTCACGAGTTCAGGTCTGTTAGGTTGTGGACTCATCACCCTCTCAGCTGCAGGAAGGGTTGTCGGCAGCTTTCCTTTCCCCATAGGTGGGGCAACCAGTACCTTACCAAATGGGTGTGCATTTTGCAATTAGTTATACTGAATTTGGGGCAAATTTTTAAATTGTCTTTACATATCATTAGGATGATCATGTGTCCAGAGGACAGCCCTCTCTTTGAAACCATCCTCCTTCGAAAGGGTTATTGATTCAAATTCCAGTCAACAGATAAAGAGTGATACAAAGAGAAAACAGCTAGGCCTTTGCCGGCACGCAATGAGCACTTGAAAAGAAGACTGAATGACTAGGGCCCTTTCCGCAGTAGATTGTTATAGCGCTATTATTCCACTTGCAACATCCTATGGAATCCTGGGGTTTGCCAGCCAGCCCCTCCCGAAACTGCAAACCCTAGGATTCCATAGGATGTTGCAAGTGGAACAATAACACTATAACAGTCTACTGCGGAAATGGCCTAGGAGATCGCACCTGTGATAAGCTGCACTGCATTTCTAGTTAAACTGTATTCATTTCCCCTAAATTTGCACCTATATGTTATAAATTAGGACAGACACATTTCATGCACATCTGTGCTCTCTTCTGTGTTCTTTTCTGGTGATGCATAAATGATTCCCTGACATCCAGTGTTCACTTATGACTCCCCAATAAGAGGAAACTCATAATCAAAAAATGAGAGAGGTTGGAATGTGACTTCAATTTGCATAAATTTGCAAAGAGAAGGAAGAAGGAAAAAAACAACAGAAGTTGTACTCCTATATATATACCTGCCAGCAGGTCACAGATGAAAACTGGGATGCCTGTGGCCAAGCAATATCAGAGTAGGTTAAAGATGGCAAAAGTTATTAATGAGAAAAAACTCAAAAGCTAGGAAAGGCTGTAGTAGTTTGCTTTTTCCTGAGCCTACTGGGTAGGACAAGACTCTACCCCTTCCTCTCTTCTTCCCCTTCCTGTTTTGAGTCAACTGAGTGAAATCTTCTTGTTTTGTTCCTTCAAGTTATTTCTGACTTATGGCAACCCTAAGGTTAACATATCATGGGTTTTTATAGCTATGATTTGTTCAGAAGGAGCTTACCTTTGCCTTCCTCTGAGGCTGAAAGGCTATGACTTGCCCAGCATCCCCTGGCAGGTTTCTGTGGCCAAGCAGGGATTCAGTCCCTGGCCTCTGGAGTACGATGCTCAGTTTGCAGCAACTGAACTAAGCTGAAAAAGAAAGAAGAGGAAAGAGACACTGAGAGATTTTAAAGCAGCTGAAACTGTGTGACTAAAGCCTGCCCCTGCCAGATCAGGAGAGTTGGACGGTACGCATACATAATTAAATGAGATTAACTCCCTTAAACTCAGTGGGACATGAGGAGGAGGAGGAGGAGCTTGATTTATACTCCACTTTCACCTCAAAACTCAGGCCATTTCCGCACAAGACCGTTATAGCGCTATTATTCCACTTTCAACATCCTATGGAATCCCGGGGTTTGCAGTTTCGGGAGGGGCCAGGAGTTTTGGATTGGATAAAAACATAAATGTATAAGAAACAAATGTAACTGTTTTTCTTTTTTGTAAATGGAAATGTAACTGTTCTTCTCTTTTGTAAATGGAAACAAAGTAGATTCAACTGGAGAATATAAGCATGGAAGTAGGGGGGGAGTGGGATATATCTGTTAACAGTGTATATCCACTCTGTTTCTTATGCAATTAAATTTTTAATAAAAAATATTTTAAAAAAACAACAACCCACATTTGAAGTTCCCCAAAACTGGGTGGAAGATATGCGTAGAATTGCACTGCAAATTAACGAACGTGGTATAAAACTCTGAAGCACGAAACTAACATGTTCCGAGTACATGTGTGTACATTCCTTCAAGTCACCTGTCAATTTATTTGGACCTATGAATCTCATCAGGTTTTCTGAGACAAGGAATAGTCAGAGGGGTTTTCCCAGTTCCCTCCCCTAAAATATGGCCTACAGCTCCTGGTATTCATTGGCGGTCTCCCATCCAAGTACATACATTTCAATAAAAAAGATAACAAAACATAACGCATACCCGAGGAAAGAAAAAGTCTACTCATTTCAAAAAACATTATCTTTCCAGCAGCTAAAATTTCAGAAATCTTTAGTCATACCCTAAAGCAGTGGTTCTCAACCTGTGGGTCCCCAGGTGTTTTTGGACTTCAGCTCCCAGAAGCCCTGAGCATTGACCATAGTGGCTGGGGCTTCTGGGAGCTGAAGTCCAAAAACATCTGGGGACCCACAGGTTGAGAACCACTGCCCTAAAGGCACCAGATCATGTACGATCTGGGAGGCTAAGCAGGGTCAGGCCTGGATGGGAGACAGCCAATAATACCAGGTGCTGTAGGGCATATTTCAGGGGAAGGAACTGGCAAAATAAGTTCTATTTCTTGCCTAAGAAAACCCTATGAAACTCATGGAGTCACCATATATCAACAGGCGACTTCAAGGCACATGCATATGCACATGGCCTAAATACCCTGAAGGCACCATATCTTGTTTGATCTTGGAAGCTAAGCAGGGCCAGCCCTGGTTACTACTTGAATGAGAGACAACCAATGAATACCAGGTGCTATAGGCTATATTTCAAAGGAAGGAACTAGCAAAACCATTTTTGAGTACTCCTTGGCCAAGAAAACCCTAAGAAATTAATGGGGTCGCAATAAATCAACAGGTGACTCCATACACACACAAATATACTGCCTACAGACTTATTGTTTCCTTCGGGGTCTTGAGAAGGTACTGACACTTCAACTCACGGAGTCTCAGATGGCACATTAGAATTGGATGCAGCCTTCCATATGTGCAGTCAAGTCCTGGGGCCCTTTCACACCACACAAATGTAGCATTATGATCCACTTTAATTGCAATGGCAATACCCTATGAAATCCTAGCTCATGTAGTTTGGCAAGGCACTTGAGTTCTCTGGCTGCAAATTCTAAATATGCTTCTCTAAAATGCAAATCCCAGGATTCCACAGGATATTGCCATGGCAGATGAAGTGGAATCATAGCACTATAATTTTGCATTGTGAAAGGGCCCCAGGAGATACTCCAAGCAGACCGTGCGATATTCCCTGGGTACTCGTGGAAAAATAGTACAGTAAATATTAGTAGTCTACCATATACATTTGTGTTTTTCAGCTCTCAGTTGCTCTTCTAGGACAGAAGAGTGAGCTGAAGCAAAACTGATCTATTAAAACTGAGCTGAAGTTGCTCTCTATCTAAACACTAGACAAGGTTCATTACCACTTATCTTCTCCCCATGAAAATTACCAAGGGAAATGACAATTGCTATTATTACACAAGCTGGTGGCTCATTCCCCTAGCCTCTGCCACTAACAACATTCAGCTCTAAGCCATTCCTTTATTTGTGTTATGATGGTTCAGAGTTTCTATTACGTTTCTTTATCATGGAGTTGCAGAAGTGGCCACAGGCCATGTACTTCAGGGACATCTGAGGGCCAGTTTTCTCTTAGACCTTGGAAGATGATACCCACCTATTTTTCAAAACCAAGTGTGACCCTTAAAAAAAGGGCAATTTTAGGACTACAACATGACCATGTAGGCAAAAATTACTTTTAAACTGCCAATAACATAACCCAGAATGACCACTTCCCATCTTTTTCTCAGCATGAGGAATATCAAAAGTTCTGGGGGTCCGCCACTGCCACATTCTTATTGTTGTGACTGCCTTCAAGTTGTTTCTGATTTATGGCGACCCTAAGGCAAGCCTATCGTGGGTTTTTCCAGGGCTGAGAGAGTGTGAGGTGCCCAAGGTCACCCAGTGGGTTTCCTTGGCTGAGTGGGGAATCGAACCCTGGTCTTCAGGTTCATAGTCCAATACTCAAACCATTGCATCACAATGGCTGTGTACCCTCCAACATTTTACCAGTGAAAACCAGGATACAGGCAGTCAAGAAACATCAGAGTGTGCAAAAAGGAGTGCAGCCAGGCAACAAGAGCTCCAAAATTATTACTGGAGGGAAAACACACACAAAACTGCTATTTTAAGCAAAGAAACCTTGGAATTTATATACTGAGTTTAGGAAAGCATGGAAGAAAAAGAATCAAACCACCCTACTGGGAAGGGCAAAACAACCCCCTCTTCTCAGTTAACTGACCATGAAATGCTTTTGGAGTGCAAACTAGAGTTTGTCGCAACTGAAGCAGTCTATGGATGAAATGTTTCCTGAAAAGGTAGAGGATGCTCCTGCAATACCATTGTCTCCTTAGAATTTGGGGGAATTACAGCTCAAAGGAGGTCTTCAAGAGAGGAGTAATGGCAGGATATTTCACCTATGTATACCAGTACTAACTGTAAAGAGGACTCCAGCAAAGTTAAACAAAGTATTTTATCTGAATTGACAAACATACAAGGAACGAGACACTCTTTGGAACTATACAAGGCTATTAGAAAGTGAGGTGTGAAAGGTTGGATAGAGAGAGATTATAGGTACAAAGGGTAATGGTTGCCAGTCTTGAAGAAGGAGGTCACAGCGGAAGGGCTCAGACAATGTCTGACAGTAGCACGGAGGAATGGCAGTCTGGGGCACAGTATGTACTACCTATTACAATTGGCTGGGGTCGATGCTAGGGTTTTTATATCCTATTTCATACCCTGAAGGGGGTGCATTAACAAAGCCATAATGGCTTTCCCACAGGACTGACAGAATGGGCTAATTGCTTTAACTCTGGAGTGACTAAACATTGATGGGGATCATGACAATCTCGGTCAGGCAGTGTGTATAGGAAAGATCTCTGTATGGTAAGACTGAAGGATAGTCTCTGACTGCTTTATCTGGGCATTTCTTCCTCCATTGTATTCAAAAGTGCAAAAGAGCTTGAAATGGTGAAGGAATTAGCACAAACCCATCAGCAATGGGTTTTCTGCATAATCCTATCTGAAATTTCATGACCCAGAAGACATCTCAGGTCAGCATAGTGTCATGTCTGCAGCACAGCAGGCAGTAAATCACGAGCAGCGCAGCTCCTATTTACGAGGCGAGAGTCAAAGAATGTCCAAACAGAAACGAGGCCCAAAGTAAACAAATCTGAAGGGGCAAATCCAAACCGTAGTCCAAACAGGCAGAGTTCCGGGACGACCAGATCCAAGAGCACAGCACAGGATTTCAGGGCCAAAGAGATCGGTTGCTAACCCTGGGAGGAAAGGCCAGCTGGAGCCCTCTTTTATGGATGGCTGCTGTCACCACAGGTGTTCCCTCATTGCTTTTATATACTTTTATATACGGGCCGAGCGACGCAAGCCCTCCCTTTCATGGTGTCTCTACGCAAGGTAGGTGTGTCAGCTATATCTTCCTTTATTTGTTCTCCTGGATCAGGCCCCTGTTGTTATTGTTGTTGTGCGTTATCTCCCTCTGGGCCAGCTTCTGGGGACACTTAGCCTCTGGGGAAGCCTCTGCCTCAGAGTCAGAATCCTCCTCCTCACTGCCACAGTCTCCAAGGCAGGGCATGACACCAAGCCCTGAACACATTCTCTAGCCCACATTACCCCTATTCTGTTCTCCAGTCATTAATAAGTTCAGTTTATGAAAATTGCATATCTCACAGGATAGGTGGCAGGATATGGTAAGAGGAGAAAAGTTGGAAGAGAAAAAAGAAGCCAGAATATTTTAAAAGCAGCTGAAAAAGTGGGATGACAGAGGATTGACTGGGACTGTCTCTGATAAACGGGAACAGTTGGCTATGCTGTCATGAGGAGGTGAAAGAGGGGTGTAAAGGAAAGCAAGTGCCCTCCTCTCAGACTGGCAGTCATCCTCACCTCCTGCACCAGGGCTGCCTTATCCATTAGGCCAGTGGTCCTCAACCTGTGGTTCCCCAGATGTTCGTGGACTTCAGCTCCCAGAAGCCCTGAGCATTGACCATAGTGGCTGGGGCTTCTGGGAGCTGAACTCCATGAACATCTGGGGACCCACAGGTTGAGAACCACTGCATTAGGCACTTTGGGCACAATGTCCAGGGCCTATGAAAATTTTAGGGCCTGCAAAAACAATTTTTGAGCCTATGAACACATTCCTAGTGGTACATCGAGGTGAAGTGGGGAGTCAAATACAAGAAAACCTTAATATGGCCCTGTCCTGCTTTGCCAGATCCTTTGAGTGATTGGAAGGAAAAGCACTTTGTATTTGTATGGTTACAATTTATAATTATACTCTGTTTTTCCAGCCTTTAGGCATGAATGCCGATGCTTAGGTCAGCAGAATGGTGAAACACAGGCACAAATCTTTCATAAGACATTATAACATTCTATCCACGTTGGTTCACTACCAAAATGTCGGTATCTG
This sequence comes from Iguana delicatissima, assembly GCA_948472985.1. Classification (NCBI taxonomy): domain Eukaryota; kingdom Metazoa; phylum Chordata; class Lepidosauria; order Squamata; family Iguanidae; genus Iguana; species Iguana delicatissima. Next base: position 111,959 of record CAOKZL010001448.1, on the reverse strand, counting down.
AATAAGTAGAAACTGAAAGACAAATCGACCTATAAAATAGAAAATCAATACAGAGGTAAGCACACATTTAGGTAAGAAACATTTTGCTAACCAACAGTACTATTATAGAATTGGGAAGGAATGCAAAGGCCACCTGGTCCAACTCACCTGTTGCTGTTGTGTATCCTTAAGTTGATTCTGACTTACGGTGACCCTAAGGCAAATGTATCATGGGGTTTTCTGGGGCCGAGATGTGTGATGCACCCAAGGTCACCAAGTGGGCTTCCATGGCCGCATAGGAATCAAACCCTGGTCTTCAGGGCCATTGTCCAATGCTCAGACTGCTCACTGGCATCCAACTCATTAATAGGAGTATGGTGTCTAGATCGAGGGAGGTAATGGTACCACTCTATTTTGCATTAGTTAGGCCTCACTTGGAATATTGTGTCTAGTTCTGGGCACCTCGATTTGAGAAGCATATCGACAAGCTGGAGTGTGTCCAGAGGAGGGCGACCAAAATGGTAAAGGGTCATGAAGCCCTATGAGGAACAGCTTAGGGAGCTGGGTATGTTTAGTCTGCAGAAGAAAAGGTTAAGGGGGGACAGGATAGCCATGTTTAAATATCTGAAAGGATGTCATGTCGAGGGGAGAGCGGGCTTGTTTTCTGCTGCTCCAGAGACTAGGACAAGGAGCAACGGATTCAAACTATAGGAAAGGAGATTCCACCTGAACCTCAGGAAGAACTCCCTGATGGTCCGAGCTGTCCGGCAGTGGAATAGGCTGCCTCAGAGTGTTGCAGAGTCTCCTTCCTTGGAGGTTTTTAAGCAGAGGCTGGATGGCCATCTGTTGGGAGTGCTTTGATGTGTGTTCCCGCATAGCAGGGGGTTGGACTGGATGGCCCCTGGGGTCTCTTCCAACTCTATGATGCTATGATTCATTGTCATGCAAGAATACTCAAAGCACTTCTGTGTGATAGCCACTGAACAAATAAGAACAACAGGAGAGATACATCAGTGTAAAGATTCATTAGAATTAAACTGGTACATATACACAACTGTTTACAACTGTAATGGTATGGGTATGATATTGAGGATATTTGAAGATTTCAGAACTCACCCTAGATGGCTGATTACGAAACTAAAATGAAGAAATGCACAACAGCCTTGAAATATACAAATTGCTTTTGCATAAGAGGAAACATTCAAAATCTATAGTTCAAGAATATAATATAATACAATACTTATTAGACTTATTAGACTGAGGAAAAATACGCAAACATCCCCAGTAAGGTTTTGAAGTCTAATTCTAAATCTAATCAGGGAATATGACATCTAACAAGAAAAAGATGATATTACATTATGACTATATAACAATAATGTAATTAAAATTATGGTTTTATAATAAGATAATCTAATTTCTGGTTAGAAAAAAGGTCAATTGCTTATTGACTTTGTTGGAAATGTGTCAGTCTTTGAATATTACAGAAAAAAAATGCATGACTGTTGAAAATCTTACATTCTTTTCTCTTCACTGTAATGAAATCACTCTTTCTATTTTCTGGTGTCTAGGCTATCAGAGTTATAGTTTCTGTAGCCAAAATAGCTAGAGGCAGACACAAGAGTCATGTCACATGTCAAAACTAAAATCCTGGGACGCTTCCAGACTATACAAGATGGCAAAGGTTGTTAAGGATTAAGAACACACAAGCTGGGAAAGACTGTAGCAGTTTGCTTTTGCCTTTGAACACAGTTTGCACCAACAGAACTAAGCCAAGGGGTAAAGTGGGTGGCGTGAGCCAGCGTGGGGTGGTCATTTTGTTACCCTGTGACTTGCGGGTCCCGTGAGGGGCACCCAAATAACCAAAACAAACACAAACCAGATGGGGAAATTAACTCGAGCACTCTCTTAGCTAACGAGAGGTAGGGTAACTTAGCGGGGATCTTTTACCCAGTGTATACAGCGTCAGGTCAGTGAGCAGACAACCAGTTAAAATAGCAACGAGAATATTCATTAGCAAGTAGGCAATTTAACAAGAAAACACAACCTCACTACTAAATAAGAAATAGGAAATAAGAGTTTTGGGGGAATGGGTGATACATCACCTTTCTCGCAGTCCTGTAGAAGCCAATTGGAGAGAAGGAAGCTCGGCGTGGCTGCCGAGGGGAATTCGCTGAGCAGAGCGGCAGCAAGGCAGAATGGAAGTCCGGAGCGATCCAGCGAAAGATCCGAGGAGCTCTCAGAACTGGGGGTTTTTATCAGGGAGAGAATGACCATAGGCTAGCCTGGTCTTGGGTGAAAACAATGAGTTTTGGGCTAGAGACAATGTCTCCGAAAGGTCAGAATTTACATGATTGAGTTACGGTCTGAATTGACAATAGTATGGCCAGTATGTAGATGCGGTTAGCTTGGCAGTTTAAGCACTCAGCTCGCCAGGGTGTCCTCTCGGGGCAGAGGTCTCTTTGTTTTAATAATGAATTGTTTTGGGGGAATGGGTGATACATCACCTTTCTCGCAGTCCTGTAGAAGCCAATTGGAGAGAAGGAAGCTCGGCGTGGCTGCCGAGGGGAATTCGCTGAGCAGAGCGGCAGCAAGGCAGAATGGAAGTCCGGAGCGATCCAGCAAAAGATCCGAGGAGCTCTCAGAACTGGGGGTTTTATCAGGGAGAGAATGACCGTAGGCTAGCCTGGTCTTGGGTGAAAACAATGAGTTTTGGGCTAGAGACAATGTCTCCGAAAGGTCAGAATCTACATGATTGAGTTATGGTCTGAATTGACAATAGTATGGCCAGTATGTAGATGTAGCTAGCTTGGCAGTTAATCACTCAGCTCGCCAGGGTGCCCTCTCGGGGCTGAGGGTCTCTTTGTTTAATGAAGATGTTTGTTTCGGGAGGTCCCCTAGAGCAGATCTAGCCGTTTCTGGCTTGCCTTGGTGTAAACCAGTGGTTCTCAACCTTCCTAATGCCGCGACCCTTTAATACAGTTCCTCATGTTGTGGTGACCCTCAACCATAAAATTATTTTTGTTGCTACTTCATAACTGTAATTTTGCTACTGTTATGAATTGTAATGTAAATATCTGATATTTAGTCCACCATAAATGATATAAAGTTTGAAGATTTGGTTTCACTGCATTCAGACTGAATTAAATCCAAAAATAAATCTGGCATGGGAATAACACTGGATTTTGTAGGCTTATTCCTTACAATTGATGCAACATTCTTGTTTTTATCAATATCTAAAGCGGCACTCTCCAAACTATGCAGTCCCAGAGTTACCAACACCCTTTTCAGCAAGTTTTTAAAGGAATCTGAGGAAAATAATCTCACTTTATTATCATCTTCTGCAACCTCCTCCTCCTTGGAAATAGAACCATCTGATTTAGAGTTCTTACCCCCATGAGTACCTGTCAAATTCCTCATCACTTTCAGATTCAGTGTTGATTTGTTCAGAGTGTGACAAAGCAGATTCCTCAACTCTAGTCACTTTGAACCTACAGGTAGACTTTTTTGGTAAATACACACCAGCATCATTTGATTCAGCTTCAATAACTTTTGTATCATCAGGAAAATCACATGAAAATGAAGGATTCATGGAAGTAGTTTGTTGACTGCTTAATAATGACATTCAAATTCAATTGATTGTCCAACTTGCAATATTTAAACTTGTTATGTTTTTTGTGAAATCATTTCACTCATATGGTTTGCCTAAACATGCACCTCCATTTCTTCAGCCATCCTTTTGTCTTATCACCTCCCTGCTACACTCAGATGCATTCCCCTGGGAAGACACTAAGGACACAGGAGGTTCAAATCTTACCTCTTTACGTTCCACAGGCACTGCAGTTTGACTCCTAGTGAATAAGGACACCATACACAATGCTAAGTGGCCCTGCACTGCTGTGTTCGCCAATACAGAAGGGCCAGGACCTGCTGGCTGAGAGGTGGCCACTCCTCCCGGCAGGGGCTGCTCGCCTGCTGGAGCGTGATTGGCTGTGTTGCTGGCGAGCTGGGATTGGTCAGGAGAGCTCCTTCCTCTCACGGCCCCCTCCCTTGCTTTGTGTTGCTGGCGAGCTGGGATTGGTTAGGAGAGCTCCTTCCTCTCACGGCCCCCTCCCTTGCTTTGTGTTCCTGGCGAGCTGGGATTGGTCAGGAGAGCTCCTTCCTCTCACGGCCCCCTCCCTTGCTTTGTGTTCCTGGCGAGCTGGGATTGGTCAGGAGAGCTCCTTCCTCTCACGGCCCCCTCCCTTGCTTTGTGTTGCTGGAGAGCTGGGATTGGTCAGGAGAGCTCCTTCCTCTCACGGCCCCCTCCCTTGCTTTGTGTTGCTGGCGAGCTGGGATTGGTCAGGAGAGCTCCTTCCTCTCACGGCCCCCTCCCTTGCTTTGTGTTGCTGGCGAGCTGGGATTGGTCAGGAGAGCTCCTTCCTCTCACGGCCCCCTCCCTTGCTTTGTGTTGCTGGCGAGCTGGGATTGGTCAGGAGAGCTCCTTCCTCTCACGGCCCCCTCCCTTGCTTTGTGTTGCTGGCGAGCTGGGATTGGTCAGGAGAGCTCCTTCCTCTCACGGCCCCCTCCCTTGCTTTGTGTTGCTGGCGAGCTGGGATTGGTCAGGAGAGCTCCTTCCTCTCACGGCCCCCTCCCTTGCTTTGTGTTGCTGGCGAGCTGGGATTGGTCAGGAGAGCTCCTTCCTCTCACGGCCCCCTCCCTTGCTTTGTGTTGCTGGCGAGCTGGGATTGGTCAGGAGAGCTCCTTCCTCTCACGGCCCCCTCCCTTGCTTTGTATTGCTGGAGAGCTGGGATTGATCAGGAGAGCTCCTTCCTCTCACAGCCCCCTCCCTTGCTTTCTGAACGCCTCTTTTCAACATGGCCACCGGAACTTGAAGGAGCAGTTGGGAGCCCTTCCCCACCTTTAACAGACTTTGTTGCATTCCCAGGTAATTTTCCTTTCATCTTCTTTTTATTTTATAACACGTATTTTCCGATGGCCTTAGGTGACCTCTGTGAAAGGGTCGTTCGATCCCCAAGGGGGTCATGACCCACAAGTTGAGAACCGCTGATGTAAACAAATATGACTCAGCAGATAATAGCCATGCCTAGCTTCGTGCTTGTTCGGTGGCCTCACAAACACTTGGCTGGTGGCAGAGCAGGGCCGAATTATGATATCAAAATGATATCTAAAGTTACCAAAGGCCATGCCAGTTCACCGTGGTAACAATTTGAGCATTGGACTTTGACCTTGGAGACCAGGGATTGATTCCTCACTCAGCCATGGAAATCCACTGGGTGACCTTGAGCGCATCACATACTTTCAGCCTCTGAAAACCCCATGATAGGTGCATCTTAGGTTTGCCATATGTTGGGTGCCACAGAGTGCCACAAGATTCTGTCCTGGGCCCAGTGCTATTCAACATCTTCATCAATGACTTGGATGAAGGAATAGAGGGCATGCTGGTCAAATTTGCAGATGACACCAAATTTGAAGGGGTCGCTAATACCCCAGAGGACAGAATCAAAATTCAAAATGACCTTAACAGATTGGAGAGCTGGGCCATAGCTAACAAATGAATTTCAACAGAGAGAAATGTGCGGTCTTAGACTTAGGCAGAAAAAAATGGAATGCACAAATATAGGATGGGGAATATTTGGCCGGATAACAGTACATGTGAAAGAGATCTAGGAGTCTTGCTGGACCACAAGCTGAACATGAGACAGCAGCGTGATGCGGCAGCCAAGAAAGCCAACACAATTCTTGATTGCATCAATAGGAGTATGGTGTCTAGATCAAGGGAGGTAATGGTACCACTCTATTCTCCTCTGATTAGACTTCATCTGGAATCCTGGGTTCTGGGGACCTCAGTTCAAGAAGGATATTGACAAGCTGGAGCGTGTCCAGAGGAGGGTGACCAAAATAGTGAAGGGTCTGGAAGCCATGCCCTATGAGGAATGGCTTAGGGAGCTGGGTATGTTTAGTCTGTAGAAGAGAAGGTTAAGAGGGGACATGATAGCCAAGTTTAACTATTTAAAGGGATGTCATGTTGAGGAGTAGGTGGGCTTGTTTTCCGCTGCTCCAGAGACAAGGAGAAGGAGAAATGGAGTCAAACTACAGGAATAGAGTTTCCATTTAAACCTCAGGGAGAATTTCCTGATGGTCAGAGCTGTTCAGTGGAATATGCTGCCTAGGAATGTGGCGGAGTCTCCTTCTTTGGAGATTTTTAAGCAGAGGCTGGATGGCCATCTGTCGGGTGTGCTTTGATGTGTGTTTCTGCATAGCAGGAATGGCCCCGGTGGTCTCTTATGATTGTATGGAAATAACTTAAAGGCACAGAACAACAGCAACAAAGTGGGTGGAAGGGAGAGAAACTGGGATTTTTTTAAAAAACAGCAGAAAAAGTGAGATGACAGAGGACTAACCAGAGCTGTCCCTGACAAACCTGGACAGTTGAGGGTATGGACCCTGCCTTGAGGAGGGACTTGGGCCAAATAATCTCTACAGTCTCGTTCCAGCTCTATGATTCCATATTCTGACAATATCAGCTTGCAAACTAAATGTTGGAATCACCATGAGGCTGTTACCGCAGTTTCTAGCCGGACTTGGGGGATACCAGATATCATTTTGATATCAATAATTTGGCCTTCCTCACCTATTCCTTCCCACGTGCTTGTGAGGCCCCCGGACAAGCACACAAACAGGCTCAGTCGCTGATCGCTGTAATATTCCAAACAAATACAGGCAGGCCAGAAATAGCCAGACTGCCACTTCAGGAGACCTCAAGGCAAGTACCGCATTATGTATGCATGCTACTTACAAAGAACTCCCTGCCCTGAGCAGGCAGCTTGATGAGCCAAATACTCAATCGTCAAGCACTCTGTGTTTGCATACTGGCTACTCTATTGACAATTCAGACTTAACCCAATCATGCTAAATTCTGATCTTTCGGAGACTTTGTCTCCAGCCCGAAACTCACTGTTTTCCCCAAGTATGGACTAGCCTACAGCCCCGTTTTCCCCTATAAGAACCCCTGACTTTGAGCGCTTCCTCGGATCGCTCTCGACTTCCATCCAGCCTTGCTGCCGCTTTGCTTGGCGAGCCTTCCCCTCAGTCCCACGCACTGAGAACCTTCATATCCACGAACTCTATCTCCAGACTACCCAGGCTTCAGGACAAGTGTAGTATTACCCATACCAAAAACCTCCTCTAAAAATCCCTCTATCCATCTCCAACCTTTATTTCTCTAGTTATCTGTGTGAGTGTGTGGCATACACTGGCTTGATTGTATATTAATAAAAACAACAAATATTATTTCACTTCTGTTTGCTCCTTGACTTGGCCTGACCCCGTAGACGCTGGGTAAAAGATCTCACTCTGTTGCCCTGCCTCTCGCAGTGCTAGCTTGTGCTCTTTGACTAATTGCCCCCAACTTATAATTTGAAGAGCATTTAGGTATCCCTCACGGGACCCCCGGAAATCAGGGCTACAAGGCAACAACCCAAAGTCCAGGGTACTTATGGAGCAAAGAATGGATTCCAGTCATGTGGGGAGAGATCACATAAGGTGCCAGGAGACAACAACATCAGTCTCTTTGCAATAGCCAACTGCAGTTGGCGTGCTCAGCTGTGCGGATCAGAACTGCCGTGAATTTTTATCTCCCCCACTTTTGTTTAAAAATGAGAAAGAGACAAAGAGAGAGCAATCTATCCACAATGAAAAATGAGGCACGTCACTGGTATTTTTCATCCTCAGGGTTAGAAGCCAAGGCAAAGAAGAGAGGATTAAGCTAAGTCTGAAACACCGCAGTTGAAAAAAACCATGGTTGTTGCTAAGGGATGACATGAATCCATCTTTCAAAACAAAATTAATCCAATTTGGGATCTGTGGGACTATTTCTTCCTTTAAAAATTACATACCAACATACACCCAAAACTGAAAATATATAATTTGGCAAAATGGAAACAGATGGGCTGTAATCATTAGAGAAAAGGCAAACAAAAAGCACAGGGAAAGTGTAGTGGTTAGGAAAACTTTGAACCAAATTGTACCTGAACTTCCATGTAGTCAAACAAGCGTGCATGCACACACATGGCTGAAATCTAGTATTCATGTGTTCATTCATTCCATTTATATCTTGCCTTTCTCCCAGCAAAGAAAACAAGGTTGCTAATGCAACACTGATCTCATGCAGTTCCAGCGGAGTGAAAAGCACTACCAGTGTGCTTATGATGGATTGCGAGCTTGGAAGTGTCTAGTGGCAGCAGCTATTCGCAGGTAGGCTGTTCTGAATTCAACAGAACCCATGGGAAGCTGCCTGTCATTGCAGCCCTCCGTTGGACGATCAGTGACCATCTTGGCTTGTTAGGGGCAGAGCTGTGCCCCGCTAGCACAGAAAATACAGCACTTGCCACCCACACTTGCCCAATGAGATGTCAAATGTCTCCTTCTGCAAGCTTTGAAAAGGTACAAGTGCTTGGGCGATGGAGAATGGCATGGCTGTAAGAACAAAGTTAAGCCATGGTTTTGCAACCTGATTCTCCAAAAAGACCAGAGAAAAATAAGGTGAAAACTAGAGGAACACAAGATTCTACTTAAGACAGTGGAGTCTTGGGAGCGTTTCCCATGCCTTGTTGTTGCTCAAGCTCAAACTTAGAGGCTGGAGTGAATTAAAGGTCCTTTGATTTATTCACATGTACGACAGAAGGATCTTTCAACTGCTTATGCAGCTTTGTAACTGCATTAATCAACCATACTGAGGTCACAGAGCTAAAAGCAACAAGGTCCTAAAGCTGGCAGCTCACGTTGTTATAATCAAAGTGAGTTCCCTTCTAAGCAGAGAGTATACTTCTGGGGCCCATCCCTATGATGAGTCAGAGTGAGGAGGCAGTTACCTCAGGCAGCAGAAGCTGGTGAGTGGGCACAAATGGCATTTCCTTCACTGTTTCTCTGGAGCACATCGGCCATTTTCCCCTATTGGAACACAGATTTATGTGTGCCATATGCATTGTCCTATACCTTTAACCACAGCTTGGAAAACGTACTTTTTTAAACAACAGTTCTCAGAACTGTCAGCCAACATAGCCAGTGGTCACTGGTTGTGGTGTACGGCAGACTTAGGAAATGTAATCCAAGCCCCCCGCCCCAAGTTCTGCACCTGCTTGCTGCAATCAGGCATTTTGGAGGATGCTATTTCAGTTGCTGGAATTCAGCTGGCAGTCTGGTCAGGTACAGGAATGGGTGAGCCATTCAGCCCTCTTGTTAGGGGTCTAGCTATGCGCTCCCCAAATTATAATTTTGCCACCCATTAATTTTTCCTTCAGTCCCCAAATTTCTAGCTATGCAGACAGTGAGGCACTGAAAAGTATTCACACCTGGAACTCTTCCATACTTGCTGTGTTCACGTTCCCGTGGTTGCTTTGCCTGCACTGTATCTTTGGATGCTGAAACTCTATTTCTAAATGCTCAACTGAAGTTTTATGTTACTACAAAGCTAGAAATTTTGAGACTGAATTTCATGGTAGGGCAGAACTCCTGTTCGGAGGGTGATATCCCCATTTTGCCCCTCTCCCTTGATAGCCATCTTCCTGCTTATTATCTTTTATCTATTATTATCTTTTATTTATTTGACTGACCATACCGAAAGGGTGGTCACCAATGGCAGATTCTCATCCTGGAGAGAAGTGACTAGCGGGGTGCCACAGGGTTCTGTCCTGGGCCCGGTGCTGTTCAATATCTTCATTAATGACTTGGATGAAGGAATACAGGGCACGCTGATCAAATTTGCAGATGACACCAAATTGGGAGGGGTTGCTAATACGCCTGATGACAGGATCAAAATTCAAAAGGACCTGGACAGATTGGAGAGCTGGGCCAAGGCTAACAAAATGAATTTCAACAGAGAGAAATGTAAGGTCCTACACTTAGGCAGAAAAAATGGTATGCAGAAATATAGGATGAGGGACATGTGGCTGGATAACAGTATGTGTGAACGGGATCTAGGAGTCTTAATAGACTACAAGCTGAACATGAGTCAGCAGTGTGATGCGGCAGCCAAGAAAGCCAACGCAATTCTTGGTTGCATCAATAGGAGTATGGTGTCTAGATCGAGGGAGGTATTGGTACCACTTTATTCTGCTTTGGTTAGACCTCATCTGGAATACTGTGTCCAGTTCTGGGCACCCCAATTCAAGAAGGATATGGATAAGCTGGAGCAGGTCCAGAAGAGGGCAACCAAAATGGTGAGGGACCTGGAAGCCATGCCCTATGAGGACAGACTTAGAGAGCTGGGTATGTTTAGTCTGCAGAAGAGAAGGTTGAGAGGGGACATGATAGCCATGTTTAAATATTTGAAGGGATGTCATGTCGAGGAGGAGTGGGCTTGTTTCTCCTGCTCTTGAGACCAGGACAAGAAGCAATGGATACAAGCTGCAGGATGGGAGATTCCGCCTGAACCTCAGGAGGAATTTCCTGACGGTCAGGGCTATCCAGCAGTGGAATGTGCTGCCACGGAGTGTGGTGGAGTCTCCTTCATTGGAGGTTTTTAAGCGGAGGCTGGATGGCCACTTGTCGGGAGTGCTTTGAGGGTTTTCCTGCATGGCAGGGGGTTGGACTGGATGGCCTGTGTGGTCTCTTCCAACTCTACATTTCTATGATTCTATGATTCTATCTCAGGCAGCAAAATGTCCTGGGCTGCTCCTAGACATTCTTATTGGGCTTATACTCTGTCTCACTTGTAGAATTTTGCAGGGGACCACCAAAAGTCATCTTTAATTGCAGTCTTCCCATGTTTTCTGAATGCTTCTGGCATTTTTTCCTACCCCCCCCCCCACAACCAGACAGACAAACAATTAAATGTTTTGACCCTAGCTCTCTGAATACCCCAGCCTGCTGACTGGGGCTATCTGGAACCTTAGGCCAATAAAGTAACTTTTCATAGACTCATATGGAATAGACCACAAGGGCCATCCACTCCAACCCTCTGAGTGGAGAATATTTCTGTGTGGCCCAAAGGTGGAGGTAATACACTGTCGGAAGACATAAGAGGGGACCTTCTCCATGGTGGTGCCCCAGTTCTGGAACACCCTCCCCTTGGACACACAATTATTGCCAATGCTGTCATTCTTTTGGTGCCAAATCAAAAAACATCTTATTATTCAAGCCTGTTGATTCTGTCCAGTTAGTGCTTGGGCAACAAGTGGTATGATTAATTGATTTAACTGTTTTTCAAAATTATTGTTGTTGCTGCTGTTTATTGTTTTAAACTGATTTTATTGTTAGCTGTCCTGAGATCTTCAAAAAGAGAGATGGAAATGCTTTCCCTCCAGCTATTTTGAGATTTACAATTACACTCAGAAGGAAAAAGGTAGTCTGAGATGGGTAATTCATTATTTCATTGTCCCTTTTGCTGGGTTCACTGATTTTATGTGGAATACTCTTCATTGCTTTTCATGGAATCATAGAATCCTAGAGTTGGAAGAGACCACAACGGCCATCAAGTCCAACCTCATTCTGCCATGCAGGAATACACACTCAAAGCACTCCTAGCAGATGGCCATCCAGCCTCTGTTTAAACATCTCCAATGAAGGAGACTCTGCCACACTCCCAGCCAGCGTATTCCCCATTGAGCTGCTCTTACCATTGGGAAGTTCTTTCTAAGGTTTATATGGAATCTCTTCCCAAAGTTTGAAGCCACTGCTCTGTGTCCTAGTCTCTGGAGCAACAGAAAACAGGCTTTCTCCATATGACATCCTTTCCAATATTTAAATATATCTATCATGTAGCCTCTTAACCTTCTCTTCTCCAGGCTAAACATACCCAGCTCCTTAAGCCAGTCCTCATAGGGCAGTGGTTCTCAACCTGTGGGTCCCCAGATGTTCGTGGACTTCAGCTCCCAGAAGCTCCAGCCACTATGGTCAATGCTCAGGACTTCTGGGAGCTGAAGTCCACAAACATCTGCCGACCCACAGGTTTAGAACCACTGTAGGGCATGGCTTCCAAGCCCCTTTTTTTACCATGTTGGTTGTCCTCCTCTGGACACATTATTTCAGGTCAGATATGACCACAGCAGAATAGAGTGGTATTATTACTTTCCTTGACTTGGAGACTATACAGTTGTAAGGCCCCGCTTTGGGGGTCCCCAATACCAGTATGGTTTGGATGGGCACCATACCTAATCGGCATCATAGGTAATTGGCAACACATTTTGTTGGCTCTGATATCAAATTCAAGCCTGAAAGGTGACAGAGAGGTCAAATCGAGCGCAGGAAAGAATTTGACTGTAAATGTGAGAAGCATAGGTCAAGTTCAAAATTCCTCCAGGTAAGACTTGAGTCATTTGTCAGGCAAACACACACCATTCCTGTGGATAATAGGCTTAAACAGAAGCTGGACTTTTCCAAGGAATCCAACTGTGAGGAGCCCACCAGGACACTGATTGACAGATGTCCATCCCTTGTACACCTGGATTCTTTCGTTTGTCCTCACAGCACCCACAAGAGACAGCTATTACAACATTCATCGTGTCTTCGTCAATCAAAGCACTAAGCCCATCAACAGGCAAAAGACCCATTGTCCACAACAGGTTCCCTTTGTCTTGCATCTGGAACCTTCACAGCCACAAGCCATTTTCAGGGTATAAATACTCCTGATTTGAGGGTGCCCAGTGCAGTCTCTTGAAGATTTACCCGTCACTCTGTCCATCTGGCTCCTGAATGACAACTGCCCTTAGGTCCTACCTAAGCCAAAATACATTTCTGCTCTTCACTACTCTTCTGGACTGGTAATTATAAATCTCCCCCAAATCCCTCAGCCTCTCTATAATTTTTCCTCCCTTTCTCTTTCAGCTGGCTCTCATGTGAATGTGTGATTGTGTGTATCTTGTGTGCATGCATGAGTGAATTCCCCTCAATAAAATCATTTTATCAGACAATTTTGCTTGGTTTTTGACTTGGCCTGACCCCGTAAAAATTGGGTTTAAAGATCTCGCTAGGTTACCCTGCCTCTTGCAGTGCTACAGCTTGTGCTCTGGCTAATTCCCATTCCCCAGTATTTGGAGCACATTGAGGTGTCCCCCACGGGACCCCAGAAATCAGGGTAACATAGTCATCCCTCCACATTCGCTAGGGTTAGGGGCACAGGACTCCCGTGAAAGTGGAAAAACCATGAATAACTCTAGGCCTCCCAAACCATATTTAACACACAAGGAAGTATGACTATCATATTCAAGCCACCATGGATTCCTTTGAGGCATCAGGGTTTCTTCACAAAGCAGAAGTGGGTGGCTGGTGGGACTCACTGCCGCCTCCGCTGCTGCCCCACACCATTTTAATAGGGAGATATGGCATAGGGATGCAGCAGAGGTGACAGCAAATAATCCGTGAATAATCACATCCGCAAAAGTGAAACCCACAAAAGGGCTGACTATACTCCTACTGATGCAGCCTAGAACTGCTTTGGCTGTTTTTGCTGCCACCTCACGCTGCTGACTCCTGTTCAGCTTTAAGACCCCTAGATCTCTTTCACCTGTACAGGCAGGGGTCACTCATCATATCTGTGCGTTTCATCTTTTCTGCCTAAGTGTAGTACCTCACACTTCTCCCTGCTCAAAATTCATTTTGTTAGTTTTGGCCTCTCTCTCTCTCTCATCTGTTAAGGTAATTTTGAATTCTGATACTGTCCTTTGGGATATTAGCCACTCCTCTTAATTTGGTGTCATCTGCAAAGATCTGGGGGAAAAGTGAACAGGTGACGATGAATAGCACACCTGGTAACAATAGAAGCCCTTCCAATCTTGAAGCACCCTTTGAGTGTTCTTATATTATGTCTCTGTATACAAATACACATTGTTGTTCCTTTTGTGTGCCTTCAAGTTGTTTCCATTTTATGATGACCCTAAGGTGTATTACAGGGTTTTCTGGAGCTGAGAGTATGTGACATGCCCAAGCTCACCCAATGGGTCTCCATGGCCAAACAGGAAGTCCAGCACTCAAACCACCACACCACCCTGCTTATCATCAAATATACATACGAGCGCAAATACCCTCAAGACACCAGGTCCCATCTGATCTTGGAAACTAAGAAAGATCTGCCCTGGTTAGTACTTGGGTGGCAGATTGCCAATGCATACCAGGTGCTGTAGGCTATCTTTCAGAGGTAGGAACTGGCAAAACCACCTCTGAGTATGCCTTGACGAAGAAAATCCTATGAAATTTTATTGGATTGCCATAAATTGACAGGCAACTTGAACACTCAAAGAACTATGCAATGCTTTCTCCCATGCAGAGCTCAGCAATTTAGCTCAGTGTTTTTCACTACCAAGAAGGTGGGCAAGCAAATGTGTCTCATTATACTTTTTTATCCTCTTGAGTTTGCTCTGTTTTGTATCCAATAGCACTTAAACTGCAGTCTATCCTAGAATGAAACAAACATGTCTCAGAAGTTTCTTGTTTGCATTGTATTAGTGCATTTTAGGACAAAAAAGTAATATTTTTTCTCCCATATTTCTCTCTCTTTCAAACACACAGCCTTGGAAAAGACTATACCACTTTTCAGAATTTTCTCCAGATAATATCCACCATTATTGATTGGTGCCAACCATTTCCTCCTCCTCACCCCTGCACTGCCCCATAATTCCACGGATTGAGGCTAGGTCTTAAAGGCACACACACATATGACCAAATATCTCAAAGGCACCAGATGTTGTCTGCTTGTGGAAGCTAAGCAGGGTCATCCCTGGGTAGTACTTGGACAGGAGACCACCGATGAATGCCAGGTGTTGTAGGATATAATTCAGAGGAAGGAACTTGGCAAAATCATCTCTGAGTATTCTTTGCCTAAGAGGACCCTAGAAAATTCATGAGGTCACCCTATGTCAACAGGAATCCTGAAGGCACAATACACACAGACATGCACAAATAGACATGTTCAAGTGCAGTCCTGAACAGCAGGCAGCCAAGCAGCTGTTCCTGTGAAAGCCAACAATATGGAGGATGCTTTTTACAAACTAGCTGCGTAGCGTTCAGACTGTACTTCTTCATTCAGTCCGTATTTCTCTGGTTCCTTTAAAAGCAGGAGGTGTTGCACCACGTGTATAGCTGGGGGGCATAAAGGAAATGAGAGCATTGCCCCTTCAAATAAGAATTCTGTCCCTCTGCTGAAATTTTCCTAAACGTCTACTTTTGCAGAAAGTGAGACATTGAAAACTGTTCTCACCCAGAATTTCTATATTTGCTGTGTTCACATTCCCTTGTTAACTTTGCCTTTCCTTTCAGTGTTTAAACTGTATTTCTAAACGCTCAACTGATGTTTCCAGTGACCGCAAATGCTAGACTGAAGGAAAATTTGATGGGGAAAAGGGGAAGGCAGAATTCACCCTCATTCTACCCCCTACAGCTACACTCCTATGTGGCCCCACAAAATTTACTACAGCTACTAGCCAGCAATCATCAAAAACCATCAAGCATTTGATCAAGGAGAAGCGCACATACATACAAAGCAGGAAGGAGAGAGATACCTTTACAGCATTCTCTTAATCCTTCGTGTTATATACTCTGTTGTTGTAGTGTTGCCCTGACAGGCCCCTGTGACCGTGGAGAATTTCAGCGAACATTTGGCAATCGCCGTGTACTGTACAAATGCCTGAGTCTGTTTGTTCAAAAGGCACAAAAAGAAGAGAAGAATGACGAAGAGCAGCATGATAAATACTTGGGCTCTGTTGACCTGGCAACTAGGAATAGTAGGTCAAAAGCCCCTGGCATAGCCTGTATTTAGCCTGTACTCTAAATACTTGGGTTTCCTTCATTTCAAAATGGAACTTAGTACAAAATGGAAGTTAGACATGAACACACTCCTTCTACTCAGGACAAATCAACCATTTTCTATGCAGACTAGCAACAGCATGTGTATTTCTATACTGCTTATCAGCTAAATGCTCCCTAAGCCATTTAGGGTGTGTTAGTTAATTGCCCCCAGCAAGCTGGGTACTCATTTTACCGACTTGCAGGAGGATGGAAGGGTGAGTCAAACCCAGAGCCTGGCAGGATCAAACTCACAACCTTGTGGCTGCAGTGCCGACATTTAGCCACTGCGCCACCAGGGCTCCTCAGAAGAGTATATGGTTCTAAATTAGACATCGGCAATGGTGCTATTTAAAAAACAAAAACAACCGGTGAATGCTTCGTCCTCACAGGACAATCTCACACCAGTCTGGAGCTTTCAGAGACATGTGATCCATTTTAGGAGGGAATGCCTGAAATCTCCATGCAGAAGTGTCCATTTGCCAAACATGTACCAAAAATGGATGTATTTGGAGAAAATGCACACAAAAATATGCACAATTTCCACATGGGGGTTTTTAAATTTCTCCCAATCTGCGACGGAATCAGGACAGAATGTGAGTACCAGTGCGATTCTTAAAAACCACAGTGGGGATGAAATCGACAGATTTTTGCATCCTTTTGTGGTAAAACCTCCCCCAGCGATTGGCTGAGCTGCTGCTTTATCTCAACAAGGCTGGGCTGAGATGCTGTGATGCCACAGTATGGCTTGAAGAAGGCTGAGGAGGACCAAAAGAGAAAGCCAGGAAGTTGAGAGGGACAAGACTGAGAGAAGGAGTGGCTGCCAGTGGCAGATGCGGGATGAAAGAGGGAACAGTGAGGAAGGGGCTTGGCTGTCAGCCATACAGAGTCTTTTCCTTGCCATTCTTCCTAGAGCAGCTCAGTAAGAACGCCATCCTGACAAATACCAGGTGGCTACAGTTTGTAGCCACGCACAGCTCTCTGCACCTGTGGCTACTGGAAGGAGAATAAATTGTTTGTACAGCTCACCAATCACCTATGTCTGGTCTTCCAAGCTAAGGACATCCCCTTCCACATTTCACAGCTGTAAACTGGGACATGTGTAGCCAGGGAATATCAGAGTATGGTCAGGATGGCAAAAAATTGTTATAGAGAGGCTGCAGCAGTCTGTTTTTTCCTGAGCCTACTAGGAAGGGTAAGATTCTGCCCTTCCTCTCCACCCTGTTTTGTTATTTGACTGCAAACTACTTCTGCACTTTGAAGGACAAAAACGGAAAGGAGAAGGGAAAAAATAAGTTTAAAAATAGCTGAATAAGTGGGATACAAGAAGATCAACTGGGCCTGTCCCTGCCAAACTGGGACAGCTGAAGGGCATGTAATGTTGGTAGAGCCCACAGACCAGCTCACTCTGGTCTTCCAAGCAACATTTTGGACAACAAAGAAAGCCAGGGCCAGCCCAACTACTGGGGCAGAATGAAAAAGATACCCCAAGTAGCAGATCTGACACACCATGAAAAGTTAGTAAATTGTTAGTTAACTTCTTATCATTGTATTTTTTACTATCAAGCATGAGAAGACATGTTATTGTTATTACTGCTAGATTTGGGTACGGGGCACCTTGACCTGGGCGAGGGCCCCTTAGGTTAGGACGGAAAAAGATCTTTCTCCCTTGATTGTGTTTGGACTTATCCTTCCTTGAACCAGATTGAAACTTACCTGTACCCACTGATGCAACTGGGGTTGGGGAAAGGATGAAATACATTCAGAGTAAACCAGTGTTCATTTACTCCAGCATCTGACTCTTTTTTGTGGAACTCAGGGCAGAATAGCTTTAACAGAATGGCTTTAACAATTCACTTCCAACAGGAACACCAGCCTAAAAGCATGGCAATAATGCTCCCCACACCTCTCTAGAAGGAGTTTGGGGGCATCTGGGGACAACTTATTTTTGCTGGGGTTGGCTGCTTGGGGGTGCAACTCTCCAAGATCTCCTTTGGGGCTAATGTGCTCCCACAGATTGCCACAGTTGCCCATTACTTTGCTAAATAGTATATAGCCAACTTCTCATCACTTAACTAATCGAAAGAATTAAAACTGTGTGATGCTTCAGATCCAAATGAGAAACATGGGTACATATATCAAAGGTCCACAGAACTGAATCCAGCATTACATGGACACACACAGTCTCTCCTGGAACAGCATTCGCAGCTACCTTTCTTGAAATGTTGCAAGCATCAATGCTCCGCAGGCTTGTGTTCTTTTTAAAGATAATCCAATAAAACGGGGAATCAATATTTGCTGGTACAATTCCACTGCCACCATATTCTAGTTGCCAGGGAGCATGAGGTTTTCTCTTTCAAATTCAAAAAATCCTGGGATTTCTATTTTAAACCAAGAGAGATAACTTGTATTGTTGGATTACAACTCCCATCAGCCCTAGCCAGTGTGAGGTGAGGGATGATGGGACTTGCAGCCCAA
The DNA here is from genome assembly GCA_948472985.1 of Iguana delicatissima. Classification (NCBI taxonomy): domain Eukaryota; kingdom Metazoa; phylum Chordata; class Lepidosauria; order Squamata; family Iguanidae; genus Iguana; species Iguana delicatissima. Next base: position 93,728 of record CAOKZL010001448.1, on the reverse strand, counting down.
CAGCACCTGAAAGAACACATGCCGCCCACACCTTCTTCAAATGCTTGCAGTTGCCAGAGTCTTGAAAGAGACTTCACTGAGACACCAATTAGAACTAGCTTTACTTAGAAGTAGAGAAAACTGTGGAGTATTAAAGATGGAGGATTACACTGTTAAGGTAAGAGCTGGGGAAAGTTGCTTTTTTGGACTGCAGCCCCCAAGAATGGCTACATTACTTGGGGAACTCTAGGATTTGTAAAAAAATAAAAAGTAACTTTCCTATGTGTTCCCAGGCCGTACACTCCTTCTCCATAATATGGTTTGATTGGCAAAGCACATATTAATAGCAGAATATAAATGATATCCTGCTTTGACTGGGAACTGGCTGGCAAAGAGGAAACTGCCTGCACATGTGGGTTGCAAAACTAGGGCCATTTCTGCACTACAGTCTTATAGTGCAATTATTCCATTTTCAACATCCTATGGAATCCTGGGGTTTGCAGGTTAGGGAGGGGCCGGCTGGCCTTTCCATAACCTGCAAACCCCAGGATTCCATAGGATGTTGAAAGTGGAATAATCGTGCTATAAGACTGTAGTGCAGAAATGGCTTAGGTCAGGATGAGACTTCAAGGCATGGCTAGCTAGGGAAACTCCCAGACAATGGACTTGCAGATGTCCCTCAACAACTTGACCTTTGCAACATCACCCTTATAGCATCAGCAGAGCCTCTGCACCACCAGCCGTGACAAACTCTAAGTCTTTTGGCTGTGACATTTCAGGGGCCCGGAACAGTCCTGATCTGGCAGCCCTAGATGCTGAGCTGACACTTTTTCAGATTTACCGCACGTACAGTAGTTCAGGGAACTACTTCTTTGAGACAGCAACTCCAGAATCTGCCCAGGATGGCAGACACAACTCCAAGCTCTCCCCACCTGCCCTGAACCAGACAATGTGCTGAGGCCTGATGGGGAGTGATGGTGATGGCAAGTGGCCCTCTAGGGCAATGCTGGGTTTTTAATAAGTCTCTCTTGGCTCCTTCTTGCACTGTATTTATGGCCACCCAGAGCTGAGCCTAAGGAAGAGCCAAAAGAATGAAACCTAATACAGTGCTTTGATCCAGCCATTCTGCATTTCATTTCCGTCAAGGCAACCAATCATGTTGCTCTGGGGAAGGTGGAAGCCAGAGCAAGCTGGGGGAGTGGGGAGAAAGAAAGAGTTGAGAGGGAGTGTTTTATGGAAAGCCAGTGGTTCATGCATAATTCATAGTTCCTTGTAACAGAGCAACAGTGATTGGAGTTAAAAGATTGCAGCCCAGAGCAAATTATGAGATGAAAGTGCACAGACTGAATGAGTTCCCATTTGCATGGAAGGCAAAAAGTTGCCTAGAAGCATCTGGGGCAGCGTTAATTTTTGTTGTTGTGTGCTATGTGCCTACAAATCATCTCTGACTTGTGGAGACCCTTTCATCGGGTTTTCTTGGCAAGATTTATCCAATGGAGATTCCCCGCTGCCTTTTTCTGAGACAGTATGCCTTGTCTAAAGCAAGGATATAATTAACCAAGGGGTGGGGAATAAGGACATTCCTTCAGTCCCCAAATTTCTATCATTGCAATGATCATGGAAGCTAAGCAGGATAAGTTCTAGTTACTATTTGGATGGGAGCCCACCAACGATTACCAGGAGCTTCAGGCTATAATTCAGAGGAAGGAACTGGCAAAAACCACCTCCAAGGATTCCTTGCCTAAGAAAACCCTGTGTAATTCATGAGATTGCCATAACCCACGCACACAGAATGAAACAATGAAATCATCCATACCAAGATCTCTCCAATTTGCTGTCTGTGCACTGCTTTGGTAATTTAACCCATCTCTTTTCTTTGGATACCTAAACTGTATTCAGAAGAAGTTTTAAGTTTCTGGAATGCTAAAAATTTGGAGGCTGAAAGAAAATTTCATAGGGAGTGCAGAAGTCTTAATGGCCTAGATACCCTAAAGCAGTGGTTCTCAACCTGTGGGTCCCCAGATGTTTGTGGACTTCAGCTCCCAGAAGCCCCAGCCACTATGGTCAATGCTCAGGGCTTCTGGGAGCTGAAGTCCATGAACATCTGGGGACCCACAGGTTGAGAACCACTGCCCTAAAGGCACAGATCCTGTCTGATCTTGGAAGCTAAACACAGATGTGTTACCCTGATTTCTGGGGGTCCCGTGAGGGACACCTAAATGCGCTCCAAATTACAAAGTTGGGAATTAGTCAAAGAGCACAAGCTAGCACTACAAGAGGCAGGGCAACGTAGCGAGATCTTTTTACCCAGCATCTACGGGATTGGGCTGAGTCAAGGAGCAAGCAGATGTAACTAAAAATAATTGTTTTTATTGATATACAGTCAAACACGTCTATGCAACACACTCACACAGAGAACTATAGAAATAAAGGTTGGAGTGGGATAGAGGGATTTCAAGAGGAGGTTTGATATGGGAAATACTGCACCTATCCTGAAGCCCGGAAGTCTGAAGAAAAGGATCTGTAGAAGTAGAGATCTCAGCCCGAGGAGCTGAGGGGAAGGCTCGCTGAACAAAGCGGCAGCAAGGTGGGATGGAAGCCAAGAGTGATCCAAGGAAGCGCTCAAAGTCAGGGGTTCTTGTAGGGGAAAATGCGGCTGCAGGCAAGTCCGTTCTCGGGGACAACAATGAGTTTTGGGCTGGAGACAAAGCCTCAGAAAGGTCAGTATTTTACATGATTGAGTTAAGAACGAATTGTTAATAGAGTAGCCAGTATGCAAACGCAGAGTGTTTGGCGCTTGAGTATTCGGCTCATCAAGCTGCCTGCTTGGGGCAGGGAGTCCTTTGTAAGTAGTGTGCATACATAATGAGGGTACTTGCCTTGAGGTCTCCGGAAGTGGCAGTCTGGCTATTTCTGGCCTGCCTGTACTTGTTTGGAATATTTCAGCGATTAGCCATCGAGCCTGTATGCGTGCTTGTCCAGGGACCTCGCAAGCACATGGGACGGAATAGTTAAAGAAGGCCAAATTATTGATATCAAATGATATCTAATATCCACGAGCTCGGGCTAGGAAACTGCGGTAACAGATGGGAGCCTGCCAACGAATACTGGGAGCTGCAGACTATGTTTCAGAGGAAGGAACTGGCAAAACCACCTCAGAGTATGCTTTGCCTGAAAAAAAACGAAATTAAGAGGATTGCTGTAAGTGGAGAGGTAATTTGAAGGAGCGCACACATATACAAAGAGAGAATTCTTATTTGGGGGCCAAAGTCCTCATTTTGCCCCACTCCCCCCTGCACCCCAGGACCACTCAGTGGTTTTGAAGGAAAGCAATGGCAAACCAACTCTGAATATTCCTTGACTAAGTATCCTATGAAAGAGTTGTAGCCAATGGGAAAAAATATGGTGTCAGTCTATAGGACACTGGGGAAAAAATAATTGCTGGTCCCCCAAATCAGCCTGAGAAGCATTGGCCATTTCCACACTGCACTGTTATAGCGCTATTATTCCACTTTCAACCTCCTATGGAATCCTGGGGTGGCAGTTTAGGGAGGGGCTCTTACCCTGATTTCTGGGGTCCCGTGGGGGACGCCTCAATGTGCTCCACATGATAGGGAATGGAAACTCGACAGAGCGCAAGCAATAGCAATGCAAGAGGCAGGTGTCTTTTTACTCAGTTTTTACGGGGTCAGGCCAGGCCAAAAACCAAACAAAGATGTCCAATAAATGATTTTATTGAGTTAAAGTCTCACACACCAACGCAATCACACACGCACTCACTCAAGACCTATTTAAGAAGCAAAGAATGGAAACTGGATAGGGGAAATGTTAGAGTGATTGTAGATGGGTGATACTGCACCTTTTCCTGAAGTACTTGGTCCAGGAAAAACAGTGAATGAAGTAGAACTCGACATGGAGAGGGCTGAGGGGATTACTCAATGGACGAAAAATGGTCTGCTGGTATGACTGGGAGTTATCCAAAGAAGTGCTCAAAACGAGAGCTATTTGTAGGGGAAAACGTACGTGGAGGGCTAATCCTTTCCCGAGGAGAACAATGGGTGTTGCAATGGAAAAGAAGCTCCACAATGGCAACTTCCTTTGCATGATGGGATTACGAGGTGTTGCCATAGTTTCAGGATCTTCGGTTGCGTTGGGTTGTGGTGTGAATTTATATAGGTGGTCCTTGCCTGATATGATTTTACTGCTGTCAGTGCTCAACTTGGGGAAAACACGCTAATCCCCTCAAATTGGCTTCTCAGAGGCTGAGGACCCTTTGTCTACTGTGGGTTTGCACAGTTTGAGGTTTCCAGGGGCTATGTGACCGGGGATTTTACTGCCCTGACCTGGTTTTCGATTGTTCGACTGTTGCTGCCTACATGCTCATCCGGGTGACCTCTCTGGCACGTTGAATCATATTTGATATCAAAAATTGTAGACCCTGGGACAGGGTTTACCAGTGAGGTAACAGGGCCTTTAGAATTCTCAGTCAGGGAGCTCTTTGGCCTCAGGAAACTACAACCCCATAATTCCCCCAAGGATGTTGAAAGTGGAATAATAGCACTATAAGAGTGTAGAGAGGAAATGGCCATTGAATTACACTGAGTTACATTTTTTGGGTCAGCATCATTTAGGATTGCAAGAAATCAAAAGAGACAATCACTTAGTAGGGATGATCAGCTTGTGAAAAGTGTGAAAGCTTCTAGACACTTCAAGGTGGGAAGTTATCAAACTTGAGGCATGAGAGAGACTTCTGGGACTGACGCAGATGTAGGAGAGATGCTGCCTACCTCCCCATCCCTAGGAAAGTCTCATCACAGGCTGGACAAAAAACTCCAGACATCCATTTCCCATGAGCATCTGAAGACCCAAAATACCATTTGTAATGTGAATAAAAGAGGAATGTTTGGCTAGTTGTGTTAGGGCTATATTTTCTGTCCAATCATGACTGAATACAATATCACATTTTTGTTCTTCTTTTCTTTTGGTAACTACTCCTAAGTAATGCCTGAAGGAAGGTATCTTCAGGTATGAGATCATTGTTTTTTCTTATTTGCCATCTAGCTGACTTTGACTTACAGTGTTCCTAGGAATGAGAGATCTCCAAGATCCCCAGTCCTGAACAAAACAAGCCAATTTTGTCACCTTCTCATTTCTTTTAGAGCAAATCATAATTTTTCATGACCAACACAGTCAAAGGCTTTGTAGTCTATAAAGCACAGATTAATTTTTCTTCTGAAATTCTTAGTGTGTTCCATTAGCCAACATGTGCTTACTTTTTTCTTCTTTCAAGGGAGTTGGGATTGAGGTTAAATGAATAAATGAAAAATGGCTTGGGGTATGCTTAGTTTAAGACTTTGGAGGCCACAGGGTTCTGTCCTGGGCCCAGTGCTATTCTATATCTTCATCAATGACTTGGATGAAGGAGTAGAGGGCATGCTGATCAAATTTGCAGACAATACCAAATTGAGAGGGGTCACTAATACCCCAGAGGACAGGATCAACATTCAAAATGACCTTAACAGATTGGAGAACTAGCCTAAAGCTAACAAAATGCATTTCAACAGTGAGAAATGTACGGTCTTACACTTAGGCATTAAAAATGGAATGCACAAATATAGGATGCGGGACGTGTGGCTGGATAACAGTATATGTGAAAGGGATCTAAGAGTCTTGGTAGACCACAAGCTGAGCATGAGTCAGCAGTGTGATGCAGCAGCCAAGAAAGCCAATGCAATTCTTGGTTGCATCAATAGGACTATGGTGTCTAGATCAAGGGAGGTAATGCTACCACTCTATTCTGCTTTGGTTAGACCTTGGCTGGAATACTGTGTCCAGTTCCGGGCATTTCATTTCAAGAAGGATATCGACAAGCTGGAGCGTGTCCAGAGGAGGGTGACCAAAATGGTGAAGAGTCTGGAAGCCATGCCCTATGAGGAACAGCTTAGAGAGCTGGGTATGTTTAGTCTGCAGAAGAGAAGGGTAAGAGGGGACATGATAGCCATGTTTAAATATTTGAAGGGATGTCATGTCGAGGAGGGAGCAGGCTTGTTTTCCGCTACTCTAGAGACTAGGACAAGGAGCAATGGATTCAAAATTTGGGGGAAAAGATTTCACTTAAACTTCAGGGAGAACTTCCTGATGGTCAGAGCTGTTCAGCAGTGTTATATGCTGCCTTGGAGTGTGATGGAGTCTCCATCCTTGGAGGTTTTTAAGCAGAGGCTGGATGGCCATCGGTTGGGAATGCTTTGATGTGGGTTCCTGCATGGCAGGGGGCTAGATTGGATGGCTCCTATGGTCTCTTCCAACTCTATCACTCTGATTCTGATTCTGATTTGAATCCCTGCTGGGACAAGGAAACCCACTGAGTGACCTTGGGCAAATCGCACTCTCTCAGCTTCTGAAGAAGGCAAAAGCAAGCTTCTGAAAAAATCTTGCTAAGAAAACCCCTTGATATCTTAGGATAGCAATAAGGTAGAAATGGCATGAAGGCACACAGCAGAAACAACAACAACAATGTTTACCTCAGAAGAGATTAAGAAATTGTTGTAGGCGCCAGCTGCCCATTGCTAAGCAACAGAGTACAGGGCTAGCAGAAGGCCATTTGCAGCCAAACAGAGACACTAACAGTAAGTACAGCTTGCCTATTCATGATGGAGCAGAAGCATCATAAAGGGTCAACCCAAAAGTACAGGAACCCAGTGGGCCACATGGGGAGATAGTCCAGGGTCACAGAAACCAGGCGGACAGCAACCAAGGAGTCTACAGCACACAAGGCAAGGGCTGGCAAACACACAAATTGTTTCTGGCATCAGGCCATCGCCCTCTGCCTTCCTTAAAAAGGCTGGAGGCAGCTGGCTTTCATCCCAGCCTGATTAGCCCCTCCTGTGCTTGCGTCTGCTTGTCCTCCTTTGAGGCTGCTGTTTACCTGGAGAATCTGACTTCTGCCCATGACAGAAATGGCCTGACTGCCGCTTTTAATACCTGAAGGGATGTCAGGTAACAGATAGAGTGATCTTGTTGTCTGCTGTTACAGGGGCTAGAATACAAATCAATGGATTCAATTTACATGAAGAGAGATTTCACCTAAACATTAGGAAGAACTTTACTGTAAGAGATGTTTGTGAAGGTGGCAGGATGTCCATCTTTGGAGTTCTTTAAACAAAGGTTGGCTGAGCATCTTTCAGGAGTACTTTAGCTGTGTATTCCTACACGGCAGGGGCTGGACTAGATGGCCCTGCAGTCCCTTTCACTTGATAATGCCATGATGTGATTGGACACCTCAGAGAGGCCTCCAGGAGCAGAAACCGACACTTGGAACTTTTTTCTTTTTCTTTTTCTTTTTTTTCTTTTTTGGCCAAAATCTTGGGAAACTTTCTTTCAAAGAATTGGAGGCTTCAGACAGTTACTGGGATGCAAAGAGGACTCACTTTCTGCACTTCTGAGCTAAGAGGAGGCAGCTTTGTGCGCAAGACCAAGGAAAATTGCTGTATCTTTTCTATGAAAGAGACAAAAAAGCAACAGAAGCAATAAATGATAAAGAGGACTGAACGTTTCTCACCATTGCAGCTGTGGGAGATAATTGGCTTCATTGGAGCACCTTTTTGTCTTCATTTATGCTCTGCTTGTATAGTTGCAACCAAAACAAATATTTCAGAGATGCCTTGGGTTTCCAGTGTTCTCTGGAGTGGAAATTAAACCCAGGGGTGTCATTGCTTGAATTTCCCACCACAAAGAGAAGGAGGGGGGCTCTGTGGCAGGGTTTAGAGGAGCAGACTCTTCCCCCCGCCCCACACACACACACACACACACACACACACACTACAATCCCATCTTTCTTCCAGCTTTGGAATTTTCACAACAGAAAACCGACATATTTCTTCTAAGCTAAAAACTGGCTCAGTGACAACCATGACTCTAGCCACACTTTTTGTTTGTTTTCATTTTTTTAAATACTGCTGCAAGTACATTGATATTTCCAGCTTATTAAAGCAGAGGCATCATTCTGCTGATTTCTGTACAGCAGGAATACCCAGCTTCTCTGGAGTTGGAAAGATCACACCCCCACCACTACAATCCCATAGCTCTTCCTTCTCCCTCTTTTTCTTTGTCCCTGGTGTTTATCTTGCTCCACCCTGGTGCTTGTTCAGCCTTCCCATCTGCTCCCTTGACTCCCCCATAAGGCAGCAGGATTCACCCTGCCCCTTTTAACTGGTTGTAGAATTTGGGGAGGAGACTGCTAAAGGGAAAAAACACATGGAATTGCATATACGTGTGCATGTGCTTTCAAATTGCCTGTCAACTTATGGCAACCCCATAAATTTCATAGGCAAGTAATACTCAGAAATGGTTTTGCCAGGTCCTTCCTCTGAACCATAGCCTATACCACCAGCTATTTGTTGGTGGTCTCCCATCCAACTACTAACCAGGGCTGGCGCTGCTTAGCTTCCAAGATTAGACTGGATCTGGTGCCTTTAGGGTACTTAGACAATCTGATTGTTATCATCATAATCATTTATTTATGTACTGCTATCACTGCACATATAGGCCCCTGCAATTCTCTGTGGAATAGTTTTCTCAGGCCTGATGCCAACTTTGTCTCTAAGGATAGTTAGGGATGCTTGCCACCTAGTGACTAAAGATGGTATTGCAGAGTCCATTTACAGTTTTAAACATCGTAAATATTCTGGTCTGTGACCAAAATCAATTGAGCCATTCAAAATTATACATATAAAAAACCACAAACTATATTTTAAAAATATAATTTAAATACAAAATAATCATTTCTTATTGTAGCATTCATTTCAAATTGTAGGTGTCCAAACTGCATAGGAGAATGAGCACGGTATAGTGATTTGAGTGCTGGACTAGGATTCTAGGAAAGCAGGGTTTAAATCCCTACTCAGCCATGGTAACTCGGTGGGCACATCACACTCTCTCAGCCACAGAGGAAGGCATGGCTAACCTTCTCTGAATAAATCTTGCCAAGAAGATAGGCTCACCTCCTCTGAATAAATCTTGCCAAGGAATGATGCAGGAGATAGGCTCACCAAAACTCAGCGTTGGCCTGAAGAGACAGAACAAGAAGGTTATGCAGAGAAAGACACAGGGATATACATTCTCTTTTATTATTACAGATTAGAAGTAGACAAAGTGCAGCCCTGCAGATGAATAGGGTTACAGCTCCCAGCATTTCCCATCATTGGTTATGGCTGATGGGAATTGCAGTCCAACAACATACAGAAGGTCATATTTTACTCATTCCTGTTATGTTAGACTGTCAGTGCCACTGCTGATGTAGATTAGACAGCATCAGCCATGCACAAGACGATGGCATAAACAGGCAAAAGAAGATTCTTTAAGGATTAAAAAACCTAAGGTGCAAAGGGAACCCAATGAAGACCAAGCATGCTCTGTGGCCATGGAATGAGAGCTGACTTGCTCTTTTGAGGCAGAAATGAGAGAACGCTTTCTGAGAAGGAGAAAGGACCGGAGTAACATGGGAAAAGGCATGGCTGGTAGACTACGATGGTAAATAGGAGCATTCTACACTGCAACACTTTGTTGCAGGTCCCACTTGTTTTAATTTGCAAACTCGCTCAAGAGATTGAAAGGAAGTGTCCTGATGAGAGCTGGAGCAATGGCTAAGGCTGAGAACTTGCAAAGCTATTTTACAATCCCACTCCCAGAACATAATCCTGTGCAGGAAAAGAAAGCTACACTGAAACACAGGAGCTTCTGAATAGTTCCCACATCTCCCAAACGTTATTTAAGTCTGGCTTCTCTCTGTTTCCAGCACTCAGTTCATTCTGTGCCCTTTCTCCAAAAGTCTGCAGACTGTTTTAAAGTCTGTGAGAAAATTTGTAGGCATAGAATCATAGAGCTGAAAGAGACCATAACAGCCATTGAGTCCAACCCCATTCTGCCATGCAAGAACACGCATTCAAAGCACCCCCAGCAAATGGCCATCTAGCCTCTCTTTAAAAACTTCCAAAGAAGGTGACCCCACCACACTCCAAAGCAGCAGATTCCACTGTCAAGCTGCTCTCACCATGAGAAAGTTCTTCCTGATGTTCAGGTGAAATGTCTTTTCCCGTCGTTTGAATCCATTGTCCCACGTCCTAGTCTTTGGATCAGCAGAAAACAAGCTTGCTCCACCTTCAACATGACATCCCTTCAAATATTTAAACATGGCTATCATGTTACCTCTTAACTTTCTTTTCATCAGGCTAAACATACCTAGCTCCCTAACATTTCTCCATGGCCATTTCTGCATGATGGGGCTGTTCCACATGGAGATGGAATGGCAGCAGTGTGCAAGTTGTGCTTTTGCAAAATGTTGTCATGGTCCCACTGTCATCCTGTCCTCCACCTGTTGCAATTGCAGGATATTTGCTTAATGGAATAAATTCGTTAAGCACCCGCGATTGTGCAGTGCTCCCATCCTTCCCATGCGGAAGGGCAGAAAGCACGATGGAGGTGCTTCCCTCCCCAGCATAGCATGGGAAAGAGTCCGGCTGCACTGAGGAAGGCAGGCACGTGTCACTCACGCTCCCTTCTGCAGGGAGCCGGGTGGCTGCAGAAGGGAGCATTCCTGTTGCATTCCCTTCCAGCAAAGGTGCTGCTGGGATCTCACAACAAGAGGACAATGAGATCAGGTAAGGAGCAGAAACGGCCTATGTTTGTCCTAATGCATTCACCTATGTGTAATTAAAAAAAAAAACCCACTTTCAATGGAATTGTTTACTTCATATTTTAAAACACTTGTATGAACAAAGTTTTTAGGGTACTTTGTTTTTAATTTGTTAGAAACCACCTTGGATCTTATGCTGGTGAATAATTATGAAATGTGGGATCTGAATAAAAGTGAAATAAACAATCTTGCAAGCATTTTCGCCCTTGTATAATGCTTTTTAAACTTCTGGAAACTAATTATATGTATTAATGCAGCCTTTGCCTAATGTACAGATATTTTGCTCTATACTTTTCCCTAGTATACACAATTTTTGTACGCATTTTCTGGTTGTTTGGAGGAGACAGAAGGAGACAGAAGCTGGCCTTCCACAGGGGCTGCATTACAAAAGCCTACATGTCTAAACGAAGATTGGAATTTAAAATCTTTAATATAAGGATGACTGTAAAAGATAAACTGAGATAACATGTAGGACAATTGCACCAGTTTTCCCGGCAGCCGATCTTAGAGTAGCCATTGGTTCTTCTTTTCTCCTGATTACCTGAATCCATGTATAAATTCACAAAGCTATGATCTAAAGTTGCTTTTGTTTAATGGTCCATTTCTTTGGAAAGTGTATTATACGACTCCAGAAATTTCTATATAAAGGTATGTATATACACTTTTCGATTTGCAGAGTAATGTAATTTATACTTTTAAGAGATTATAATTAATCTGGTGTTGTCTTTCTTAATGTAAGAAAAAGAATTATCATTTGTATTTTTTAGTGTAGCCCCTGAGGAAGGCCAACTTTAATAACAGCCCAAAACATGTTGGGCTTAAAATAAATAAAATAAATAAAGCAAACGACCATCAATCAGCACATGAATCTCTGTTTGCTTCTATAGTACTTCTTATATGTGCTCATTGCTTCTCTCATTTGGAGAAATACATTACAAAGTCCAGAGAAGCGTGAATATAAAAGGTGAACAGAATTCCAATTTATGTATTGATTTATGACAAGAGAATCTGGTAAGTTTGCACTGCAGTGCCACCTGGACAAAGTCCTCATCCACAGCCTGTCTCTTCATCCATGCTTGCTTTTAAAAAAAGCAACCTTTAGATCCTATTCCTTCACCTGACTTTGTTTTTTATTTGAGACTGTTGAGGGCAAACAATAGAACTAACAGCCCAACATTCTGAACTATAAAAATCAGGGTGGCTCTCCCTTGGAAACGATGGCTGCAACATATTAACCCGCCCTGAAAGAGGAGCGGAAGGTAGAGAGAAAATAAGAATCAAGCACTGGGCATCTCTCAGGAACATTTTGTGCCATCCATCATGTTTATTGCACCCCAGATACCATCTGGATCATATGCTATTTCTCCAACCCCATATTCAGCGTGATGGCGGTGGATAAAAGCAGCAAAGTACTTTCCCTTCGGAGGCTTGGAGAGGGAGGGGAACGTAAAAAAAGCAACTTCAAAGCATCTAGCTGGAGAGAGTACATTGCTGCCCTGCATTATCATTGGCTCTGGCTCTTGAAACTGGGCTGCATGCGGGCCTCTGATATTTGTCAGATGAAAAGAAGGAAAGGATGGCAGCTCCTCATTTGGGCTAAGGATTGGGGTTGTTTGGGTTATAACCAAGGCTGTGTATGTACCCTTGAAATAAACATGGGTGTGGCATTTGGTCCAAAGCTGGGGCTCATGGGGGTACAAGGAAAACTCTTAAGAGAGCAACAACCTCTGAGCAACTAGGTTGTGACCGTGGCAGTAGGGCGGCTGATCCATTCTAGTACTTGCCTTTAGAGGAGCTATCTAAGGTTCTGAATCTATTTAGAAACAGGATTCCACACCTTGGGATTTCCCATTTAGGACCTGGATTAAAACCTGCAGTGGATTCTCTGGCCCTCTGACTTGGGAGGCAGTTCTGACAAGTTCTGAAGTTAGACTGAAGCTCTTTGTGCTTCAGGGCAGCGGCTCCCTCTAAAATGCTATTCCCTGCTACCAGGAGGAAAGCCTTAAACCATGCAAGGCGAGGGCACCTCAAGCCTGGCAGCAGAATCCATTCCTCTTGATTCCTTGGAAGCCCACATGCCCTTCACCTGGCGCTTTCTCAGATTTTGTCCAAGGTGGTTCCCAGTTCTAAAAGGTTTAAAGGGTTCTCCTTAATCTCAGCGATGGGTACGACAAGCTTCCAGCTCCCATCTCATCTCATTTGCCTTTTGCTCAGTTCAACACTGGAAGGTGCCGCTTACAGGAACATCTCTGAAATGGAATGTGACAAACAGGCTGAAAAAGTCTGCCTTAAAAGATGTGCTCCCACCCTGGACCCTATCACACTTCCATGTCTCCAAGAGCATTCCCAAAGTGCACTGGCCTCAGAGACTGAGGAAATCTTATGGCCCTGGGCTGCAGCTAGGCTTAAAGGACACAGTGGTTGGTTTAGGCCAGGGGTGATCAACGGAGGAGGGGGGCATTCTCCCTTTCATGTCCTTCCATCTTTTGGAGCTCCAGAAAAATAACATCACTTCCACCACTTTGACTGATTTTCAGCAGAGTTTTGAGGAGGCCTGTTAGTGGGGGAAGTGGGGATATTAGTGGCTAGTTTTTGATACTTTTGGCCAGTTTGGGGGCAAAAGCCCTGCATTAGTTCATTTTTTAAACAAATTTGGGGGATGTCTGGTAACTTTGAGGGCTTCAGAAGGGCTGTGTGTGGCTCCTGGGCTGCACTTTGCACGCCCCTGCTCTTGGTTCATGGGTCTCTGGCTCAGAGACCCCTAGCATCTCACACTTGAGGATTTCTAATCCCAGCGTGAATTTTGATCTTTGTGTCTTTAGGCACTGTGGATACGTTAGTTTCTGAGTCTGTGTATAGGATACTGGACTGAGGTTATGATATTAGAAAACCTTACCTTCCAAGGCTGGCCTTTATTGGTTCAGAAGCTTGGGTGGGCCTACTTTTGAACTAGCCTGGAACCAGGGAACAAGCCAGAATTCAGAGCTGTGAGACAAATCCTTAGGTCAGGTCCAAAGATGGAGCAAAAGAGTAATATCTAACAAGGATCACACCAGAGCCAGAAAGATCCCAAGGGCCCTGACAAAGTCCCATCTCAAACAGGAAACCTTTTTGTGCTCCTTCTATCCAGAAAAGCCACATGACAAATTTGGCTAGGCACAACCAATCTAAAACAGGAGTCTAGGGTTTCACCACTCAGCCCAGAAATCGAAGCTGTAGTTCTGTGGCTTGCCACACGGGGGAGCCGTAAACAGATCCAAAGACATCCCCTTGGACTCCTTGTAGTGCTTTGTCCTTCTTAGCTAGACTGTGGCAGAGTTTGGGAAAGTTCCTTTTTTGAACTGCAGCTCCCAAGACCCAGAATGGCCCTACTGGCTGAGACATTTGGGGACTTGTATGCCAAACACTAACTTTTCAAGCCTGTGGGACAATGGCCCTGCCTTATAAAGTGGTGCAGACGTCGCAGACAGTATGAAGAGACATGCAATTCACTTCATCGTGCTTTGCAGTCAGCAAGGGACGTGCCTCATCTGTTTTAGTTCAGCTCTACTTATGAGTAAATGCATTCTAGGTGGGTTTGTGTCCCTTAAAAAAAAAGTTGGGGTAGAAGAGGCAGGGGTATAACTACTGGGGGTTGGGAACGAGGACGTTGTCTTCCCAAATAAGAATTTCTGTCCTTCCCCAAATCAGTTCCCAAATTTCTATCATTGCAGTAACTTAAAACTTCAGTTACCCATTTAGAGTTTAAGCGTACAACCAAAATGGACATAGTGGCCAAGGAAATGCAAACACAGCAAATATGAGAGTTCTAGGGGTGAATGAGGACGAATGCTTCACCCAGCTCTGAGAGGAGGGGAATTAAAGGTGATGTATACGATTTGTGATGTATAAGATTGATATGGTTGATTGGATTCTGTAATATGTTTGGACGTATCTGAGTTGTATCCACTATATAAAAGTCAAAGTTTGTGAGTCTGTCTGTGTACATCAGACAGGCCAAGGACCTCATACGATTGGCTGTGTGAGGTGAGAAGACCTCATGTGATTGGTTGGCTAGGAAGATTCTATGGAATCCTGGGGTTGACAGTTTAGGGAGAGGCCTTTTAGAATTCTCAACCAGAGAGCTCAGGCCAGTTGTTATGGAGACAAGGCCTAGCAGCAAGAAGAAGGGCAGGAACCAAACCTCTGTTATGTTAACAACTCTGAATACAGATTGGATTGGGGAATATGGGGATAAGTTACAGGTACTGAAATAGGCCAGTTGCTATGGAGATGAGGCCTAGCAGCAAGGAGGAAGACAGTGTATTCCCTCAGGAACCCAAATGGAGATGTAAATAACTCTGAATACAGATTGCATTGGGAAATATGGGTAAAAGTTACAGGCACTGGACAAGACAGTTTGGTAAGTTTTTAAGAGGAAAATAAAATCCCGGGCAACATGGGATAAATACACTAGTTTAATAATATTGATGAGGCAGTTTGTTACATTTATGTTTGCACTGTGCTTAGTAATATAGGAGTACGCACCTGTACTACTGTGAACAGCATAGTTAATAGAGACTCACCGTGATTTTTACAGAATTAAAAGGTGAGACCACTCATGTGGACATGGCTGAGGGGGTTCTGGATGCAGAACTTAAGGCTCTGCTCCTGAAGATACTTTTCATCCTGTGAAGGAGGTTGCAATTTGTGTCAAAGGCAACTCTCTTCCTAAGACAAATAGCTGCTATTTGCCCCGAGGGGTGAGGGACATTCAGGATAATGTGGACAGCCCAGACTGGCCAGTACTGTGCCACCTCAATGGTACCCTGTCCTGCAACCTGTGTAGCATTTTGCCATTGTTTTAAAATGTGATGTTAATGGATTTTCTTTTTAAAAGGAGAGGCTGGGTATGTGAAAGAATAAATACGCTCCTCATGCTTTTTCTTCAGCTTTATCCCATGAATCTCCTAGGATTTTCTTGGGCAAGGAGTAGTCAGGGATGGTTTTGCCAGTTCCTTCCTCTGAAATATAGCCTACTACAGCACCTGGTATTCATTGGTGGAATTCCATCCAAGTGGTAACCAGCACTGACCCTGCTTAGCTTCCAAGATTAGACAAGATCTGGTGTCTTGAGGGTGTTTTGATAACTTTTCCGGTTAAATAGCATTTACACCTCACTTTATACATATTTTCTTTTAAGTTGCTGTACATAGCAAATTTTATGTCTCTAATCCACATTTTCCCCCATATCTGCATTTGTACATCACGCTTTTGTGCATAATAAAAGTTTTGAGACTCTCAGAAATGGCTGATAAGACTCATAAAACAATTTAACACAGGATCGGCTGAAGCATCAGATGTTTATTAAAAAAATAATTTGTCTCTGCAGAGCCGGGTGCCTCCCTTCAGAGAGAGGACACCCCTCCTCACGAAACAGCACACATTTTATCCCCGACGCAAGCTTCACTCCCCTGGGACCTAACTGGCCAGGATCCCTAGAGGTCACAACCTATCAGAATCTCCTAAGAAGTTACATGCCCCCTTCCCCATATTTACAATATATATGATCATGCACATAATCATGCTTTTCCCTCGTGGTCTCTTAATTTTCATTAGTAATTCCGAAATGCCCATCAAACAGATTTTAACCTCCCATTTTGCTAAACAGTGCCAAATTCCTGTCTTGTCTTTCTTTATCAACCTTTTACTCCTTACAGTTCTGCTGACCTTCAGTCTGCAGAAGCTAAAAAAAAGAATACACTCCTCTATTGAATACCTTATCTCTATCTTGTCTGGTTCTTTTTACACCAAGGCCTTCTCCAGCTGCCAATTCTAAAAATATGCCCCTTAGACTTTATTGTTTTACAGAAGCTATACTAGAGTATATGTGTGTAAATATATTTAAAATGTGTTATAAGCTAATATACATATATGTTAGTACTACTGTTAATAATATTTGCAAAAACTAAAATATATTTCATTTCTCTCAGAGACCACCTTATCATACACTTTTTTACACGCTCATCTTCTTCCTCTGATTTCAAAAGATATTTGCGCACTCTTTTGATTACGTGACCATCATCCTTACCCAATTCTAAGTAAAATAATTTTCCCCAGGCTCTTTAACTAGATCCCTATTACCTTGGTTAAGTCTTCCTTTAAGTTGCAAATAAGCAAACTAAGTTCTGTACCACTCCTTAGAGCAAATCTCTCTTGATTTACGCTCCCAACTGTCTTTCTCCATATACAAAATGTCACTGCAATAGAAACATTTTCAGTTTTTAATCCATTCTTTCTTGAAAAAAGCTTTCTGCAGAGAGGTAGTTAGTAATGTCTTAGGAAAAAACAACTTTGCTTATATTTGGATCAAACTCGCACAAGGGCTTTTCTAATACAATGATTTTGAAAGCCAGTTGTGTGCCTTGACTTGTGCCCTTTGGGTATTTAGGCATGGTTTTCTCCAGTTTTGTTGTTGTTGTTGCTGTTGCTGTTGCTGTTGTTGCTGTTGTTGTTTTTCTGTGCCTTCAAGTTGTTTCTGACTTAGGGTGATCCTAAGGTGAACCTATAATGGGGTTTTCTGGGGCTGAGAGTGTGTGATGTGCCCCAGGTAGGTTTCCATGGATGAGCAGGGAATTGAACTCTGGTTTCCAGGGTTGTAATACAACACTCAAAGGACTACACCACACTGGCTCTCTTCAGCTGTACATTTCTCTTTTTTGGCAATATAGAAAGGGCCTCCCTGACCACTTTTACATGTCAAAGAAAGCTCTGAAAGCCTCTCTGATCTGAGACTACAAATGCGTGTTTTATTGTTCTCCTCCTCACACACTTCAGCAGCAATGCTTTACCCTGGCAGCCATTAAGCGTCTATTTTTAAGATGTCTCTTGGCAGGTTTTGCACCTTCCTTTATTTTTACATGCCACACTTCCACAGTACTCTCACCCTTTGCTGCAATTACCATTAGCTCTAAGATAACTTGACGGGGAGGATAAACAACATCAAGATGCAAGCAGAATGAGGTTCTGCAGGCACCCTGTGTATCACGCCTCTGTGAATGTTTCTTTCTTGCAGCCTCACTTCCCTCTGGCTGGCTGGGGCTCTCAAGCATGCCAGATTTGGGGGGGAAAAAATCTTCCTCATCACCTGCTTCCAGAGGTGAATGGAAAGTGGGTGGTTACTATTTGACGATGGGACCTATTTTTTTGGAATGAATTTGATGAATTCTCAGTTAATCACTGTTTGTGCATAGAAACATGAATTGGACCACAATAGCCTAGCCCATGTAAGGGGTGACATACAGGGACAGAGTGAATTATCAATTCCAGTGCAATAGACACAACCTGTGGAAGTGGAGTCAAGCATCCTGCAACATTCCAGGTTGTGATTCTGCACTGCAGTTTCCGTTTGTGTATTTCAGTTGTGCACTGTGATTGGCGTTGCATATTCTGATTGTGCCTTGTGGTTTCGACTGTGCATCATGGTTGTGCACTGCACAATGCCATTCAGTCATGTATTGTGCGACTTGGATATTCGGCATGGGAGTTGTATAATGCAAGGTAGCACATCTCCTCATGCAAATATTTATGGTATGTGGAGGAGATGTTGGACTGCAACCAAAGAAAGTTTGGCTGACTGACTGAAGAGATGGAGGGTAACATTACACTCATGGAAGTATGCAGCCATTGTGCAGCAGCAATGGTAGGGGTGGGCATAGTGGAACCTGTGGATTGCACATGGCTGCAGGCCTCTGCTTATGTGGCCCCTGACACACACACACACACAAAAAATATGTGTGAAAACATGTGCAAACAGCCTTATGCAGACAAGCATTCCAAAGCCCTGTACTGCCCCAGAATACATAGCTTTCTTCTGCAGTCCCTTTGCAGTCATTTCAATTCCTGTTGTTACCGCAGTTTCCCAGCCCGAGCTCATGGGATATTAGATATCATTTGATATTAATAATTTGCAACAAACCCCAGGATTCCATAGGCTGTTGAAAGTGGAATAATAGCGCTATAGCAGTCTAATGCAGAAATGGCCAGGGAACATCTGTACCCTCAAGCTATCTGGATTTTGCAGGGACAGTACCAATTAATTCTCTGTCATCCCACTTTTTCAACTTCTTTTAAATTGTCTGTTTTTTTCCTCTCCCCCCTTTGTTCTCAGCTCACTTCAGTTGATGCAAAGTGAATTCAAATTGCAAAAGTAGTTTGTACCCGGTTACAGACTATGTTGACTATGCTGACTCAACAGGGAGGGGAAGAGAGAGAGGAGGGGCAGAATTTAAACTTCCCAGTAGGCAGAGTTCCTCATTACAAAAAGGAGCTGGAGCAGTGGGCTTGCTGAGGAGCTTTGAAAGTGATTCCTTCTTCAGAGAAACTTCTCATTTATTTTAATTTCTTTTTCTTCAAAAGGAATACTTTGCTTCCCAGCATCAAGAGCTAAATTCATTGATATCTTTTCCCTCTACAGCAGCATACACTGTGGCCTGATGAAAGAAAAGTGGCCTCACAGCATCATGTTTTTAAATGATGTGATATTATTCTAAGGTATTGGTCCTTTAATACCTTCATTTAATGCCTTTTAATTTTTTATTCTTAGCTTTATTTAATTCCTTTTTAATGATTATTATTAGGTTTTGATCCATGTACTTTTGTCATGTTGTTATGAACTAACATAGGAGACATAACATAACACAACAGGTGGAATAGCAATTAATTTCCAGTCAACTGCTATTTAATTGATCTATTACTGTCTTTCTGCTCCAGATTTTCTTACAAGTTACTAGATGGGAGTAAGAATGGGGTTGATATGGGGGGGCAGTGCTGTAATCAATCAGTCAGCTCCCATCCCAACCCAATCCTTCTTTCCACCCAGTGCCTTGGAAGAGAACCTGGAGCAGAGAGCCATCAGGCCGGAGCATCTCACCATGATTCCCAGGGGAGACTGCAAGAGGTATTTCCATGTACTGAGCAGAGGTGGGATATGCTTGAACTTTTGGACTCTTTCCATCTTTAATAAGGACTTAAAGAAAGAGTGCAAAAATCACATCTGGTGGCAGGGCCGTTTCTGCAGGTACACGATGGTTACTGAAGACTCAGTGGAGAGAAGAGGTGTTAAGAACAATCTTTCAGCCTGCCTGGGTACACAGTTTGTGGTTGCTCTTGTACTGTTATGCCTAATGGAAAGTTCTGAGGAATTCAGAAGCTCACGCCATTTAAAGACCACCCCCTACAGCTGGTTTTTGGGGTGTCTGGCAAAGGAGGGCTGCAGGAGGAAAGGGGATTCCACCAGCTCTGGCTGAAGAAGCAGGATCAAACACTGAATCCTGGGACTCCTGGCCATACCATTCTGGAAGAAGGCGTGGTTGAGGGAAAATTAGACCCAGACAACTTCCTGTTAGAAAGTGAGAATATTGTGCAAGTGGAGGTTCCAGGCATTGTATACTGATGTCTTGCTGCTGTGTGCCTTCAAATCATTGTCAGGGTATTCAGAATGTTTGTGTGGTGTGTCCAAGGTGGTTTTTCTGGTGGACGGAGAGATGAAATCATCATGACTTTCACAGCACAGCTGTAAGGTTTGTTATGTCCATCTTGCCTCGCAAGGTCTTGTCACATGAGAAAGCATTAAGCTTGGGGGGAAAGTATATATAATGGATGTCTTTGATCACTTGATGTATATCTGGGAGTGGCCAAGCCCTTAAAAGGCTTAGATCATGTTCTGTAAGGTGCCAGGGACCCTTGTCCTTCCCCTGGTCTTTGCCCTAGCCCTTGTCCGTCTTCCATGCACCATGCCTCTGGTATTTTGTACCCTTCTAGACATGCTGTCGGAAGCATTATGCTTTTCTTGTGCTTTGCTTTAATAAACTTCACTTAGCCTAGACGCAATGAGTTTACATGGCTGTTTTTTCCAGTCCAGGGCAGCTGGCAACGCTTTAGCACTGCTTCTTATTTTTGCACTCTGCACATGCTCTGGGGTGCGTACCTAGGCACCCTGACAGTCATTTCAGACTTATGGTGACTCTAATGCCAGCCTATCATGGGGTTTTCTGGGGCTGAGAGTGTGTGATGCACCCAAGGTTGCCCAGTGGGTTTTCAAGGCTGAGTGAGGAATTGAACCCTGGTCTCAGGGTCTTAGTCCAACACTCAAACCACTATAACCATGCTGGCTCTCAGTGTATATTGATACCACTAGACAAATAAATTATACATTTGTAGCTGTATGCAAAGGGATCTTGCAGCACCTTTAAAACTAAGTAAGAAAAAGAAGTTTGTAGCATGTATGTCATTGACTGGGTTTGTTTCATCTGATGAAGTATACCCAATCTATGACATCTCTTAAAGCTGCTACAAGAGATCTGTTTGCATACTGATACAAACACAGTTATGTTACCCTGTGAACTGGGGGTCTGGGAGGGGCGCCCAAATAACCAAACCAAACAAGCAAAGATGGGGAAATTAGCTGGAGCACTCTCTTAAGCTAACGAGAGGCAGGGTAACTTAGGGAATCTTTTACCCTATGTGTACAGGTTCAGGTCAGTGAGCAGTCAGACAGTTTAAGATAGCAACAGTAATATTTATTAACAAGCAGACAAATATTTAAGAAAAACACTACCACACAGCTAACTAAGAAATAGGAAGTGAGAGTTTGGGGGGGAAATGGGTGATACGCCACCTTTCTCATAGTCCTGAAGAGGTCCAATTGAAGAGAGGAAACTCGGCGTAGCGGCCGAGGGGAAATCGCCTGGCGACGCAGCAGCAAGGTAGTCCGAACAAGCGGTCCAGCGAGAGATCCAAGGAGCTCTCGGAACTGGGTTTTTTTTTTATCAGAGACAGAATGACCGTGGGCTAGTCTGGTCTGGGGCGAACACAATGAGGTTTTGGCTGGAGACAATGTCTCCGAAAGGTCAGAATTTACATGACTAAGTTAAGGTCCGAATTGACAATAGGATAGCCAGTATGCAGATGCGGCTAGCTTGGCAGTTGAGCACTTAGCCAGGGTGCCCGCTCGGGCAGAGGTCTCTGTTTTGACGTGCATCTGTAATGAAGGTGTTTGTTTCAGGAGATCTCCTAAAGCAGATCTGGCTGTTTCTGGCTTGCCTTGGTGTAAACAAGTATGGGTCAGCATTTAATAGCCATGCCTAGCTCAGTGCTTGTTTGGGGGCCTCACAAACACGTGGCTGAGGGTGGCAGAACAGGGTCGAATTGTGATATCAAAAATAATATCCAAAGTTTACCAAAGGCCAGGCCAGTTCACGGTGGTAACAGTTATGCCTTTGAAAGTTGTACTGTTTAATTTTTAGCACTCCTAATAAAAGGTATTTCTCATCTTTGTTTTTTGGCTTTGCCATGGCCTATGGCTCTGGAGCACAGTAACTTTGCAGCAGCGTAACTTTGCGAGTGGCTTTTGCAGCTTGCTGCCCATTAGTGAGCTATTCACAGGGCCTCTCTGAGACAGCTCTGCCAGGCCTGAGAGCTCATTAAATGCTATTGTGCAGCTGACATCCTTGGGGAGCCAATACTGGCTGGTAGGAAAGAAAAAAAATTGGGTCTTCCTCCACCAAGTAACCTCTTAAACTATCACAGCAGCCTCTTGGCATCTACATAATTCAGATTATGATCTGAATGATCATAATCTGGTTCCAGGAACTCTGTTATCTGTCTCACGTTGATGAAGACGGAAGGGTTCCCCCCTCTCTCTGCCTAAAGTACTCATGTATGGTGATAAGTTTGAGCATCCGTATGAGCTGAAATGCCCTATATTTCTATACCTATGTATCTGTGTATCTTATCTATCAGCATATGGTAAACCAGTATGATGATGGCTATGAGCAGTTCTTTGAAATGAGATCCCCCCCCTTTTATCACCATGGAGAACTATGGGAGGTGCTTTTCAGAAGGTATAATACTTCAGTCATTCATCAAAATGGAGACTGTAATTAAGAAATCAGAAAAAAGACAGAGACTTGGAAGGGCAGCTATGAAGGAATGAGACAAAACCCCTGGGTGTAAAGGTAGATCATTAGATACCAAAGTCAGAATCATGCATGCCATGGTACTTCCAGTTTCTTTGTATGGTCATGAAATCAAGGCAGTGACAAACGCTGACAGGAAGAAGATTAACTCATCTGAAGTGTGTCACTGGAGGAGAGTGCTACAGATACCATGGGCTACCAAAAAGACAAATAAATGCATCCAAGAACAAATCAAACCTGAACTCTGCTTACTATCCCAAATGACTAAACAAGGGCTATCATAGTTTGGACATATCATGAGATGACATGGCTCGTTGGAAAAGATAATAAGGCTTGGTAAGGTGGAAGGCAGCAAGAAAAGAGGAATATTAAGGTGGATTTATTTATTCAAGAATGCTACGGCCCTTAGCTTGTGAAACCGAGCTGTTTAAAATTGGGTTTCCTAGAAGCCTCTCATTCATAGAATAGCTCTAAGTGGAAGCTGACTTGATCACATGTAACAACAAAAGGAAAAATAGGTTGACTTTGTGGAAGAAATAATCATAAATATATAAATTATTGTAGGTCCCTGCGTTGAAGTGGCTGTTTCTGTACTTTGCTTCAGACAATGGAACTTGGGGTCCTACAGAAAAAACTCACAAAGCAGGTGTGGTTCCCCAACCCTGTTTCTTTAGACTGAAGGACTGGAGGTCTTTGCCACTTGTGAGCTAATCTGGATTCTCTCTGGGATTCCTTTGTCAGCTTCTGGCCACCTGCGTGCCCAATTCACGATGGTAGTTAAAATCAGACAGACAAAATATTTCTATGGGATAATGAGTAATCTTTTAGGCTATTTGTATGCATTCACAGATATAGAAACATACACATTCCCCTTAGGGAAAAACACAGACATGTCAACATTTGGGTGCTTGCTTTCATCATTAACATTGCTTTGCTTGTTAGGCACCATACGTTCATTAAATTACAAGATACGGCAAGTAAGATGTTACATTTCCATAAAAACTGGATCTTTATCTCTCTTCATCTCTTTAACCAGCTTTTTTATAGCTATGTAGAAAAACATTACCATCTTAATATAATTCAACCACTTATATCTTCTTTTCTGTTTGAGGAACGAGATATTTCTAAACAGCCACCTGTGAATCCACAAGCATCCAAGGAGTTAGTATTCTTGCGCACTGTTGAAAGATACAGCATCTGTGATATTCATAAGCATCTTAATAGGCATTCATTAGAATCAGAATAGGACATGTATCTACTTTAGCATAGCATAGATGTTTTTCTTACCAGTATAATCTCTCAGCATGTTTAGACAATTTATCGGTTATAAGGAACATTCCAGTGTGAGGGCTTCATTGTAGCCCTCTATTCATAGGATGCCAAAAGACAGCCAAAAGCAGTGATTGCTAGCTCTCTCATCACTCTCTCTAGCGCAGTGGTTCTCAACCTGTGGGTCCCCAGATGTTTTTGGACTTCAGCTCCCAGAAGCCCTGAACATTGACCATAGTGGCTGGGGCTTCTGGGAGCTGAAGTCCACAAACATCTGGGGACCCACAGGTTGAGAACCACTGCTCTAGCGTCTCCCAGGCTATCAGCTGTCCAGGCAAAATAATTCAAAACAAAGGTGCTGACTCTTCCTCATTTATGATATCCAATCTAACAAAGATCTTAATATATGACAGCTCTCACACTACAGTTGGTGTCTTTGGCTGCCTGCCATCCCCATTGCCTCAGCCATTACACTTGCTAGGACGTTATTATTGGTCACATCTGCTCACATCTCATCATGTTAGAACTGCAAGTGTTCTCATTCCTTATCTCATTTATATTTGAGTAAGCATTTTGCCCAGACTTAGGCTGCCGCTAGGTTCTCAATAACACACATGCACACTTTAATAATCCAGCTTTCTGCATTAAATCTTGCACCCGATATGCTAAGGTACACAAGAGACTGGTTTTTAGAGGAATGTGACAAATAGAAGGACCAGTCAGTTTGGAGCTACAGAATTAATTTGAAACTCTTTCTCTTATCAGAGATGGTGAGGAACAGCAACAAGAGCAGCAGTGTCAGTCCTCAGAGAATGTGCAGGTGTCCTTGGAAGACTCAGCACATGGACTGGCCCCTGCCAATCCCCGGAAGAGGCGGATGGTGGTGGCAGAGGACTCCCTGCTGAGGGGAACGAAGCAGTGGTTTGTAGGTGGTGGTGTGACTCGAAAGTTGTGCTGTCTCCCTGGGGCAAAAATTGGTGATGCCATAGAGAGGCTGACAAGACTTGTGAGCCCACTGGCTGTTACCCCTTCCTTTTGGTCCATGTGGGAACCAGTGATATGGCAAGGTGTAGCCTGCATCATATTACAAGGGAGTACGAGTCTCTGGGTAGGAAATTGAAGGAAACTGACACATAGGTTGCCATTTCACCTATCCTACCAGTTAAAGGACACACCCAGGACGGGAGAGAACAATAGTGGAGATGAACAACTGGCTCCGCAGATGGTGCTGCCAGGAATGATTTGGCTTCTTGGATCGTGGTCTGCAATTTCATGAAGATGGACTACCTGCAAGTGATAGGTTGCACCTCACAGCAGTTGGTAGGAACGTTTTTGCTAAGGGGCTCACAAACCTGATCAGGCTGAGTTGTGTGGGGGAGGGTGACAGTATTCATAAGGGCAGGAGTTCGTCAAGTGCTAGAGATAATAATCCAAATGCTACTGAGGGAACTGAGTGAATAGGCCAAGAGCCCAACTGTAGGAGAAAAAAAACCTTAAATAAGCAGCTGGGAATGACCCAGCGTCTTAGATGTCTCTACACTAATGCACAGAGCATGAGAAATAATGATGATGAACTAGAACTCTCAACATAGCAAAGCAGATATGATATAACAGGCATCACTGAAACCGGTTGGGATGAGTCGTGTGATTGGAATGTAATAACAGAAGGATATGATCTATTTCAGAAAAATAGACCAAACAGGATGGGAGGAGGAGTAGCATTATATGTTAAAGATGTTTATGCCTGTGAAGAGATCCATGATTTAAATCCTGGAAGCCAGGTTGAGAGCATCTGGGTAAAATTAATGAGGGAGAAAAACAACAGAGATATCATTTTGGAGGTCTACTATAGACCCAAAGCCAGACTGAGGACTTAGGTGAGGCCTCTGTAAAACAGATGACCCCACATTCAGAAAAAAGAAAGATGGTTATAATGGGAGATTTCAACTATCCTGATATTTGCTGGAAGTCAGATTCTGACAAGAACTCACTATGAAATACTGGTAATGCAATTGCATTAAAAGAGGGTTTTTTTTTTATTACACATATGTGAATGCATTAGGATAAACACAGATGTTAGGGAGTTAGGTATGTTTAGCCTGATGCAAAGAAGGTTAAGAGGTGATATGATAGCCATGTTTAAATATCTGAAGGGAAATGTTGAAGATGGAGCAAGCCTGTTTTCTGCTGCTCCAGAGACTAGGACGGAGCAGTGGATTCAACCTACAGGAAAAGAGATTTCACCTAAACATCAGGAAGAGCTCTCTAGTGGTTAGAGCCATTCGACAGTGAAATATGCTGCCTCAGTGTGTGATGGAATATCTTTCTTTGAAGGTCTTAAACAGAGGCTAGGTAGCCATTTCCTGGGGGTCTTTTGAGTGTGTGTTTCTGCATGGCAGGGGTTGGACTCGATGGCCATTGTGATCTCTTCCAACTCTTATGATTCTATAAGGTTACACCCTGTAGGCTCATTCCCAGGCCTCAAAGTTGCCTACCAAATAAACCTTGCTTGCAACAATTACAGCTGGAGCTTCCTGCAACTGGAAGCCCACCTACTACTGCGTTGCAGCTTGTTGTCATACTCTAAAGCGGTAGTGGGCAACTGTGGCTTTCAAGATACTTGTGGACCGCAGCTTCCACCATTGCCTATGCTGGCTATGTTAGTAGGTCATACACTCCCACACTTTGATATGGTTTTATTGGCAAATATTAATTGGCATAAATATAAATTATACTCTGCTATGGCTGTATGGCCTTACTGGCTAAGAGGAAAAGCTGGCTGCACACATGCATTGCAAAATCAGGTCAGGATAGACCTCAAGGCATGGCCAGGTCACAGTCTGAAAATCACCAGGAAACTCCAGTGATGATGGACTTGCAGGTAGCCTTTGATGATCCAACCTTTAAGAGACAATAGCGTCCGAGATGTTACAGTTGATCGTCTTAGGTCCTCTCCCTCTGACCAGCAAACTTCTCTTTTGTCCCCACACCTGTCCGACAATTACAGAGCCATCAAGGCTACAATTAGCGCTTTGTCACCTAACGCTAAGACCATTAGTCCATTCCAGATCCCATTGTCCATTTTCTACACTCCATTGTTTACTCTGCCAGAGCCATTAGTATCTTCACCCTCCAGGCAGAAAAAGACCCAGTTTTTGGCCAACCAACTTGCAGTACGCTGGTTGCTGGTTGTTACTCTGCCGTTCCAATTCCCATTTGCGTACTGTTCTTGGACTCCTAGTCTAAGCCACACTACTCTTCATTTCTCTACTGGATTGGCATCACCCACTTCACCCTAAAATCTCGCTATCCAAAACTTTCCTCCCTTTTCCTTCAGTTAGCCTTGTGTGATTGAGTGACTACTTGCATCTTGTGTGTGTGATTGCAATTCCCCCAATAAAACAAATAAGCTTACTTTTGGATCTCCAGCTAGGTCTTCCTTGCACTAGTACCCGCAGACATAGGGATAAAGGATCTCGTAAGGTTACCTCGGCCCCTTTGCAGACTTCCTCTTTGAGCTAATATTCCCACCTTTTCGAAGAGGCACTGGCTTTGCAGGTGGATCCCTGAGTCACCCAGATTTTGGAATAACAGTTAGGGCTTGTGGGGGCTGTAGGGTAAAAACATCTGAAGGGCCAGATGTTTCCCCCTCAAGTCCTAGAGTAAGAGAAGGCAGGCAGGAACACTGAACAGGATCAATTCTATTGTGATGTTAGAAGACACTGCAACATTTTGTTACAGGCCCACTTGCTATTTTCTATTGATTTTTTTTCCCCCTGAAGAAGTATTGTTCCTTTTTGTAGTGCCTGCATCCCACCGATCTATCATGGATAATTGCTGCTTATAGACCTATCTCCTGTGAAAATTTCTATCCCTTTATTTACACAGAAGAATAGCTTTGTTGGATCTAGCTGAAGTCAATACAAAAATATCTTTTTTTAAAGTACATGGGAAAAATATTTTCTTTTTATCCTTTAACTAAATTGAACAGGGCTAAGAACTGGCTTCTCATAGGCCATCAGAAAGCAGTCTAGTTTTGGATTATATGAAACAGAAGAGAAAATGTTTTTGAGAATGTACAGAGTGCCTTTCCTTTCCTTCTTGACACAGTAATCCTAACGCATTTGCAACATTCATGGGAATAGGGGAGAGACATTTTCAAGACAGCCATGATTTCTTAGGAGAAATAAATCTACAAATGTCTGAGACTTCCAGCAGTATGTTGCAATGTACTGTCACTCTCTAACAGGAGACTCTTCTGTTTTGGGCTCCAGTCAAAGCACAATGAGAGAAAAAGGGAAATATATAGGTCCTGACTCAAAAAATTGTTAAGTAGCAAATTAACAGAGTGAGGAAATAAATAAGTAAAATTATATACAGGAGAGTCTGGCAAAGAAGCTCTTTTTTTTACAGAGTCTTTCTATGCCAGTCTAGCTCTCTTTTCTTCCTTGTCCTCTGTCTAGCTGAAAGTTTTTTAGCAGCATGGGCACTGGGAAAATAATGAAGGAGGGCTAGAAAACGCAGACTTTTGTGTTGATTGCCATAGTGTGTCTGCAGTAAACAGTGCAAGATGCTAGCCAATTGTACTGTAGCTGTGTGTGCCTGCCTTCAACAGGGGAAGCAGACAGTGGCTTCCTCCAGAATCTCTTATTGAGTATGCAAGGAACAGCATAACTTTTAAAAAATTGGAAAGAGCAGGTAAGCCCTCCTTATCAGTTATCCCCAACATATTTTTTAAAAAGTGTAGATCTAACCATCAAAATGGAAATCACACAAAAAGCAGAATCTAGCCTTTAAGCAGTCTTTAGAACATTCAAGGAAGTCAGGTAAGCCTCATGTATGTAAACCTTACCTGACGAGGCTGCTTTGTACAAAAAGTTTGCTAAATCATACTGAACTGCTCTTCTTTTCTGTGTTGTTTGAGCACCCTGTTTTTTCCATGTTATTTCTGCCTCTGGCATCAAATTGTCTGTTAAAGAAGAAATACAGAGAAACACAACTACTCTGTTAACTGAGATATATCTCTATGTATATACCATAAATAAATTGTATATACCATAAATAAATTTAAAAGGACAGTTTTCAGTTACTCCATATCATGCTTGATAGCTTGATAACACTAAAAACCTAACAAGTGTGAAAGTCATGAATGTTTTCACTGGTAGAGGATTCATGATACTTGATGTAAGTACAGAATCAGAGAGCTGAAAGAGACAAGGTCATCCAATCCAACCCCCTGCCACGCAGGAAGACATAATCAAAGCACTCCCAAACTTTTAGAAAGATTTCAAATGGATAAAAAATTGTCTGGTCTTGACACCAGAAAAATGGATTTTGGAAATCAACTGTGTACAAGTCGATAATCATTTGACAGCAAAAGCGTACAAGATGTTGAAATTTGACTTAGAGGAAGAACAAGTAAAAAAGTGCATGCCTAAACGGACTCAAAATGTGGATCATGATCAAAATGATCAAAATGGATCATGGGAAAAGATGAGGACAAAAGATTTGAAGTTCACTTTAAGTTGTGACTTAAAAGAAAATGTTTATAAGATGATGTATAGATGGTATTTAATGCCAGAAAAACGTTTTAAAACGTATGAAGCTTCTTCAGCTAGATGCTGGACACGGTCAACTCAAAGGGTCCTTTTTTCATATGTGGTGGTCTTGTGACAAGGCAAAGTGGCATTGGCTGATGATATACCAGATGATGGAGAAGATTTTGAAAATAAACATTAAACCGACACCAGAATTGTTTCTCCTGAGACTGATAGATGAGAAGATGAGCAAAGGCTTTATTAAAATTATACAATATATGACTGTTGCAGTGAGAAATCGGTATAGAAAGACTCAGTGATCCTATCACAAGAAGAGTAGATGCTTAAACTTCCTGGATATGGTGGGGATGGGCAAACTGACAACATTAGTAAAAGATCATCCTGTTATAAAATATAAAAAACATTGGTAGGTTATATCATTTTTAGTGTTAACTGAGGGAAGACAAGCTGTAAGAGGATTTGATTGAAGAATATAGCTAGATCAATGGTAGTAGAACTGTTTTTTGTTTGTTCCAATAGATGTTTTATGGGGCTTGCACAAAATGAAAATTATTTGCAATAATAATATCAATTAGAAAGAGAATTAATGGTTATATAATTATTGAGGTATCAGATCATAGAATGAATAGCAACCATTCCTTGAGGAGTGTGAAGTCAATATTATATGTATAGTTTTTGTATTAGTTATAGGGTTTTTTAAGGTAGCTTCCCCTTTTTTACTGTAGTCATGTCTGTTGTATGTTTTATTTGAAGACTGTAGCTTTATTATACTGAAATTGTATGTTTTAAGAAAAATGTTTTTTTAAAAAAGCACTCTCAACAGCAAGCCAGTGTTACAACAAAGGCCAGATGTATTTGGATGCTGCTGTCTTCATCTGTGGCCAGTACTAAAGCTCTTTTATCTAGGTATCTTCTAATTAGGAGCCAGCTTAGTGTAGCAGTTTGAGTATTGGGACTATGAACCTGAAGGCTACGGTTCAATTCCCTGTTTGGCCATGGAAACCCACTGAGTGACTTCAGGTATGTCACACACACTCAGCCCCAGTACATCTTGCCTTCGTGAGCCCTGGCGTTAATCCTCGATTAATTATGTGGACTTCCCAGAAATTGACCTTTTAAATTTATCCATAATATATACACATGTAATTTTACTTATTTAGTTTTGGGGTTCCAGTATCTCTGGGTCCCATGCCTTCTTCAGTGATATGATGTCAGCACTGAACAGAGTAATTCCTGCTTTCCACCTGCAGCCCCCTCCGCAGTGCACCCAGAAACTTGCTCTGGGGGGCTGGGACCAGGATTTTGGTGTGAAAGAAAGCCCCAAGTATCGCTAGCACTGATACCATGATACACCACTGGATCTTAGCATAAAAGGATCTCAAGCAGATGAATTCACTCCCTGAATTTTCCTGTGAGACCCTCAACATTCCAACAGCTCCTGGACATCACTGGGCAAGTCATAGAGTCATAGAACCATAAAGATTGGAAGCCAGGGACATCTAGTCCCTCTGCCACGCGGGGATACACAACTAGAGGACCACTGAAAGATGGCCATCCAACCTCTACCTAAAAGTCTTCAGAGAAGGAAAGTCCACCGCCTTTCAAAGCTGTTGAACAGCGAAAAAGATTTTCCTAATATTTAGGTGGGATCTCTTATCTTGTAACTGGAATCTGTTAGTTCCTGTTTTAGTACCTGCAACAGCAGAAAACTAATCATGTGCCATCTTCTGTATAACATCCTGTAAGATATTTAAAGACGGCTGTCAGAGCCAGCATAGTATGGTAGTTTGAGTGTTGGATTATGGCCATTTCTGCACTACACTTTTATAGTGCGATTATTCCACTTTCGACATCTATGGAATCGTGGGGTTTGCAGTTTAGGGAGGGGCCAGCTGGCCGACCCCTGCCTAAACTGCAAACCCCAGGATTCCATAGATGTTGAAAGTGGAATAATCACGCTATAATAGTGCGGAAGTGGCCTATGACTCTGGAGACCAGGGTTTGATTCCCTGCTCAGCTATGGAAGCCCACTGGGTGACCTAGGGCATATCACACACTCTCAGCCCCAGGAAACCCCATGATAGGTTTGCCTTAGGGTTGCCGTAACTCAGAAATAGCTTGAAGGCACACGGCAACAACAATCACGTTACTGCTCAGTTCTCTCCTTACTGAGCTGTTCAGAGTGGAGGGGGAGGCAAATGGGGCCCCTTAGTTTAGTTTCAGGTTTTTCAAAATGATGAGCATGTCAGCAACTCTGACTTTTTTTCTCAGCTGGCCCATTTTGTCTCTAGTCCTGTTGGCCCAGCAGCACTGTGTTTAGTATTAAAGGGAGCAATGATCTGTTTGAATTTTGCTCTCCTGCCCAGTCCCCAAAGCACAGGGTGGCTCCTGAAGGTGCCCATAAACAAATGCAAGGAACTGTGATTTTAAAAGCCCACCTCCACCCTCCGTGTTGCTCTCTTGCAACTCCTCTTGTCATCTGTTTTTCTTTCACAGTCCTCTTCACCGTCCTCCAGCACTGCTGGAGACCCGACGGAATGTTTTCTATAGGTTTTAACCCCCAGGTGAACAACCACAGTACTCAAGCTGCTTGCCAGCTCTGTGTAGTAAGCGACTTGAAGGGGTGAGGAGGGATGGAGAAGAGGACACGGAGGGAGGGAGAGAAGCAGTTGCCAAGGATTGGCTGGATGCAGGGGAGAAATTCAATGAAACCGCCTGTGAGGGCTGCAACACCACGCAGTGATCAGAGCAGCCCAGGAGCGGGAGAGAAGCACTGAATCTGGATTTTAGGTACCGATATGCAACAGCACCCTCCCACTCAAGCCAGCTTGTGTGCCTCCTTTTGCATCTCCTGCCGTGGTGCAGCAGAGCTGGGATGTTAGGAAGACGAGCCAAAGGATCCATCTCGTTCTGCCTTAAACTTTGCCAGGGCGAATTTCTGCCTTCCGGAATTGCTGAAAACAACAAGCAGAGCACTTGAAGTTCAAGGCTTTAGCCTTCTCTGAAGGACTGAAGGAAAGATTCCTTCTGTTTGCACTGGAGACCAAAGAGCCTGGCAGAACATTGTGGGTAGGAAGAGACTGGAGTGGGAAGTGCTGGGCAGCCCCACCTCCCACCAGGAACCGTGCCCACCAGAAGCTCAGTGATTTCCGTGACTGCTGCTTCCCTGCTTTTCAAACTTCCAGCTGGTCCCTTTCTGCTGGAAGACCAGATCCAGCTGGGCAGGTGGAAGAAAAGTATTGCCTGGGGAATAAATAGCCTAGCAGTGGAGAAGTCTTGGTGCATGTCTTCTCCAGTCATTTCCTGGTTTGCTTGATGGCCAACTGCTTTATAGAGAAGCTCTGAAAGCAGTCAGGCTTCATCAGAGTATCTAACCCGGTATCCTGCTTCTAAGCAGCAGCCTTAAACCACATCTCCTTGACTGAGATGAATTTTTAACTGGGTCTGGAGGACTCCAGATTGAAGGGCAGAAAAGAGATGGGTCACTAAAAAAAGAGAACTTTAGAAAAGGAAACAAAAGGAGGGAGAAGCCTCCTTTATGCTTCTTTGAACCATGGCTGATCAAATTGAGGATTTTGATGCGGACAGCCTATCAGACACATCTCGAATGATCCCAGGGCTCCCACCGTACAACATGGAGGACCAGCTCCTGCCCATGGAGCGACGTGGCATCTGTGCTTGTTGGGCGTGGGCTTTCCTTGTGGCAGCTATGAACTCTTTGGTCTTGCTCTTGAACTTCCTTCTGATGGCCACCATCTTTGCCATTGTCCTCCTGCCCACCATCGTGGTGGTCTACTTTGGATTCCAGTGCCACTCTCGGGTAAGTGAGAGGGAAATCAGAGGCTCTCCTAGTCAGGAAGCCCTACCTCTTACAACAGATGGTGGGTGGGTGAGTGATTTCATTATTGAATTGGAGGAAAAGTGCACTCTGCACATTCTCAGAAATATTTTCCTCTTTATTGTAACTTCCACATGTTCCTGGATTGAGTCTTGGCAATGAAAAAGGGACTCATAAGCATAACTTTTCGAAGAGCCACAAAGAAACAATGCAGTGGTTAGAATGAAGGACTGGGACTTTGGGGATCCAACCTAAATCATGCATTCGTTAGGCATCTTTGGGCCTCTCACATTCTTTCAGCTTGACCACCTCAGAGGGTTGTTGTAAAGATTAAAGTGAGGAAAAAATAAGTCATACATGCTCTGCCTTGAGCTGACTGGAGAAAAGATTGGATATAAATGGAACTAACAAATAAATTAATAATAAACTGACAGGGAGTTCCAGTGACAAAGCCTATTTTCTTGTAAGGGAGGAGGAATAAGCAGACTGCAGTGGTAGTGGTTGTACTGGTGGGTGTGAGAGAGAGCAAGACAGAGATCTCTTTTTTAAGATTTAGTTTAATTACTTTCAGTTGTTTCAATTCTTTCACCTCACCTACATCCCTGTTTTAGTGTCTGTCCTGGCAATCACATTTAATATAGGTATGCATAGATATATGTATGTGTATTTACTTCAATATTGCCACAAGCTGCTTTGCAAGGGTTGTTTACATCTGAAAAACAGTATGCAAACATTTGAAATAAATATGCCAATAAACCTACAAGTATTCAGATGCAGTAGGAGAAGAGGAAATGGGTTTGCCCTCAGGTGCCAGCCTGAAAGTAACACTTGTTGTTATTGCCCTCAGGTAATTTCTGACTTATGGCAACCTATCATGGGGTTTTATGAGGCTGAGAGTGTGTGACATGTCTGAGGTCACTCGGTGGGTTTCCACAGCTAAGCAGGGAATCGAACCCTGGTCTTCTGGGTCTTAGTCCAAGACTCAAACCACTACAACCATGCTGTAACAACAGTACCTTCCAAAGCCAGTGGCATGCTCTTGAAGAGGCCAAGCTGCTTGTTTATGGAAACATACAGACACAACCCCCTTTGGAACATGTTTCGCCATTCTGTGAGAGCAACACTGCCCAATTCGAAATGCCCAATTGTTACCTTTCTTGCATGAAAAAGATGGCATGTACACATTATCTCTACTAGCCAGTAGCCACCGGCCATGATGGCTATCACACATTCAGAGGCAAGAAGCTAGAGCAACATTCATCTTTTCATTTGATTCCCTGAGAGATGGGGGAGGGTGGGGGGACCACACAAATTATATGAAAAATTAATATCCCATATATATCCTCTGGAAATCCTGCAAGCATTCTAAACATATTTTGAACAACCAGTTTTTGGCCTGCCTAAGGATGTGTTTCCTACATGCAGAACTTCCACATGTAACCAACAGTTACATAAAAGGAGGGGGAAAGATTCTCTGTGCATGCTCAGGGACAATGTGTCTTGAGAAGCGACTTGGAGGCACACAAGAATGGCACACACGAGAAAAATTATCCTCCTCCATTCTCTTTGCTTTTGCTTCCTATTGTTGCAGAGAAGAAATGGAACACCCTTTTTTCCATTTTTTGTGGCTATGTGTCCTTCTGTTCAGACATCTGGGCAATTAGACTGAAATCTGGCTAGGACAACATGTATCTGGCTAAGGAGGAAGAAACTTTAACCAAGCCATGAAGAAAGATGAGCAGAATCCTGCTCTTTTACGTTAGTATAGGGATGGGCGACACACAACCATAGGCCAAATACAACCCTTGATCCCTCTCTTGTGACCCCCCAGTCCCCTTTGTCATTGAATTGGCCACATATAGAAGCCACATTATGAAAACTGCATTGGTTTTGCCTACTTTTACCACTTTCTGATGTTTCTATTAACAACAGATCCCTGTGAGACTCTTTGGTATAGGAGGACACTCTGTCACTTTCTGTGCCATAGAACAGGTGGACCTCCATAGAACATAGAACTTGCTGTCCAATTTGGGGAAAACTGTGGCCATGGGAGGGGAAAGCTTGGCTCCCAAAGCTTGGCAGGGGGACACAGGGTGTGCCTCCCTCACACATGAAGTTACCTGCCCTGCCCAATTGGAATGCAATTCCACCAACATTGACGGGACATCAAGAGAAGAAAGGGAATCCCATTTATCAGTTCAGAAGCATCCTGTACAGGTCTGGTCAGAAGTTAAGTCCTCATTGATTTCAGTATGTCTTACTCTCATGGACATGTTCCCTCCTCCTCATTATTATTAATTCATTTGTATCCCACTTTTCCACCAATACTGGGACCCAAGGTGGCTTGTTGTTGTTGTTGTTGTTGTTGTGTGCCTTCAAGTCATTTCCGACTTACAGCTACCCCAAGGTGATCCTGTGGAATTTTCTGGGGCTGAGAATGTGTGATATACCCAAGGTCACCTGCTTGGATTCCATGGCCTAGTGGGGAATCAAACCCTGGTCTCCAGGGTCATAGAATAAGGCTCAAACCACTACAAGTACTCCCTCCACATTCGCTAGGGTTAGGGGCACAGGACCCCCATGAAAGTGAAAAAAACATGAATAACTCTAGGCCTTCCCAAACCATATTTAACATACAAAAAAGTATGATCGTCATAATCAACCCACCGTGGATTCCTTTGAGGCATCAGGGTTCCTTCACAAGGCAGAAGTTGATGGCTGGTGGGGCTGACTGCCACCTCCACTGCCGCCCCACACCATTTTTAATAGGAACTTACAAGTCTCGTTCGCAGTTTCTCAGTCTCATGAGGTTTGCAGTCCCTATTAAAAATGGCCTAGGGAGGCAGCAGGGCTGATAGCAAATAATCCGTGAATAATCAAATCGACAAAAGTGAAACCTGCAAATGCGGAGGGCTGGCTGTATTTGTTGTCACGTGCCTTCAAGTTGTTTCTGAATTATGGTGACTCTAAGGCAAACTTACCACGGGATTTTCTAGGGCTGAGAGTATATGACCCTCCCAAGGTCACCCAGTGAGTTTCCATGGCCAAGGAGGGAATTGGACTCTGGTCTCCAACGTTGTAGTTCAGTGCTGAAACCACTACACCACGCTCCCTCACAAATTATTAAAACATGTACAGATTAAAAACACACAAAACATCTAAACAGTCGATAACATTAAAGCCATTTAAAATTCATTAAAGAGCAGAATATAAAAAGTCAATAAAACAGCACACCAGTAAAAGCCCATCTCAGTCAGTTCCTAAAAGCCAGACAGAACAGGAAAGTCTTCACTTGCTGAGAGAAAGAGAACAAGGAGGGAACATTCTGGTTTCCCTAGGAAGGGAGTTCCAAAGTTTACTGGCAGCCACAGAGAAGGCCCTCACCCTCGTCCGCACCAAATGAGTTCGAGGAGATGGTGGGATGGAGAGAAGGACCTCTCTGAGGATCATACAGCTCACAAGAGGCTCATATAGTTCTTCACGTAGCCTGGAACTGAGCCATACATATATGGGTATGGTTTTGGGGGAGGGGGGCGTTGCAGCCTCAGTTGCCCAAATCTTTGATCTCGCACTTGCTTCAGTTGTAAGGAGTGGAAGGGTTCTTTGGAGATCACATAGCAGGAACTTCAATGTAGAATGCAACCACTTCACTCCATCCAGCCTCTGCTTTAGTCCAATATTGTGTGTCAGAGCCCATAGAAGTTTATTCTGTTCCCAAATTCTAATCCTTTTCTCTCGAGCAACAGGAAATTTGGGCCATTTCTGCATTAGTCGGTTATAGTGCTATTATTCCATTTTCAACATCCTATGGAATCCTGGGGTTTGCAGTTTGGCGAGGAGCCTTTGAGAAGAAGAGGAAGCAAAGGCCTTTGAGGCCCTCTCTAAACTGCAAACCCCAGGATTCCATAGCAGGTTGAAAGGGGAATAATAGCACTATAACAGTATAGTGCGGAAATGGCCTTGCTTACCTCACATGAGCAACTGCAGCTGCTCTGAGGGCTGATTTTCTGCTCTTGGGCTGCTTCAAGAGCCACACAGACCACTTTTTTGTTTTGAAAAGAGGACTATAGTAGCCCCTCTACATTCACAAGGGTTTGGGGCACAAAACCTGGCCAAAGTGGAAAAACTGTGAATAACTCCCTCTTCTCATGATTCCTCTCCAGACCACCCCCTCTCATTCGTTTGCTTCTGGTCCCAGGGTTGGGGGAGGGAGGGAAAAATAAAGGGCTTACTTGTATTTTTCCCTCAGAGGGAGAGGAGCAGAGTTCCTACCCTCTATTACTTCCAGTAGCCATCTTGAAAAAGGAGCGCTAGGAGCAAAGAGGGCACCTGACCAATCAGCAGCCATTAAACAGCAGAATGTACAGCCAATGACAGAGAGGACACACCTCCAGAAGTGGGGGAGCTTTGCTCACCCAAAAGGAGAAAACTTCCATTTTAAACACAAGCCTGTCAAGCCTGGGGTGAAGAATGCAAGGGAATTGGAGAAGGAGGTAGGGTGTAAGTACCTGCCTTGTGAATAATCAAATTCCCAAAAGCCAAACCTGCAAATCTGAAGGGAGGACTGTACTAAAAAAGACAAATGCATAGATCTTAGAGCAAATCAAGCCTGAACTCTCCTTAGAAGCCAAGATGACTAAACTGAGACTATCCTACTTTGGCCATATCATAAGACCTGACTCACTAGAAAGGACAATAATACTTGGTAAAGTAGAAAGCAGGAGGAAAAGAGGAAGACCACATTAGAAATGTGGTAGACTTAATTGAGGAAAACACGTGCATGAATCCCCAAGAGTTGAGCAGGGCAGTTGAGGATAGAGTAACTTGGAGATCTCTTATCCATAGGGTCACCATAAGTCAAAGCAGACTTGACAGCAGTTAACAACAACAGTATTTTAATGTTCAAGTGAGCTGGCACCCCCCCCCCCAAGTTATGTAAAAGATAAAATATCTCTTGCAATTCACCCTTTCTTCAGCCTGAGCAAAGACAGTTTAGGGAGTCTGGTAAGATTATAGAAACAATCTTGGGGTCTTCGTGAGGTCCAAGGCCACCCTATGCTCACACCTGTCTTCGATTAATTCTTCCTCTGTACCATAATCCCATAATCTGTACCATAAAATAAAAAAGTGGAAGGAAGGTGGATTTAAAAAAAAAAGAAAGAAATGTGGCAGCACTCTAAGATTTTTGTTCTCATTAACAACTTCTGCTTTCTTGTTGGCCACTCTGAAGTTTCTTAGCCAAGTGTGTCCCATTTTTCATCTGTGAAAGGCTGGAGGGTATCCAGGTCCATTGTAATGACCCCTCCTTGAGTCTTGAACCTGGGGCATTCTCTTTGTAGTAAAGGTGCAGATTTTGGGAAAGTCTACCATTTTGGACTACAGCTCTCAGAATTCCTTTGGCCATGCTGGTTGTGGGATTTTGGGAGTTGTCATCAAAAAGGTAACTTTTCCAAGCAATGCCAGATGCTCTTCTACCAAATACATCAGCATTCCATTAAGGATTGCTTCTTTGAGGCACGCATGCAACACGCACACACACACAATGAATTTAAGTGCCTTTGAGTCACCTTATAAAATTTTGTGAATAGGGTAGAGATACCTGTGTAAGTCTTGCTGGTGTTATTGTGGAGAGTGATATTTTCTTATTTTCTCTGCAAAAACAAAAACCACGCTCTGAATTTACTGTAGAACTACTACAGGTCCCCCATGGACATTCCGTTCCTGGTGGAGAGTTGCAGTGGGGATTGGAGAAGTGTCTGACTATGACCCCATAGCAATAGCAATAGCAATAGCAGTTATTTCTATACCGCCTATCAACTAGTGTTATCTAAGCGGTTTACAATGTATTTTAGCTAATTGCCCCCAACAAGCTGGGTACTCATTTTACCGACCTGCGAAAGGATGGAAGGCTGAGTCAACCTTGGAGCCTGGCAGGATCGAACTCACAACCTTGTGGTTGCAGTACTGGCATTTAACCACTGCGCCACCAGGGCTCCTATTTCCTATTTCATAGCAAGCTGTGAAATGATTATATCGTCTGCTGAGAATTTCAGATGACTTTGGTGGACCTCAAAGGGGGTACAGCTAGATGCTCTTCTCATCCACCCTGCTCAACAGGCACAGGATGGCTGAGTGGGGCTCCAGCGGCTCCACAGAAAGGCCATGTCTGCACTACACTGGTATGTTGCTATTATTCCACTTTCAACATCCTATGGAATCCTGCAGTTTGCAGTTTAGGGAAGAGCATTTAAAATTCTCATCCAGAGAGCTCTTTGGCCTCAGTAAACTACAAACCTCAGAATTCACAGGAGGTTGAAAGTGCAGTAATAGCGCTGTAACAGTGTCAGATAGAAATGGCCAAAGTCTAGGAGTGATGAACAGCCAACTGTATCATAGTTCGCCATGAAGAACTGCTATGTTATACTGAGCCGCACAGGATTCCAGTCTTCATCTCCATTGAGAGCATGTCTTTTGTACAACTAACGGGTCTTAATTGCCCGGTGAAGAATCAAGCCGTTCCCAAAACACTTTGGATTACAAAAACAATCTTTGGCCATTTCTGCACGGGCTTAAAGAAACGGTGCGGAGCATCCTCCAGGGAGGGCGTCTGCACCTGGGAGCGGACTGGGTTGGACCTACTTAGTGTAGTTCCGCACCTCAGTCCGCTCTGGAACAACCTGAAGTGGTCGTCCAGCGTGCTTTTGAAAGACCGCTTGAAACAGGTCTTTCAAAAGCACGGAGTGCATCACTCTGTGCCTGCGCTCCGGTGCAGATTTGCAGGCTCACACCAGTGCGAGCCTGCGATCTACTGGAGGCGGGCTTTAGGCTGGCGAGCTTCAGCAGTTGGTCCACCAACCGGAAGCTGCCATTTTCGCCCCCGGAGCAGTGCAGAGCGGCAGCCATGCACTGCTCCGGACCAGCTTGGACCCAAGCGTGGAGCCAAGAAGTCCGGTAAGTACTGGCATGGGGCGTTTCCCTCGCCCTGTGCGGAAATGGCCGTTAATTGCTTGGAAAAACTAAGCTCCACTCCCTAGCAAATATGCGGAATGGAGTTAAACCTCACAGGAGGGGACAGGGAAGCATGATGGGGGTGGCAGATAGTAATATCATTCCTAATAGTCAAAACATCCTGGCATTTCTACCCTGTAAACCCCAGTTCCTCTACACCACTGGCTGCAAAGTGGTTTGTATCCAGGTTCATTTCAGTCCCCATAGGAATAATTTAACTCTGCTAGTGTTACTAACAAGGAAGCTCGGAGTCATCAGGGTTGCATAAACAGACCAGGAGATGTGAGAAAGAACTGAGTTATTGTGCTTTTTTCCAGTGAAGAAAAAAGATGCCACCCCAAATTACCTTGAAGTAATTACTAAACCCCTGTAACATTCTGAATAAATGCAGCATCTTGATTGACAGAAGATTCTTCCCAGTGTCAGTCTGTCTCTCATCACTTTTTATTCTATTGTCACAATATTTCTCTCTACCCTGGCATCCCTCTGCTCCCTGGCTTTTGTCTGTATGTGCCTACACAGAATGAAATCTGTTTAATTTCATTTTAATTAAAGCTGCTGCCTGCTAAACTCAGTCTGTTCCATTTGTCTATTAAATTAAACAGAGAAAGGGAGAGGGCAATCGAGAGGGGAAAAAACCCTGAACGAACAGCAGCAATAATAGAAATTGAATCAATACTACATTCGTGAATTTGGCATGTAGGTCCCAAGACGCTGCGTGGGCTCACTTCCCCATCACCCCTGGACCTCCCTGGATTTATTCACATTGACAAACTCATTTTGTTCTCATTAAGGATTCTGCAAGATAGGCCATGCGTGGATGCTCTGCTCCTGGTCAGCTCTGTTAAGAGGAGATGACAAAAAGGTGTCTTCATTATCTTTCTTCCCTGGGTTCCTTTGAAACTCGTGCCTTATGAACTCAAGTTTGATTCAGCGGTCAGATTTTTCTTGAAAGCACACAGAGGGCATGATCTTCCAGCAGGTTCTCCTGCAGAAGTCCAACTGAAAAAAGAATTGTATAGGAGAATGCTATAGTAAGAGGGAATGAGATATAGTTTTCTGGGCACATATTTAGAATGGAGAAAAGTTAGGGAGGAGGAGAGGAAAGGAACAGAAAATCACTCAGGACAGTATGCTAGCCTACCATAGAATCATAGAGTTGGAAGAGACCACAGGGGCCATCGAGTCCAACCCCTTGCTATGGAGGAACACAGATCAAAGCACTCTTGGCAGATGGCCATCCAGCCTTTGTTTAAAAACCTCCAAAGAAGGAAACACCACCACACTTGCAGGCAGTATATTCCACTGCTGGACAGATCTGACCATCAGGAAGTTCTTTCTGAAGTTTAGGTGGAATCTCTTTTCCTGTAGTTTGAACCCATTGCTCCTTGTCCTAGTTTCTAAAGCAGCGGAAAACAAGCCTGCTCCCTCCTCAACATGATATCTCTTCAAATATTTAAACATGGCTATCATGTCTCCTCTTAACCTTTTCTTCTGCAGACTAAACAAACCCAGCTCCCTCAGCTGTTCCTCATAGGGCATGACTTCCAGACCCTTCACCATTTTGGTTGCCCTCCTCTGGACATACTCTAGCTTGTCGATGTTCTTCTTGAAATGAGGTGCCCAGAACTGGACACAGTATTCCAAATGAGGTCTAACCAAACCAGAATAGAGTGGTACCATTACCTCCCTTGATCTAGACACCATACTCCTATTGATGCAACCAAGAATTGTGTTGGCTTTCTTGGCTGCCAACATCACACTGCTGGCTCATGTTCAGCTTGTG
Organism: Iguana delicatissima; assembly: GCA_948472985.1. NCBI lineage: Eukaryota > Metazoa > Chordata > Lepidosauria > Squamata > Iguanidae > Iguana > Iguana delicatissima. The sequence goes on along the minus strand of CAOKZL010001448.1, from coordinate 51,643 downwards.
GTTCACCATGACTCCTAGATCTCTTTCACATGTACTGTTATCCAGCCATGTGTCCCCGATCCTATATTTGTTCATTCCATTTTTCTGGACCAGTATGTATGCAAGGCATGGTTTAACCTACAAACAATTTTTGAAATTTTAAATAATACACACTTATTTTATTTGCATTTAATTCCTTTCATGCAGGGAAATCAAAGCAGCAAAAGTTATTATTTTCACAGGAAGCCTGTGTGATAGGTTGGGGAGATAGAGAGAGAAAGCTGAGATCTCTTTAACACCACACAGTTATAGTACTTTGATGTCACCTTAACTGCCAGGCTCCATCTCATGGAATCCTGATATTTGTAGTTTCATAACAAGACAACATGACTCATTAGAAAAGATTACAATGCTCAGCAAAGTAAAAGTCAGTAGGAAACGAAGAAAACATGATTACAAGTGAGTAAACCTAGTCAAGGAGGTCATGGTCCAAAGTTTGCAAGACCTTAACAGGGCTGTTAATAACAAGTAGTCTTCATGGTCTCTCATTTGTTGAGTCACAATAAGTCAAAGCTGATTTGGCAGGAATTAACAACAACCAGCACATTTAGAATTCACAGCCAGAGTGCTCCAGTGCCTTGTTGTTGTTGTTGTGTGCCTTCGAGTCTTTTTTTTACTTAATGGCAACCCTAAGGCAACCCTATCATGGAGCTTTCTGGGGCTGAGAGTATGTGGGTTTCCATGTGTTCCTCCCTTGGTAAACCCTGTCCCAGGGTCTCCAACTTTGACATAAAACATAATCTAACCCACCAGAGAGGTCACCCGGATGAGCACATGGGCAACAACGGTTGTATGATCGGAAGAACCAGGTCAGGCCAGTAAACTCCTCTGTCACGTAGCCACAGGAGACCTCAAGCTGTGCCAGCCCACGGTGCACAAAAGATCCTCAGCCTTTAAGGAGCCAACTCGAAGGGATTAAGAGTTTTTCCCCACAAAGTTGGGCACTCGAAGCAATGAAATCTTATCAGACAAGGATCATTTACATAAATTCACACTGTAACGCACAGTGGTGGAAGATGCTGATATTTGGGTGACACCTTGTTATCTTCCTATAACAAGAAGGTGCCGGTGTGAAGTTGTTTTTTGTTGCTGTCCCCTTTTTCTCCCTGGGGGAGGATTTGCCCTCAAGGTAAATTTTTCCTACAAATAGTCCCTGTTTTTGACTAGTTCTTTGGATACCTCCCGGTCATACCAACTGACCGCTCCCCCTCCCAACAGCCGCGTGATCTCCTCAGCGTCTCTTCACTGAGTTCCATTTCTTTTGCTGCTTTCTGGAACAAGGACTTCAGGAAAAGGTGCAGTATCACCCAAACCATGAATCCTTTAACAATCCCGCTATCTTATTTCCACTCTTTATTTCTCTTTAGCCCTTGTGTGTGTGTGAGTTTATACGTTAATGCATGATATTTCTGTTTAATAAAGTCATTCATTGGACCTTTTTGTGTGATTTCTGTCTGGGCCTGACCCTGTAAAAACTGAGTAAAAGATCTCGCTAGGTTACCCTGCCTCTCGCATTGCTATTGCTTGTGCTCTGTTGAGTTTACTTTCCCCATCATGTGGAGCATATTAAGTAGTCCCTCGGGGACCCCCAAGAATTTCAGGGTAACACATGGTCCACCAGGGAATGAGGCCTTGGCCTCCAAGGTCTTCGTCTAACACTCAGGCCACTTCATCACGCTGGCTCTCTAGTGACTCTCCAAACTACAAATCCCAGGATCCCTTGAGGTGCCGTTAAAGTGGTATGAAAAGCTTATCACAATGTAGTCTTGAAGAGACCACTATGGGGAGCTGCTGGGAGAGGGGACGGCAGCAGAGAAGAAACACTGCTGAAAAAAGCCCGGAGCTAAACAGCTTTCTGTTGGGCTGGAAGCCATGAAAAGTGTAAAGTATTACCAGTTCTCTCCCAGATGGTTCCTGACAGCCTCTCCTAGAAACAGTTACTGCAGTTTAGGCCTACCTGGCAATAGCACCCGATATCACTTTGATATCAATAATTCGGCCTTCTTCCACCACCCCTCTCCACGTGTTTGTGAGGCCCCCGGACAAGCATGAAACTAGGCTGGGCCATCAAACGCTGCAACATCCCAAGACCATACAGGCAGGCCCAGAATAGCCAGATCCTCGCTTTAGGAGACCTCTCTGCAAACATCCTCGTTGTGTATGCACGCTGTTTACAAAGGACTCCCTGCCCCAGCAGGTAACTTGGCAAGCTACAAGCTCAAAGGCCAAGCACTGAGCATTTGCATACAGGCTACCTCTTTGTCAATTCAGACTTAACTCAATCATGCTAAATTGTGACCTTTCGGAGACATTGTCTTGCACCCAAAATTCATTGTTGTCCCCGAGTAAGGCAGAGCCTGCAGTCACACTTCTCCCTATAAAAACCTCTGATTCCGAGACCTTCCTTGGATCGCTCCGGACTTCCATCCAGCCTTGCTGCCGCTCTGTTTGGCGAGCTGTCCCCTCAGCCCCACGTACTGAGACTCCAGACCAACGAACTCAAGCTTCAGGACAGGTGTCGTATCACCCAATTCAACAATCCCTCTCAAAATCCCTCTACACCACTCCAACCTTTGCTTTCCTTAGCTGCTTGTGTGAGTGTGTTGCATACACTGTTTGTCTGTATTTAATAAAATCTCAGTTATTCTTAAACTTGGTCTGCTCCTTGGCTTGGCCTGACCCCGTAAACATTGGGTTACAAGATCCTGCTAAGTTACCCTGCCTCTCGTAACGCTACGCAGCGCTCTGAGCTAATTTTCCCCACCTATAGTTGAGCATGTTTTGGTGTCCCTCCCGGGACCCCCAGTAAACAGGGTAACAAAACAAGTCACCTGTACTGATAAAATATTTGCCATTGTTGTTCTTGTTAACTGCCATTAAGCTGACTTCGACCTATGGCAACCCTATAGATGAGAGACCTCCAAGTCACCCTGTCATCAACCACCCTGCTCAGGTCTTGCAGGTGCATAGACATATCATCCTTGATTGAATAATCTGTACTGTGGTCTTCCTCTTTTCCCGATGTCTTCTACCTTACCAAGCGTTATTGTCTTTTCTAGTGAATGTCTTCTCATATGGCCAAAGCAGGACAGCCTCAGCTTAGTCATCTTGGCTTCTAGGGAGAGTTCAGGCTTGATCTGCTCTAGGACCCACTCAGTTGTCTTTTCAGCAGTCCAGGGCATCCACTGAACTCTTCTCCAACACCACATTTCGAATGAGTTGATATTTTTCATATTAGCTTTCTTCACTGTCCAGCTTTCACATGAAAACTGGAAATACAATGGCATGGACAATGCTAACTTCAATATTCAACAATATACGTTTATACTTGAGGATCTTTCCTAGTTCCTTCACACCTGCCATTCCAAGTCCTAGTATTCTTCAGATTTCTTGGCTGCAGTTTCCATTCTGATTAATGACTGAGGTGTGGAAAATCTTGAACTATTTCAATTTTTTTTTGAGATTTTCATTGTCTGCTTTCAACTATTTTCATCGTCTGCTTTCAGGTTATGTTAATCCTCTGTAGTCATTATTTTTGCATTCTTACTGTTCATCTGTAAACCTGCCTTTGCACTTTGTGCCTCAACTTTTTTCAGTAATGGTTCCAGGTCTTTGCTATTTTCTGCTATTAGTACGGTGTCATCTGCATATCTTAAATTGTTCATATTCCTTCCTCCGATTGTCACACCTCCTTCCTCCGAGTCTGATTGGGCACGAGCATCTTCTAACTTCCAAACACACAGGATGTTGGGTAACAAAACCTGCAAGGAATAATGGCCCATGGTTCCCTACTCTTAACAGCAACCCTAGTTGTATAGAATCAGTTCCTGACAGGGCAGCATTACCTGCCTTGCCTAAGGAATAGACTGGATCTCACTAATTGTTCACTGGTGTTCTGTGTGTGCGTGTGTATGTGCATGTGTTTCATGGTGCATACTTTAATCTGGTGTTAGTTATTGTTTGTTTAATCTCTTTTTAACGTCTATATTTTATAAATTTTAACTATGTGTTTTTTAATTTGTTGTAAGCCACTTTTAGAGAGCCAGCATGGCGTAGTGGTTTGACCATTAGACTACAACCAATGGAGACCAGGTCCCCTCAGCCATGGAAGCCCACTGGGTGACACATTCTCAGCCCCAGAGAACTCTGTGATAGGGTCACCTATGGGAATGACTAACACAACAACAGCAGTAGCAGCAGCAACAACAACAACAAAAACGTCACTTTTAATCCTGAATGGGGAAAAGAAGGGATAGAAATTATTATTATTATTATTACTATTATTATTATTATTACTACTACTACTACTACTATTGTTTTCTCAACTTGCAGTATGGTAAGTTCAGAAGTTCAGAGCCTGAAAATGTTTCTTTTTGGGGTGAGAACGGGAGAAACTAATACGTTAGTGTCAAGTTGTAAAAGGTAATGTATTGACAGTAGTCCTCGGTTACTAGCAAAGAGCAATATGTTATGTTCTCCACACTAGTAACATGTCACTTTAATTACAAAAAAGAAAATGCAAACAATTGGCCAAAATAGGAGGCTTTGGGGTCATTTTTTGTATTTTAAAATGTTTTTAAATAATGAGCCTTCCCACAAATTTGGGGATGCAAAGGGAACACCGGCATGGCAGGAGGCTGGACTACGTGGCCTTTGTGGGCCTTCCCAGCTCTTTGATGCTAGGATTCTACAGGAAGATGTCCTTGTTTTTGTCAAGATGACTTTGGCCATTTCCGCACTAGACTGTTATTCTATGTAACTGTAACACTATGACGGTCTAGTGTGGAAATGACCTTTGTCTTTGTCTCAATACACTGAGACCCACTGTTTTGTTTTGTTTTTTGAGAAATGGTCAGGTACACAGAGAATTTTTTTGCATTTTGAAACCATTTGTTAAAAATTCATTTCAGCCACCTTCATGGATTTCATCTCATTGCTTTTAAAGGCCAGCTATGTGTTGTTGGACCAGCTCAGGGCAGCAAATTTCATACAGCAATTTTACCATGTGACAAGTGCTTCATTGTCCATCTCTGTCTTTCTGGGGCATTCTCTACATTGCTGGAAAAGGAGAACACAACCAAGGTTGGAGTATAACTCTTCCCTAGTCCTCCCTCAGATTGGAAAAGTTTCTGTTTTTTGGATGGCAGCTCCTAGAAGCTAGATGGTTTTGAGAGTTGTAGTCTAAAATCGGAAGTTTTCCAAGCTTGGTCTCCACACGTTCACCAAATATTCTGTTCCCAGAGCTGGCTGCGGTTCATCAAAATTTTTGGTTTTCAGTTACTGTTAAATGGCTCTGCACTGAAGGATGTTTGAACCAATTTAATTAAAGTAGTTTGTTAAAGTATTAAACCAGTCCCAGTTTGCGGCTTTGCTCAATGAATGGCTACTTTGGAATCAATGAAGCAAACGTGGAAGGAAAGAACAGAACCTTTTGTGTGCCCTCAAGTATCTTAAAAACAGCTCTTCCAATGGCAGAAGCACAGTCTGCATTAAGGAAGAGATTACTTGCCAATTGATTCCTTCCTGGTCATCCTGCACCAGGGAGATGGTTGCTGTGATTTCTTTTCTGTGGTTTCAACTGGCCTGATGAAGGGGAAAAATTGCTAAATTGGTCATTCAAGGCAATCACTATCTAATAATGCAAACAAATCAGAAAGCCTGCGCTGCTGTCAGGCCCTTCAGAGAGGGTGTGCATCGTTTGTTTTGCTGCAAATGGAATTTTTGTGGTAGATTACACATAGCTGGCTCTTACAAGTGACTGGACACAGTGAATACAAAGCCATCCAATATATTTACCGCCATATTCGGTTTCATTCTCTGTGGCTCCTGAGAATACATCCCAAAGTCTCCCTATCCAGATTCCTCAACAGATATCCAAGTCATCTACTATATAAAAGTCAATGTTTGTCTGTTTGTCTGCGTCAGGCAGGCGAAGACCTCACATGATTGGTTGGCTGTGCAGATTCTGTGCAGATTCTGGGGTTGGCAGTTTAGGGAGGGGCCTTTAGGATTCTCAGCCAGAGAGCTCTTGGGCCTCAGGCCGGTTGTTATGGAGACGAGACCTACCATCAGTTAGGATGCCAGAAAACATTTGAGAGGCATATGTGAGAAAAATTAAAGTGACAGACACAACATAGGCACAAGCTCTTCTCACCTCACACAGTAGATTGTATGGTTCCATATGTGAGGAATCTTAAAGTTGAAATTCAAAACAAATGCTTCCAGAAAAACATAATGCCATTGCACAACTTCAACAGAAAGCAAAAAAAATCAAAAGCTGTTGATTCCATCGACATCACCAGACAACACAGATTAGATTGGGAATTATGGGGAAAAGTTACAGATACTGGAATAGGCCACTTGCTGTGGAGACGAGGCCTAGCAGCAAGGAGAAAGACAGTGTACTCCCTCAGGAACCCAAACTGTGTATGTAAATAACTCTGAATACAGATTGCATTGGGAAATATGGAGCAAAGTTACAGGAAATGGAGAAGACAGTTTGGTGAGTTCTTAAGAAGAAAATAAAAACTCCGGGCAATGCCGGGTAAATACACTAGTTTATTATATTTATTTATTAGGTTGATAGGATCATAGAGGTCAGTCTAACCATTATTGGATGCATGAACTCCAAAGGCAGAATAACCCCAAGAGATAGCTGTCCAGCTTGGGCTTAAAGAACTACAGCAAAAGAACTCCAGCAAAAGAAAGATGCTGCTTTTCCTGGTCATTTGGCAAAGCTCAAGAAGCTAATTTTAAAAACCAAATCATCCCCATGATTGGTTAACATGGTTTAAAAGTTCTTTTTCACCATTTATTGTAGTGCTTTTGGAAGGTAACTTACTGCATGTATATTGCATTACTCAGAACTTGTCCTTTACTTTTTGTTGCTTTTTTAAAACGTACACATGACTTGAAGCATTGATATAAGAAGCTATAGAATAAAATTTCCTGCCAAAAAGCCACTTAAAATGTCTAAAACTTCCCTTTAAAAGTAACTAGTGGTTTAGATTACATTTGTTTATTTGTTAAATTTATGTGCCAAAATAGAATTCAAGCTGGCTGGCTACCTACGTACCTACCTTGTTGCTGTGGCTGTGTGGCTTCAAGTCATTCCCAATTTATAGCCACTTTAAGGTGAACCCATAATGGGAGTTTCTGTGGCTGAGAGTATGTGGCCCGTCCAAGGTTACCCAATGGGTTTCCATGGCCGAGCGAAGAACTGAACCCTGGTCTCTAGGGTCATAGTCCAGTGCTCTAAACACTGGACCACACCGACTCTTGACCTACTTATATATTTATCTGTACACCACCCTTCCTCCAAGCTTAAAATTCAAGGCTGCTAAAAGGATAGAAGAAATAGAAATAAAACCCTACGTAGCTAGGCAGTCTGTATTTGATTTCTTGTGCACGAATCAGATAAGAGAAAGTGTCAGAGAGAAACAGAGAGATTGAGAATAACTGCTAGAAATACTGCTCATTACACTATTAAACTAACTTTGTTCCCACTCCTTATGTTCTTTTTAACACGTTACCTCGCTATGCCCTGATTACGAAAAACAACTTCTTATGGGTAGGGATGCTATTTGTAGACTATTGCATATATGATTCCATTGCTGAATTGCTCTTACCCCCAAGAAGTTTCTCCTCATGCTCAGCCCAAATCTGTCCTCTTGTAACTTCAGCCCATGAGATCTAGTCTTGTTCTCTGGCATGTGAGAGAACAAGGCCGTTTCCACACTAGACTGTTATAGTGCTATTATTCCACTTTCAATATCCTGTGGAAGTGGAATAATAGCACGTCAAAGTCTAGTGCGGAAATGGCCCAAGTCTTTGCATTCTTCTCTGTGATGGGCCTTTGGATATCCGGAGACAGGTCTTGCATCCTTCCTCATGTCCTTCTCCAGGCCAGTCTATCCAGCCCCCTCCTTCAACCTCTCCTCACACAGGACCTGTTTTCTACACCTCACCTTCTTTATTCCCCTTCCTGGAACCCATACAAATTTCCTTAGATTCTTCACATGCACCAGTTACAACTGGACAAGCTACTGTGGATGACATCTGGCTTCTAGTGAAAAATAAAGGGAAAGTTTTCCTTCCCCTGACTTGGAAACCACGGCCAGGGGCCACAGTAACAGCACTCAACAATTATAGCACTATGATTCTACTTTAACCTCATGGCTGCATACTCTGGAATCCTGGAGTTTGTGCTTTGGCGGAGTGCACTGGAGCACTCTGGCTGAGAATTCTAAACAAAATCCCAGAATTCCATAGGATATTGCCATGGTAGTTAAATTGGAATCATAGCACTACAATTGCGTAGTGCGAAAGGGTTTCAGAATGCTGGTGGTGTACCAAGTTTGCACTTTTTTCCAGCATGGTAGAGTGGTGGAAAGGGAAATGAGACAAAGGTTTACATCATGCAGAGAGAGTGCAATGCTCTGTCCACACAGTTCTGCTAACCTCCGGATCCAGAAGTCCTGGATGCACTACTGTCGTCCTTCTTTGACTGGGGAGGAGAGGGAGGGCAGGAGGGGACAACACAGCACCTGGCTGCAGGTCGGCAGCTGGGAAAAGTGAGTGACATCAACTGTCTTTTCCCAGCTACAAAACTGCAGTTGTGCTGTCTGGATGCAGGTGCTTGGAAGCTTCTGGAGGTGAATGTTGTGCAAGGAGGTATCAAATACCTCCCTCTCCAATGTCTATAAAGGACATGTACACATCTAATATCAACTTATGCACAACGTATATCCAACTAACTGCAGTTAGTGCTAGAGAAGTCAATAGTCCCTCTAATACATGAATCAATGACTATAATCAATGTGGTGCTATAATTATGTAATATCTTTGGTATCTTAAATATGCAGTCATTTACAGATATAATTTAACTAAAATATTTTAGAATCTTAAAGTGGTGTGGTTTGTTACCAAAAAAATAATAACACTGTGTATACAGACTTGAGATAAGACATGCAAGCTGTATGAGGATTCACAGAACTTGAATAGGAACACTTGAACAAGAACAACAGTTGAATGGCAAACAGAACTTAAATGAGAATAGCACTTGAACAAGAAGAGACCCAGACGCTTTTAGGACTGTTTTGTAAAGGTTTCCTTAGTCTGTAAATTTACCTCTTTGGTTAAAGCTTTTTAATTTTTTATTATTATCGTTGTTGTTGTTGTTATGTGATTAGCACTCATTAATCATATGATATACATATTAACACTGATATACATACAATTTTTCCAGTGATTAATACAATTAATACAAGTGTCCATCCCCAGCCAACAGATTAATTTTCCCAATAAATATAATACTGCTTTTATCCTTCTTTCCCTCTCACCCCGCTGAGAACAAAGACAATTTTTATTTAAAACCCCATTCCTTTGATGTGGAGAATTGTATTAATTGTATCTCCCATAATTTTGTATGCATTCCTTTCTTTAAATGTTTCTATTAGTTTATTCTACTTCCTTGGCTAATCACCTTCATTTGATTGACCCAGATACTCCATTCTTCTAATATAAAATCAAACATTATGTATTCTGAAATATAATGTTGCTGTCTTTCCACTTTCCATTTTCCTTCGTCTTTCTCACCATACGCAAAAACCGCCTGAGGTGCCCCCAACATTTGTTTCAGCAAGTATTCTTCATTTCTATCCAGTCCCAAATCCTTTACATTTAGAGTCACACTTTTTTTTATTTAATTCCAGCTTTTTCCTTATTATTCCATTGATCTCATTAATTATTTCCTGCCAAAATCTCTGCATCTTAAACATTTCCACCACATATGTATATATGTGCCTTGACTTCCATTTCCACATCCATGCCAACAATTAGATGGCAAAATATTTTATTATATATGATAACTGCTATGGTGATCTGTATCATCTCCCAATTAATTATAACTGTTGCTCTTTTCTTTTAGTATTTTTAATTCTGATGATTTCACTTCGTCACTCCTGAATTTGTTTGCTACTTACTTTAATATCTCTTTCCCATAATTTTAATAAACCCTCTTCTGGTTTAAATTGGCTTTCCAACAAAATTTTATAACCCCCCTCATTCCTTTTTCCCCTCCAGTCTTTCTTCTCATTAAATCTTCTTGTGTATATTAAGTTTCTCCACGCTATTTGGTTAATGTTTCTGTGGTGTTTTATGTGTCATTCACTCTCTGTGACACCTTCAACAAAACAATGCGTTGTTTCCAATTATCTATAAAATAAGCCATATGTCTCAGAAAAATGGTTTTTATTTAAAAAGTTCTTGCAAAAATTTCCAATAATTGGCTACATAGCCGTTAAAGCTAAAATAAATTGCTGCTTAACCGTTTAAACTGGTGTCTGTGTTCTTCTTTCTCCACACTGTAATCTCAGTTCCTTCCAGCACAAGCTTCAATGGCTAATGATTTCTTCTTCTGTATTTAATATGTAATTTAGGTGACCTACTTTCCTAATTAGAGACCATAGGTGGCAGTCTTATATACTAGGAGGTGCTTTTAAAGTTGAACAGGATGAATTCATAAATGTTACAAGTGGGTTATCCAAGTACGTTTTACAAATAACTACTGTAGTTTATTTGCATATCCAAGCCATTAGGAAAACTTGCATTTAGTCTAAATATCCCCCCCCCCAAAAACCTCGATTTGAGACAACTCAGTATAAAGATCGAAACTGTGAAACCCCGCGCTGTTGAATTGATTCAGTGATGAAGAATCTTAAAACCTATCTGGGCTGTGATTATATTTAAAGAAATGTTCTCCTAAAAGGGAGTCTGCATTATTGTTTCTAATGCAACTTTTGTGTCTTGTTAGATGCAACTAAAATTTTCTACTGCTTTGACCAACTTATAAAAGATTTCACAGACATGCTATCACATAATCCACCAGAGGTTTTTTGCCAGTTTATTTACCACTGTGGTAAATGTAGCGGTTGTCAGCAAAGTTTGAATCTTAACATCTTTACTCAACCCCTTACTCAGGAGAAGTTTACCTTAAAAGATTTCATTAATTGTAATTCTAGAAATGTTATTTATGGCCATTTCCGCACTAGACTGTTATAGCGCTATTATTCCACTTTCATCATCCTATGGAATCCTGGGGTTTGCCTTTGAGGCCCCTCCCTAAACTGCAAACCCCAGAATTCCATAGGATGCTGAAAGTGGAATAATAGCGGTATAACAGTCTAGTGCGGAAATGGCCTATGTGATAGTATGTCTGTGTGTAGGTCACCTCAGTTCCATTTCCTTTAAATACAAAAAGTGAAATCATTAGCCACTGAAACTCTTGCTGGAAGGAATTGAATTTACAGTGTGGAGAGAGAAGAACACACACACCAGCTTAAAGGGTTGAACAGCAATTTATTTTAGCTTTACGTTAACAGCTATCTAGCCAGGTATTGAAAAGAAATTTTTGCAAGAACTCTTTAGATAAAAACCGTTTTTCTGAGACATATCATTAATTTTATAGATAATTGGAAACAATGCATATTGTTGAAGGTGTCATGGAGAGAGAGAATCACACAGCACACCATAGAGGACGCTGCATGACATAATGTAAAGCATATTAACCAAAGAAACACATCTAGAAGCTTTATGAAATGCTTCTAAAAAGTTCTAGGAATAACTGTCTCTTCTTGCTTAAGTGCCGCTTCTTGTTCAAGTGATGTTCTCATTTAAATTCTGGGAATCTTCATATAGCCAGTAAATTTCATTTATTTCAAGTCTTGTGAATTTTTATATAGGCTGTATGATGTATTTATCATTGTGTTTCTTTTCTTTCAGTCTTGTCACTTGTAATTCAATTATTTGTTCTTGCTCAAAAGCTGTTTTTCATTCAAGTGCTGTTCTCATTTAAGTTCTTAGAATCTTCTTTTGTTTATATTTCATTTATTTCAAATTTGTTTGCCATTCAGTTGTTCCTGTTCAAGCACTCTTATTCGAATTCTGTGAATCCTCATATAACTTGCATGTCTTACTTATTTCAAGTCTGTTTACACAATGTTGTTATTTTATTGGTAACTTAGACTACACCAATTTAAGACTGTAAAAGATTTCAATTAAGTTATATGTGTAAAGGGCTACAAATATAAGATATTAGTAAATTGCAGCACCACATTGATTATAGCCATATATTAATGTATTAAAGGGACTATTGATTTATTTAACACTTATTGTGGCTAGTTGAATTTAGGGACCTCTGTGTTAGGGCCTTGCAACCAAGTTTTTTTAATGTACCGGTATGTATATTCCCAACAGGCTCTTACTTCCTTTAAGACTCCTGGGCCTACAGCTTTTTCCTTCCTCCTACCACTACCTATATGTGGATTCCAGTCTATAAGAATAACAAGATCCCCCCATCACATACACATTTGCCTCTGGCTGAACAGGTTCAGAAATAATTTTTTGGATTGTTTCAAAAACTTCCTCACCCAGTGGCAGCTGGTGGCTTCTGTGTCAGCGGGGTGGTGGATCTGCCCTGGGTTTTAATACCTAATTTAGAGCTCTGGACTTTATCCACAAAATAGGTTAAGTGCCTGGGATGCTTCTTTTAAGTTGGGACTAAACCCCAGGTTCATTGCCAACATGGAAGCCAGCAGCAGCCACTGCCTTTGTCTGTTCAACCGGGAGTAGAAATGAACCATAAGAGCTGTGTGTGGACAGGGTGGGAAGAGGTGTCTCTCAGTAAACGGAAGATGTTTTCTTATGAACCATTGGGTGTTTCCAGCTGATGGAACGCTGATCCATCCCATCTCTGCAGTGGCTTCTCCCTCCCTCTCAGATAAGTGCACAGGCCGTCCTAACGTGGGCAAGTATGGAGCTGCTGTGCAAACGGCAGAATTATTTACTGTCAGCACTCCAGAGAACAAGTGGAGCCACCAGCTTTTTATAGACTCTAATTACCTGTCACGCCGGTGAAGGATCCTGCATCCTCCATCTCAGCACATCCCAGAAAGGACAGCCGAGAGCTGGGAAATGTGGAGAAAAGTCAAGTTTTGGGAACATAGTTCTTAGTATTACCCAGCCAGTGCGGTAATCAGCAACAACATTGTAATTATATACACAAAGTCAGTGGCAGGGAATGCCCATCAAAACTGGGAGGCCAGAATGGCTGTCAGAAGATAAAATCAAAGCTGACAGTCAGTGGTGTGAAATTGTTCTTGCTATAGTTCCCTTCAGCTTCTCTTGCAATGACACCCTGAACATTTAACACTGCACTGCACCGAAAAATTGCCTCTTACATTGGCTTAGTTAGGCTTGCTCAGTATCCTCCTTGTTTCTTTTCTGACAGTTATTGGATGACAATTTATTGTTGTCATCCAATAAATTGATTATACATGGAGTCAAGGGATCATACAATCTTAGAGCCTGAGAGCAGCACAAGGGCCATCTGGTCCACCGCACCCCATGCATGAATACACAACTAAAGCACTCCTGAAAGTTACCCCTCCAGCTTTTGTTTAAAGATGCCCGAAGAAGTAGCATTCCTCACCCTCCAAGGCTGTTGAACAGCTCTTATAGTAAAGATATTCTTCCAAATGTTTAGGTAGATTTTTTTTTCTCTTGGAGTTTGAATCCATAAAAAGTCAGGTGTTGAGCAGGCAGGCTGGCTGGCTAGCACATGTGCGGGTATGGGTGAGAAATAGATCTGAGCGTGGGGTGGTGCTGGCTGTTCCTCACTGGTCCTAAGGCATCACTGGAGAAAGTACTAACATAGAGAAGCATCTTCTCCACACTGAGATTCCGTGGCTTCCCCAGCAACACACTGGATAGTGTGTTAGACCTCACCTGGAATATCACTCTCTTCGGATTTGGTCAGACCTCCCTGGAATACTGTGTCCAGACCTCTGGACACCACAATTCAAGAAGGATATTGACAAGCTGGAACGTGTCCAAAGGAGGGTGACCAAAATGGTGGAGGGTCTGGAAGCCATGAAGCCCTATGAGGAGCAGCTTAGGGAGCTGGGGATATTTAGCCTGATGACAAGAAGTTTAAGAGGTGACATGATTGTGGAGGGAAGGTGCATGATGGACTTAGGCAGACCACACCAAAGTCCTCCCTCATACCACTGCGCTCTGACCAACGTGGCTCAGAGGCAAGCAAAAACAAACATCCAGCAGAGTTGAAAAACACAGCAACAAAAGCGTGTGTAGCAGAGTATATCATGCAGCACTGCCCTGGCCCCAAAGCTGCCCACCAAAAACACCAGCACAGTGTTGTCATCCAAAAATATACCTGGAGGCTCTTTATTCTTTGGTTCCAATATATACATCTGTACAGGTCTGCAGATCCTCCAACAAAGATTCAGCATCACATCACCATATCAGGTAGAGATATGCTCCAGCAAAGCCTCCAGCCAGAATCAGGGAGACTGAAAGCAAGGCTAAGCAGAGCCTACCTCTTTATATACACAGGGACTAGCTGATGTAACCCCAGCCTGGATTACATGTCACCTTGGCTGATGAAACCCCTTGCCCAGGTTTCATATCACTAAGACTCAGCCCTATTGTCACATGGGAATTACCTCATATTTCCACAGTCATTCCCAGGTGCTTTCCCACATGCACATCATAGTATTTTTAATTGGAACAAAGGGCACAGCAATCCTTTTCCAACAATGATGGCCATGTTTGACTATTTGAATGAAGGGATGTTGTAGGGAGGATGGAACAAACTTGTTTTCTGATGCTCCAGAGAATAGGATATGGAGCAGTGGCTTCCAACTTCAGGAAGAGAGATTCCATCCATCTAAACATTAGGAAGAACTTCTTGACAGTAAGAGCGGTTCAGCCATGGAATACACTGCCTTGGCGTGTGGTGGAGTCTCCTTCTTTGGAAATTTTTAAACAGAGGTTGGATGGCCATCTGTCAGGAATGCTTTCACAGTCTATTCTTGCATGGCGGGGAGCTAGACTGTATAGGCCTTGTGGTCTCTTCCAGCTCTATGATTCTACAATGCTGGACTATTAGCTCATCTCATAAAATAACATCTACTTTAATTGGCATGATAGGAAAAAATCTTCATTTAAAAGGATCAGTCAGTGAATAATGGGAATGGCATCTGTGGTCATTATTTTTCTTTTCTCAGTGTTCAACTGTAAACCTGACTACACTTTCTGCTTTGACTTTCTCTCATAATTTTTCCAAGTCTTTGCTGTTTTTTGCTTGTACTATGGTGTCATTTGCATATTTGAGTTGATGCTCCTTCTTCCAATTTTCACAATCCTTTCCCCAGGTCTAATCCTGCTTTATCTATGATATGTCCAGCATACAAGTTAAACAGATGCGATAAAATACAGCTTTGCCTGACCCCCTTACCAATTGGAAACCATTCTGTTTCTCCATATTTTCTCCTAACACAGCCCTCTTATCCTGCATAAAGATTACACATCAGGACAATCCAGCTGCATAGCAACAGGGGGGCAATGGGGGTGGTTTGCCCCCAGCGGCAATATTTTGGGGTGTCCCGGGTTGTAGCCATGCCCCCACACGCCATGGCCATGCCCTCTCCTGCCCCCCCTCCACACACTCCAAGCTCCGCCGCTAGGACAATCAAATGTTGTGGCAGACCCATTTTCTCAGAACAATCCATAGTTTTTCATGATGTACAGTAGTCCCTCCACTTTTGTGAGGGTTTGGGTGAAAAACCATGATTAACTCCCCCATTAATCCCCCTCCCATTCCTTTCTGGGGTTCCCCTCTCCAATTCCCTTGCTTTTTGCATTCCAGGGCCAGAGGCAAGGGAATGGGAGGGGCAGCTCCAGAGGGGAGAAGGAAAACTTGCCTTTTGCCTCAGTGTGAGTTCTCCGCGACAGGTCCAGGGGCACGGGAATGGGAGCAGAGAACTCCAGAAGGAGAAGAAAGTCTTGCACGAGCCTTCCTCCCATTCCCTTGCCTGTTGCTTAGATGTGATTACTCAGCGCTGGAGCCAGAGGCAAGGAAAAGGGAGGGGGAGTGCTAGAGAGGAGAAGAAGGGCTCACGGGAGCCTTCCCCACCCCATTCCTTTGCCTATTGCCTTGGCACAAGTTTGCAGTGCCAGGAGGAGAGACAAGGGAATAGGAGTGGGAGTGTATTGTTTCCCTTGGCTTTTTATTTCTTCTTGATCATGCTTTGTATTCCCCAAGTGTTTGCAGAGCATCCCCACTCTTGGTTTAAATTTTCCCTTTGAATTCTCAGAACTTGAAGAAGAGGTCTCTTGTTCTACCCTTTTCTCCCTTCTTTTATTACTCTACATTGATTGTTATTGTAGTTTTTCTTTGTCCCTGCACACAAGTTGCTGAAAACTTGCATTCACGGGTCTGAACCTATTTTTCTCTTCTTTCACTTTTGCTTCTCCTCTATCTTTACCTGCTTGAAGAGTTTCATCTGTCATCCAGTGAGCCTTTTCTTTCTTTTTAGCCAGAGATATCATCTTCTTGTTTTTTTTTCATTCACAGATTGCATGGCTTCAGTCCAGAGTTCTTCTGGCTCCTGGTCAATTGTTCTAAATAGTGGAAATCTATTCTTTATCTTATCTTTACATTCTAAAGGAATGTTCTTCAGGCTGTACTTCGCAGAGTGACTGATTTAGTGTTCAGCAGTAGTGCCTCTCTATTCTGCTTTGGTGAGACCTCACTTGGAATACTGTGCCCAGTTCTTGGCACCGCAGTTCAAAAAGAATATTGACAAGCTGGAATATTTCCAAAAGAGGGAGACCAACATGGTGAAGGGTCTGGAAACCATGCCCTAGGAGGAGCGGCTTAGGGAGCTAGGTATATTTAGCCTGATGAAAAGAAAGTTAAGAGGTGACATGATAGCCATGTTTAAATATTTGAAGGGAGCAAGCATGTTTTCTGCTGCTTTGGAGACCAGGACATGGAGCAAAAGATTCATATGACAGGAGAAGAGATTTTACCTAAACATCAGGAAGAACTTCCTGATTGTAAGAGACATTCGACAGTGGACTATGCTGTCTTGGAGTGTGGTGGAGTCTCTTTCTTTGGAGGTTTTTAAACAGAGGCAAGATGGTCATTTGCTAGGGGTGCTTTGAGTGTGTCTTCCTGCATGGCAGAATGGGATTGGACTCGATGGCCCTTGACGTCTCTTCCAACTCTATGATTCTACCCTTTGGTACCATGGATAACTAATTTAGAGTTCAGAATGAAACCTGGAGTGGATTCACTGCTTCACTGAAACCAGAGCCACCATCTGCCACCACTAAATCAATGGTCACTCGACAGGTTAACACTTTCATAAATTCCATTCAGTGGGTCTAATTGTAATTGGGACTGGCAATTGGATTCCAGCCATTATTTATTTCCACATGTCTGATCAATCAGTGAGAGGCAGACATCAGTGGGCAGAAATTAGGAAAAGAGCATCTGGTTCTGTTTTCTTTTTCAGCATCTTGATTTCATCAGCCATAAATGCAAACTATCAATCCTCTATGATGGCAAATGGGATGAGGTTTCTAATAGCAAAATCTGCCTGTGGCCATAGAGCTGTTCAGCACCGAGAAACCATTAAGTGGTTTTGCAGACTAAGTGTTCTGCAGTGAGCTGGCTTCTTTCCAGCACAGCCGATGAAATGTCAGGCAACTCATATTGTTCTGATCCTTTGACCCCTTAATTACAAGAGGAGGGGAAGGCCCGGAGATGTAAACAGCATACTGAGCCTGCTCAAGTGTTTCATAGCATCATTGGAAAAGCTGTGTTCAGTGCAAACAAGAGTTTTGCTATCAAGGGGGCTGCAAGAAGCAATGAAGATTTGGAACCAAATGGAGATCAACATGACAAATTCCAAAGATCTCTTGCTGGTCACAGCAGGCAACATGGGCTAAATGGGCCAATAGTTTGGTCTGAGCTAAGGCCCTTTCTGTCAGGGCCCCGGGCGTGGCTGCGCCGGTGGGTGCCGTGGAGGCCGACGCCGGCCTTACCTCAGAGGAGGAGGACATAGATCCGGGCCTGTCGGAGGCTGTGATTGGCGGCGGCGGCCACGCAGCCGCCGCGGAGGGCTCCACCGCCGGGGGGATCACTGGGACGCCGCGGCAGTTGCCGATCCCGGCAAGGGTCTTCCCCGCGGGACGGAGGCCGCCGCCGCCACCGAGGATCGTCCTGCCGCGGCGGAGGAGGTCGGCCCGGCTCCCGGGCCGCTGGGCGTGGCGGACGAGGCTCCACGGGAGGAGGCGGGTCCCGGGCCCGATCCTGGGGCACCGCCTACTCGCGAGGAGGCCTCGGAAGACGCTGAGGCAGCCGTCCTGCCGCCGACGTTCCTGCAGCGGCGGCGGTTCAAGGAGGCCAGCCGCCGCTCCCGGCGGCTGCAAGAGAAACACCTGGGGGCAGGGAGCTCCCAGCTGTAGCACAGCTGCGAGTCCGGCCACGTGCTCGGCCCAGATTGGCCGCGAGCCGGTCTGCAGGCCTTTTTAGGCAGGCGCGGGGCTGGGGTAGGCACGGAGCAACAACCGTCGGCTTCCCGTGCGTCTGTCGCCCGTGCCTTGTCCCAGCCCAGCCCGTGCCTGCGTGCTGCTGCCCGGCTCCTCCAAGACCCTTCCCTGCGTTAAGGTGCTGTAACCATTTTGTGTTCAGGGTGAGGCAACCCGTTGTTATTTTCTGTTAAGTGCCTGCTGTGAAGGCAAGCCTCATTTCCAGGCCGTTGGCTCACGGCAGCGCTCCTGAGAGACTGTTTTGGGACGTGGCTGGTGGCCGCCCTGGCCCGGCCCCTGCTTGACCTCAGCCCGCACTGACACTTTCTGATATTCTTGTTCCTCCACTTCAATTCTCTCTAGTGTAGAAAAGGGGGGACTTGAGGGGGTGGTCAGGCTGACTCACGCATGCAAACAGATAAAGAAGAATGTGTGTTCCTAAAAAGATAGAGTTGGAAGGGAGCCCAAATGCTAGCTAGTCCTACCTGCTGGTGCAGAAACCTACTGCCTAACTCTTCCTCTGAGCACAGAACATTTTAAGGAGCACAGAACATTTTTTTTTGCTTCCTGTCAAGCCACGCACAGCAGTATTCTGTCAGGAGCAGCATGATGGTGGCAGGCTGGATATATGGGAAATAACTGGAAGACCATTGTAATCTCAAAGAAGTGTAGGAATGTCCTGACCCCAGTTTGTCTCTCCATATGTTAAGGTTCTGTCTGCTGCTGCTAAGAATTTTACTTAATTGGGTACAGTAAACTTGCCTTTACCCCTGTATTCTTGCTTTGCTTGTGTCTTGTATGCTTATTAGCTTGGAATGTGGACAAAACATACATTGCAGATCATACTTGTGAATTGGCACCTGCCTTTGGCTTGAGATCAACAGCCAAGTAGCAGTAGACAGTGGGCACAGGGACAAACCAAAAAGATGATCACTGTTAAAAGGAATCTAGATCAGCGGTTCTCAACCTGGGGGTCGCGACCCCCGGGGGCGTCGCATGACCCTTTCACGGGGGTCGCCGCTCCCCCTCGCCGCCGCCGCCGCCACCGCCAGCGGGCTTTCTCGCTTTGGCCACCTCCTCCTTGGCGCCATCCTTTCCTCCTCCACCCTCCCTGTGGAGCTGGCGGGCGGGGCAGGCGGGGAAGAAGGGGAGGAGTGGACGGCCCACGTGGGCTCTTGTGTTCACTCCTTCCTCTTTCTCCCTCCTGGAGTGAAGCACAGACACCGGGGGATGAGTGGCTGGCTGCGAGGTAGGTAGAGGCCGTGCTTCCCAGCGACTCCGGGGCGGGCCAAGTGGAACCGGGTGGAAGGCGGAGGGGGACTGGGCGGCTGCAGGTAGGAGGCAGCATAGAGGCGGTGGGGAGCAGGAGACGGCGCTCTCGCCAGCCAGCCACCGGCTTCTGCGCCGCCGCCACGGGCGCAGGTAATGGAGAGGCAGCTGGCTGGTGAGAGGGCTCCCTGTGGGGCCGTCCCTGGGCAAAGGCAGAGGGAACTGGGCAGCGGCGGGGGGCAGGAGGCAGTGCTGCCGGGCTCACTGCTCTCAGGCGGCCCTGGGAGCGGCTCGGCAGCCAAGAGACCCGGGCGGGGTGGGGCGGGAGAGGCGAGCATGGGGCTGCATGGCCTGCTGGAGCCGCTCCCTGGCTTGAGGGGCCACCGGAGCGGGAGCCAGCCAGCCGCCGCCTTCCCCACCACTGCCACGAGCGCAGGTAGTGGGGCGGCGGGGGCGTCCCTGGGCGAAGGCAGAGGGAGCTGGGCGGCGGCGGGGGGCAGGAGGCAGTGCTGCTGGGCTCACTGCTCTCAGGCGGCCCTGGGAGCGGCTCGGCAGCCAAGAGACCCGGGCGGGACGGGGCGAGGCGAGCGTGGGGCTGCATGGCCTGCTCGAGCCGCTCCCTAGCTCTTCCCCCCCCCCGCACTGTTGGTAATGTTGGCGCCAAGCCTGGCAAAGAAATCCAGTCAAACACAGCTGCAGACAGCAGACTTAATAACTCAGTTGAGGGGGGGGGTGAGTGGAAGCAGGAACAAGCCTGAACACATTGAAGCAAAACCTATCTTTCTTCCTTCACATATGGTCATCTTCTCTCTCTCAGCCTTGGCTCTTCCTTCACCTGTATCATGTTCCTGGATTTTGGGTCCCTATATTTCCCAGCGTGTACCAATTTTTTTGCATTTTGCAGAATTCCAGGTTAGTGCTTTACCCTTATCTCTTTGCCATCCCCCTTCCGTGGGCAGTCTTTTACATTTATTTGTAGCATGGCCTCTATGATTAAAACAGTTATATTTTCTGTACGCTTCCTTATCTGAGGCAAGAAGTTGGCCTCTGAATCTTTAGGAACTACCATATGTTTTTTCAATCTCCAGAAAGGTAGCAGGGCCTGTGATAATTGCTCTTCTCTTGTTTTTTATTTTTCCTAAACTGTAGGAATTAATTAAATTCTGTACAATGGTTCTTACTCCTTTTAAAGGTGCCAGTTTCCTTTAAGTTTGGCCTAGCTGGGTGACTATAAAAACCTGACATGTGTGAGGCTTCTGTGAGAAGCCATTTCATTTCATTTCCATTTCTGCTCCACTTCCAATATTTAGTATCCAGCTTGATGAATCTACAGACGTCGCAAACTGTTCACAGTTACTGGTTTACGTGAGGTATGTTAATGATGGCGAGTTTAAAGATGAGTTTCTTTTTTGCAAACCTCTTTAAACGACAACTACTGCACGTGATGTATTTGACACAGTTAGTTCATTTCTGGAAGAGCAGGAGATCTCTTGGGAAAAGGTTTGTAGTGTTTGCACAGATGGTGCTCCAGCCATGCTAGGATGTCAATCTGGATTTCAACATTTGGTACTGAATGAGTCACCAAAAGTCATTGGAACTCACTGTATGATTCATCGGCAAATATTGGCAACGAAGACGCTACCACAAGAGTTACAAGAAGTAATGAAAAGCGTCATAAGTTCTGTAAATTTCATAAGGGCGAGCGCTTTAAACAGTCGACTGTTTTCGCAACTGTGCGACGAGCTGGATGCGCCGAACAATACTCTGCTATTTCACACTGAAGTGAGATGGTTGTCAAGAGGAAAAGTTTTAAAACGTGTTTTTGAGCTTCGTGATGAACTCAAAACATTTTTTAATCAGAAAGCAAGACCGCAGTTCGAAGCACTTTTCAGTGATAAAAGTGAACTGCAGAAAATAGCTTACTTGGTTGACATCTTTACCATCTTGAATGAGTTAAATTTATCACTGCAAGGACCAAATGCAACATGCCTCGATTTGTCTGAAAAGATCCGATCATTCCAAATGAAACTTCAGCTTTGGCAAAAAAAAAAATTGGATGAAAGAAAAACTTTCTTTCCTACCTTATCTGCTTTCTTTGAGGAACATGACATTGAACCAGACAAAAGGATTCCGATGATGATTTCTGTGAAAGAACACTTGCGCATGCTTGCAGAGGAAATTTCTTCGTACTTTCCAAATCTACCTGACACCCCATTTGCACTTGCCAGAAGCCCATTCACAGTCAAAGTTGAAGATGTTCTTGAGACAGCACAAGAGGAGTTCATTGAACTTATTAACAGCGATGCAGCGAGAACTGATTTCTCTACAATGCCAGTTTCAAAATTCTGGATCAAGTGTTTTCAGTTATATCCTGTTCTATCTGAGACTGTGTTGCGCCTTCTTCTTCCATTTCCAACAACATATCTTTGTGAAACAGGGTTTTCAAGCTTGTTGGTTATCAAGTCTAAATACAGGAGTAGACTTGTTGTGGAAGATGATCTTCGTTGTGCTCTTGCAAAGACTGCCCCGAAATTTCTGATCTGGTGAGAAGCAAGCAAGCTCAACCTTTGCACTGATGTTGGCTTTTTACGCATACTGTTGCAAAATGTAGAAATGTAGTTTTCTGTTGATATATTAAGCCTGTTACCCATGCTTCAAGACAAAATTTCATTTATTTGTAATTAGAAATAAATATTTCACAATATATAATTACATATCTTTTTTATTAATCACTATGCTTTAATTATCTTCAATTTGTAACAACGAAAATACATCCTGCATATCAGATATTTACATTACGATTCATAACAGTAGCAAAATTACAGTTTTAAAGTTATAGTTACAGTTACAGTAACTATAACTATAACAGTAGCAAAATTACAGTTATAAAGTTATAGTTACAGTTACAGTAACTATAACTAACAGTAGCAAAATTACAGTTATAAAGTTATAGTTACAGTTACAGTAACTATAACTAACAGTCAAAATTACAGTTATAAAGTTATAGTTACAGTTACAGTAACTATACAGCAAAATTACAGTTATAAAGTTACAGTTACAGTTAGTTATAAAGTTACAGTTACAGTTACAAAGTAGCAACGAAAATAATTTTATGGTTGGGGGCCACCACAACATGAGGAACTGTATCAAGGGGTCACGGCATTAGGAAGGTTGAGAACCACTGATCTAGATCATTCTGGGTGTCTATCTGATTGATCATAGAATTGGAAGAGACCACAGTCCAACCCCCTGCCATGCAGGAACACCCATCAAAGCCTTCCCGACAGATGGCTATCCAGCCTCTGCTTAAAAACCTCCAAAGGAGGAGACTCCACCATACTCCACTGAGGCAGCAGATTCCACTGCCAGACAGCTCTGACCATCAGGAAGTTCTTTCTGAGGTTCAGGTGGAATCTCTTTTCCTGCAGCTTGAATCCATTGCTCCTTGTCCTTGTCTCTGGAGCAGCAGAAAACAAGAACGCTCCCTCCTTGAAATGACATCCCTTCAAATATTGAAACATGGCTATCATGTCTCCTCTTAACCTTCTCTTCTGCAAACTAAACATACCCAGCTCCCTAAGCCATTCCTCATAGGGCTTCATGGCTTCCAGACCTTTCACCATTTTGGTCGCCCTCCTCCAGACATGCTCCAGCTTGTCCATATCCTTCTTGAAATGAGGTGCCCAGAATTGGGCACAGTATTCCAAATGAGGTCTAACCAATGCAGAATAGAGTTGTACCATTATCTCCCTCGATCTAGATACCATACTCCTATTGATGCAATCAAGAATTGTGTTGTCTTTCTTGGCTGCCGCATCGCACTGCTGAATCATGTTCAGCTTGTGATCTACCAAATCTCCTAGATCCCTTTCACACGTACTGCTATCCAGCCACTCATCCCCCATCCTATATTTGTTCATCCCATTTTTTCTGCCTAAGTGCAGGACCTTACATTTCTCTCTGTTGAAATTCATCTTATCAGCTTTAACCGAGCTCCCCAATCTGTCAAGGTCATTTTGAAATTTGATCCTGTCCTCTGGTGTATTAGCAACCCCTCCCAATTTGGTATCATCTGCAAATTTGATCAGCATGCCCTCCACTCCTTCATCCAAGTCATTGATGAAGATGTTGAATAGCACTGGGCCCAGGACAGAACCCTGTGGTACCCCACTAGTCACTTCTCCCCAGGATAAAAAGCAGCCATTGGTGAGTACACTTTGGGTTTGGTCAGTCAACCAATTACAAATCAACCTAACAGTAGCCCTGTCCAGCCTGCATTTTACTAGCTTCTTTGCAAGAATGTCATGGGGAACTCTGTCAAAGGCCTTACTGAAATCAAGATATGCTCCGTCTACAGCATTCCCTTCATCTATCAAGCTTGTAACTCTATTGTAAAAAGAGATAAGATTAGTCTGGGATGATTTATTTCTGAGGAATCCACGTTGACTTTTAGTGATTACAGCATTGCTTTCTAAGTAATTACAAATTGACTGTTTAACAATCTGCTCTAGCATGTTTCTTGGTATTGATGTCAGGCTGATCAAGCAATAATTATTTGGGACCTCTTCGCCCCCCTTCTTGAAGATGGGGACGACATTTCCCCTCCTCCAGTCTGCTGGCACTTCTCCTGTTCTCCAAGAGCTCTCACAGATGATTGCAAGTGCTTTTGAAATGACTTCTGCCAGTTCTTTTAACATCCTTGGATGTAATTCATCTGGCCCTGGTGACTTGAATTCATCTAGTTTAGCCAGATATTCCTGTGTACTTCTCTACCTATTCTGTGCTGCGTTTCCCCCACTTCCTCACCTGCTTCCCATCCCCCCGGTTGAGTACATCTATCCTTTTTGGAGAAAACTGAGGCAAAGAAGGTGTTGAGTAGTTCTGCCTTCTCTCCTCTCCCTGTTAGTAATTGGCCATCTTCTCTGCACAGTTGAAAGACAGTTGATAGAATTTAGCTTTTCCTATATGTATGACAACTCTTGAACATTCTGTGGAAGATGGTCAAGTCTCCCAGGCCAGAGGGTATAAATACCCCCTGCACTGTGCTCGTGGGGGCGGGGAGCTCAGCATAGGCTGTCAGCTGCAGTGCCATGCATGCTGGCTGCCAGAGGGGGTTTTCTTTGCTGCTTCTGTTTGGGCTCTTGAAGCAGCTGATTGAAGAACTCTTTGGGTGATAACATCCATCTTTATATTATCTAGACATGATAGGCTTAAGTGGATTTCATCTGAAACTGGTTGCTGCTCACATGCTTGTGTTGTTTAAAGTGCTCGCTGTTGAATAAATCTGAGACTTTTTCACCTGCAACTGGTGCCTTTTGTTGCCTCCAGATCATCTAAAAGATCTCCCTTGCCTTAGTAAACTGGCCAATCACCTTTGGCAAGACATAGGGCTGAAGCTGGAAGAACTTAAAAGGGTGGGCTACTCCCTTTCCCCCTCTTCTCCCCCTAGTCTGAATTTTAACCACCTCAGATGGCAGGGGCCAATCACCTTTGGCAAGACATAGGGCTGAAGCTGGAAGAACTTAAAAGGGTGGGCTACTCCCTTTCCCCCTCTTCTCCCCCTAGTCTGAATTTTAACCACCTCAGATGGCAGGGGGGAGTGGCAGAAGTAGTAGCTAGGGTGTGAGGTCCCAGGGACCCACATTGTGGTTGCTGTCCCTTGTAGTTGGATGGTAGCACTGGCAGATGGCACAGCGGCAGTCCCTTCTTGCTGGACATTGCAGTGCCAGGCACAGCAACGCAGTCTATTATAGTTGGATGGTGCAGTGGCAATCCATGCAGTGCCCTTGTTGATGAACGATGCAATAGTAGGCAGTAGTAGCAGTTGCTTGTAACTGGATAGTGTAGTGATGGTCTCTTCTTGCTATATAATGAAGTGGGTATAGAATTATATTAATCATATTAATTAGGTCCTGGTAGGTAAAGCAGGGCTGGGCAACACACCCTGGACAAGCAATCTTTTGGACCATAACCAGAATGGGTCAGAGATGCAGATGTGTACACATCTCATAAGCACCCAAACACAACACAGAGGGAGGCATGCACAGAGAAAAAGCTGAGATGGCACCACCTAACCTTGGTGGAACTCAGGCTACAACTTAGCTGAGCCAATCTGGGTGCTGGACAGAGCATTGGCTGAAACTTCTTGCCTCTAAATAGCTTCAGTAGGGCTCAAAGCCAGCTGAAAACTTACAAAGCTGTGATTCTTAATTTCCTGCCCTCTAGATGTTTCAGACCTCAGATCCCAGAAGCCTCAGGCAGCATGGGCAATGGTCAGAGATCCTGTGAGTTGAAGTCCAACAACCTGGATAATCAAAGGTTATAGCAGAAGATCCCTTGTTATAATGAAAGCCAACATAGTATAGTGGTTTGAGTGTTGGCCTAGGACACTGGGAGACCAGGGCTTGAAGCCCCACTCAGTCATGGAAGCTCACTGGATGACCTTGGTCAAATCACACTCTCTCAGCTCCAGAGGAGGCCAAAGGTGAAGTGGCTTCTTTTTTTTCTTTTTTCTTTTTTTTTTGAAAGAATTGCTCAGAGGAAGTTTGTCTTTGCCTTCCTCTGAGGTTGAGAGAGTATGACTCTCTTAAAGTCACTCAGTGGGTTTCCATGGCTGTGGGGTTCAAAGCCTGCTCTCCCAGAGTCGTAGCCCAGTGCTTGAAACCAGAGACCACACTGGCTCTCAATCCAACCCTAGGGCAGGCATATATAGGAAGAGGCACTCATTCAAGTATCAAGATCCCAAACCGTTTAGGGCTTTCAGCGCCATTACCTTCAATTCAGACCACAGCACCAACTACACTTCCATACCAAACGCAATAATAAAATAAAACCATCCCAATTCCTTGCATACAGAAAACTAGTGCATCAGGAAGGCCTAGCTCAGAATCTTCCTCTTTGACATGCAAACTTTCTTTATGCTGATCTATTAAGAAATCATTGAGTGAGATCCACAATTTCCTATGTTTGGAGAAGTTTTATCTTTAAAAAGCTGTGTTAATTAAGAAAAACTCTAATCAGAGATTTGTGCTCCAGCTGCTTGTTCTTGATGGCACCCACAACCAGGAGACTGCTGCAGTCCTCATTTCCCAGCTCCCTGATCTCTAGCCCCTTGGAAACTCTTTAGGTTGGAGCACTGCCAGGATGAAAAGATGGGCTTTTGAAGGGTGGCATTGTCCATCATCATAGTGACGTGTGATGATACACAGTCTTGGCCATGGATTGCTTACTTGGGCCATTTCTGCACTACACTGCTATAGTGATATTATTCCATGTTTAGCATCCTATGGAATCCTGGGATTTGCAGTTTCGGGAGGGGCATTTAGAAATCTCAGCTGGAGAGCTCTCTGGCCTCAGTAAACTACAAACCCCAGCATTCCACAGGATGTTGAAAGTGGAATAATAGCACTGTAACAGTGGAGTGCAGAAATGGCTTTGATTTATACCCTGGCTTTCCCACAAAACTAGAAGTCAAGGCAACTCATACTGGGGCCGTTTCCACATTAGACTGTTATAGTTCTATTATTCCACTTTCAACATCCTATGGAATCCTGGGGTTAGCAGTTTCGGGAGTAACTGCAAACCTCAGGATTCTGTAGGATGTTGAAAGTGGAATAATAGCACTATAACAGTCTAGTGTGGAAATGACCTAAGATCAACATAAAAGCTAGAGATAAAAAGCATACATTTGTTATAATATTAAAAGTCAGTTGAAGAAATTATTTTCATGTTGAAAAGCAATTTTAAAACATGTAAAGAAAACACAGAACTCTTCCATTAAAAACCTCTGAAGATGCTTCCATACTACTCATTTATAGCAGTTTGGTATCAGTTTAACTGTCATGGCTGCTGCCTACATAATCCTCCGATTTGTTAGTTTGGTGTGATGAGGTAGCAAGATTTCTCTATTGTGGAGCTCTATTGCCATACATCTGGGGAAAGGACTCAGAAACTCTTAGCAAAGAATTCTAAGTTCCTCACGGTGGAGGCCACATGCAGACAATGCCTGGCCTGGCTTCCCTTCCCTTAGATTAGGATGGCAGTTTCCCCCCACAACTTTGGCACCCCCCAAACACCAGTCTTGTGTAACCAGGGCAAAACCTTTCAACTATTAATTAAATCCCCTTTAGAAATTTATGGTAATGTAGTTGTGGATGTAATACTGCTGAGAACCATTCAGTTGAGACCAACTTTATAAGAAAATATAACATCATCTTTATTAAAACAACAGACAGAATAAAGTATTGATTTTGTAAAGGTGTCTAAGTTCAAACAGATCTTTAGAATGTGTTAAACCAGATTCTTATTTCTTTATAACAGCATAAAGGCATAGGTCTCTCTCTCCCGCATGCACACAGAGCTCTCTGGCTTCCCTTCTTGCTGAAGGCTATGTTCCCAAATCTAGGCTACTCTCTCCGGCCAGATTTAACAGTGGGGTTTCCCTTCTGCCCCTCCTCTAGGCTTTCTTTGAGAAAACACCTTCTTTCCTCCAATCCCCCTTGGTTAACCAGAAAACTCTTTTACTGAATAGCTGGCTTTCAGGCCTTCTTTTGGAACTCTCACGCTCCCCAGTGTGCCTGCTAATATTCATTCACACGCACACACACTCAGGCCTCCACCCCTCCTTCCCAGTAAAAAAGCTGAGCTTCCCTCTTGACTGGCCATTGCTGGGCAGCTTTCCTACTACTCAGGACACCACTCCCCCTATACTCCATCACACTGACTAAACTACAAATCCCAGGATCTCATAGTGCAGTGTGGACACACTCTTATTCAGCAAGGGCTTCCTTGGCAATAACTGGCCTGAATATAAAAGTGGATAACAATATCCTTGCAGATACTGCTATACTGCAACTCCCAGCTTTCTTTGCTAGTGCCTATGCTGGCTAAGGATGACAGAAGTTGCAGTCTGACAACATATGGAGGGCTGCAGTTTTCCTACCCCTTACTTAGGCAAACAAGACAACAGTGGTAGCCTTCCTGGCTTTGGAACCTGTGGCAATATCAGCAAAGCGGTTCAATATGGAATAAAGCGGTGCCACAGCGACAGTGTTTTGTCCTGTGATCCATGAGGCAGCCCAGAACCAGGCCAGTGAGCTCAGTAAGAACAGGCTCAGCATCTTTGATCTTTAATGGGCTGCCTGCAAAACTAGCTCAAAATTCCAAATGGTGGTTTTCAACTGTTTCTCTCATATCAAAATGACTTGCTTCAATGTGTCACTTTTGGAGCAAAAGAAAAAGAATGTCTGATGGGAAATCAAAGAAATTTTATTCAAAAGTAGATTTATAAAAATTTGACCTGTTTCAACATCACTTGCAAGCTGCCCTGAGATCTCCTGTTAGAGGGTGGGTATAAATATTTTCATTGCTCAACAGTAAATGAATAATTTAAAAGATACCCAATGAAATATTTTTAGAGAGGATGGGTGGGTGAAAGGGAGATTAGTAGTGCAAGTTTGCATTGGTGCAGAGGAGGAGGCATGGTGACATTCTTTGCCAGGATAACAGACAGATCCTCCTTGCTTTGGCCAGTGAATGAAGTGATAACAAGGCTTTAAACTTTCATTCATATGTGTGTGGAAGACTACCAGAGAAGACAGCCAGAGAATCCCTTGGGACTGCATTTTGGGATTCTTCTGGGTAGAGTGTGTATGGAAACTATCACGATGAGGTCCTGGGGTTCGCCACTTAAAATTCAACTTGTATATGTCTAATCAGAAGTTAAATTACACTAAAAACCCAGCGTGATATAGCATCAAGTAATGCACTGATGAATCAGTGAAATGATTCAGTAGAAAAAACATGGGAAGGGGTGGTGAATTATTTCATGATATCATTACATTACTGGATCAGTTTCATGACTCTCTCCTCAAACCTGTCTTATCAGCTTTGGCCTTGAGTAGAAGACATTCCTGCAGATGGCACCGAACATCAGAATCCCAAATGTTTAAAACGCCTGTGGAAGGACTACACAGTGCTCTTCAAGACATGGCACCAGTGAGGGAGGCTCTGCGTTGGTCTCTTTCATTGGCATTGGCATGAACTTTGGGTGGGCACAGGCATGTGCCCCCATGCCTTATGAGGCAGCAGAATTAAGCAATTGTCTCCAAGAGACTTAAAAACACTTTGTATAATTTGTTCAGGAGCTGCCTACAAGATGACAGATGAATTCTCTCCCTTGATAGCTCTTTTGAAGTTACCGTCTATTAAGCCACAAAGGGAGTTCCTTAGAGAATTTCTGTTGTTTGTTTTTATATAGATTTGTGCAAATGTTCACATTTCTTCACAGATTTGATAGAAATATTTGAAAGTATAAGACATTAAGACCCAAAAATAAGTGTATCTACATTGCATCTGTAACGCACTTTAACCCCCCTTTAACCATCATGGCTTCATCCTGTGGACTTAGGAATTCCTGTTACCAGGCTGAACACCCCCACGCTTTGATGTGGTTTAATTGATGAAATAGGATTTAATTGGAAGAATATATTAATTGGCATAAATATAAAATACACCCTGCTATGGCTGCATGGCCATGCTGACTGAGAGGAAGAAGGTGGCCACACAAAATGCATTGCAAAATAAGGTCAGGAAAGATCTCAAAACATAGCCAGGTCATAGTCAGGCAATCACCAGGAAACTCTAGTGATAACAGACTTGCAGTTAGCCTCCGATGACTAAACCTTTAAGAGACAATTGTGCCTGGGAGATTCCCACTATATGGCTGACTATCTTAACTCCTTCCCCTCTGACCAAGCAAGCTTCCTGTTTATCTCCACACCTGTCCAGCAATTACAGAGCTATCAAGACTGCCATTAGCCCTTTGTCACCAAATGCTAAGATCATTAGCTCATTCCAGGCTCCATTGTCCACTCTCCAATCTCCATTGTTTTCTCTGCCAGAGAGCCATTGGCACCTTTGCCCTCCAGGCAGAAAAAGAGTATTTAAACCCCAGTTTTTGCCCAGTCAACTCACAGTATACCAATTGCTGGTCTCCACTCTGCCACTCCAATTTCCATTTGTGTACCGTCCTTAGACTTATCTAAACCAAGCTGCATCTTCTTTGCTCTTCTGGATTGGTAAATATCACCCACTTTGCCCTGAAAATTTCACTATCCAAAACTTTCCTCCTTTTTATTTCAACTAGCCTTCTGTGATTGGTTGACTGTTTGGAGCTTGTGTGTCTCTGTCATTGCAGTTCCCCCAATAAAACAAATAAGCTGACTTTTGGATCTCAAGCTGGTTCTTCCCTACACCAGTACTGGCAAACATGGGTCAAAAAGATCTCGTAAGGTTATCCCCCCTCTCACAGTCCTCCTCTTTGAGCTAATATTCCCCACCTTTTCACAGAGGTACTGGAATTGCGGGTGAACCCCTGAGTCACCCACATTTTGGAGTAACATTTCTGCTACAGACCTCTGGTCCAGTAGTTCTTAAACTCTGGTCCTTCAGATTTTCTGGACTTCTGCTACCAGAAGCCCGAGCCAGCTTGACCAGTGCTCACAGATTTTGGAAGATGCATGCTTGAGGACCACTGCTTTACACCATTCCCACAAACAACAGCAGTAGAATTTGCTAGCAGAGAATTCTAAATGCCTCACCAAAGTACAAATCCCAGGAATCTGTTTGATAGAAGTATGACAATCTGAAGTGGAACAAACTGCTCTGTGTAGTGGAGATGCACTCTACAATTACCCAGCCACCCTACTGTAAATGAGATGGTAGGCAACTCCACTAGGAGGCCATGAATGACAGTTACCTAGAAAAGCCTGAGAACAGCAAGGGAACAGTGTAGGTTGGTGGTTCCCATGTCTGTGGAGCAGTGAATCTGCTCACTATTTTAATTAAGTGTTCAAAGGAGCTCACCAAAGAGCTGAATTCTATAGCTGACTAAGTAAAGCACCTTAGATAATTCCTTTAAAAGGCAGCTAAACCTTGGCAAGGATTAACCGCCCCAGTGACACAGGAGCCACTAGCTGCCACTGGACAGAAGCAAGAGAAATATAAGCAAAGTATCTTGTGAAACAAAGATATAAGCCAAACTAGTGCTTTCATACAAATGGTTGTTCTAAAAGAGAAATGAAAACAACATTGGAGCCCTGTCTCTTTCTAACAACTGGTGGTGATCTTTCATGGACTCCAGTCGCTCCAGAGACTGAGACAAGGAGCAATGGATTTAAGCTGCAGAAAAGGAGATTCCGCTTGAACCTCAGGAAGAACATCCTGACGGTCAGAGCTGTCCAGCAGTGGAATAGGCTGCCTCAGAATGTGGTAGAGTCTCCTTCTTTGGAGGTTTTTAAGCAGAGGCTGGATGGCCATCTGTTGGGAATGCTTTGATGGGTGTTCCTGCATGGCAGGGGGTTGGACTGGATGGCCCCTGGGGTCTCTTCCAACTCTATGATTCTATGATTCAGTAAGCTACACCTACCTATTGATCCAGTCTAGTTTTGAAACACTGTAGAGTCCTCAGCAGGATGCTGGCAACTGTTTGCCTTGTTGGTTTGCTCTTGCGCATCTCTCTTCGATTTGGCTTTGAGGGGAGGTGTTGAGCAGGGACTTTGGCAGAGCTAATAGGAGGAAAACAATCCCCACCATATGATTTTTGGAAAGGGTTGCTTCTGATGGGCTCTTGCTACTCTCATCTTGTTCCCTTTAGGAAAGGTTAACGCTCAGCTGCCACCAAACTTTGTGCAAAGGTTCATTTCTGTTCATTTCTCAAGCAAGCAAATGAAACAAAACAATTCTCATTTGGCATTGATGCATCGCCAAAAGAGGATCGTGGGAGAGATGGCCTTTTGAATCCAAGCCCCCATCTTTAATGAGGTCTTATTGTTAGTACAGAAGTGAGAATTGTATGGCCCTCCAGATGGTGTTGGACTGCAACACCCAGCATTCCTCATCATGGTCTATGCTGGCTGGGGCTGCTGGGAGCTGTAGGACCCCACAATTCTTTATCCAAAAGGATGGTTTTCAGAGTGGCTTATAGAAGATGAAATCCCAAAACAAAGCAGTTCTTTTTCTCAGGCTTAAAACCTAAAAGATGTAAGATAAAGAGGAAAAGGTACTGGAACAAGGAAAGCAAACATAATTCTAAAATAGTTCTTAAATTTACATTCATTGGCTGGAGTAGAAACCACTGAAAGTGAAGATGAGTCAAATGAATCTGGGGCCCTTCATGCTTCAGAACTTTAACTGCCATGGCTCAATCCTAGGGGATCCTGGAGTTTGTACTTTGGTGAGGCACTAGAGTTCCCTGGATGAGAATTCTGAATACGCCTCACTGAATAAGATACTTCTTCCACAAGATCCAAAAAATCAAAGGGAAATTTAAACCGAGAGTGGAGATGCTCTGGGATGAGCAGGGGAACACACTTGCATGATCAAGAAAAAAATAAATAAAAAGCCAATGGAAACACTACACTGAAGAACAATATAAAAGAGATGAAAATATCATGGATTCATTCAAGGAAGAACAATTTGAAGATAAACCTAAAATTTTTGAAAGTGGAAGCTGCACTCAAAGCACATGGGAGAAATAGACCCCTAGGAACAGATGGCATGCCAATAGAGCTGTTTCAAGCAACAGAGGCAGAATCCACTCAAATTCTTGCAAAAATCTGTCAGCAGAGATATATATATATTCAAATTCCTCAAAACAGGGACACCAGGGATTGCAGTAACCACAGGATTGTTACATTAATCTCCCATGCAAACCAAGTGATGTTCAAAATTCTACAACAAAGACTTTTATCATGTATGGAGTGGAAATGCCAGATGTTCAAGCTGGGTCCAGAGAAGAAAGAGGCACTAGGGATCATATTGCAAACATACTTGGGTAATGGAACACGAAGAATTTCAGAAGAAAATCAGCCTATGGTTTATAGATTCTAGCAAAACCGTTGACTGTGTAGCTCATATGTGTCAAACACAAGGCCTGCAGGCCAAATCTGGTCTGCTGGGTCATTTCATGTGGCCCTTGCACCTATCCTGCAGCTGCGGCACTCCTCCGCCTAGCAAGCCCAATCCCCACATTGCAGGCCCCCAGCTGCCGGTGTTCTGAATAGCAGCCCAGCAGCCAGCACTGGCAATTACTTCTACTTTGACTGCTCCTGTCCAAGTTTTGCCGTCAGAGCATTGCCACAGGTTACCATGGCAACGCTCCGCACGGCTCACGAGAGTTGCACAGAGGAGCAGTAGAAGTAACACCAGTGCTGGTTGCTAGCCCTCTTCAGAATACTGGCAGCTGGGGGTCCACAATGTGGGGATAGATTCACCTGGTACGGAGAGGGACAGGGAACAGAAAGAGGCATGGGGGCAGCAGAAAGAGGCACAGAGAGGGCCTGGGGGCAGAAAGAGGACAGAGAGAATTTAGCTGGGACCAAAAAGTTAAACAAAGTTAATGTGTTACACAGTGTTTGGTAATATTTGTCTGATGATTAAAAAAACCCCTTTGTTTTCAAAACTCAATTTTCAATAAATTGTACAATAGTTGTACACTTGAATATCTTCTTGCCATTATTTTTCCTAGACTTCTAGTTTCAGAGCTAGTTATTACTAGAACCAGTAATAAATAATTGTTTCTGCATTGAATTAATATGATAAAAGAATATATACATTTATATAGTCTAACAGATACAATTGGCCCTTTGAGGGCAACCTTAATGCTGATGCTGCCCAAGATGAAATTGAGTTTGACACCCCTTTAGCTCATGTAAAACTCAAGGTTACTCTTAAAGAAATGAGGGTGCCACAACATTTGATTGTCCTGATGCTACTGTAGGACAGAATACAGAAAAACAGAATGGCTTCCCATTGTCAGGCAAGGCTACATTTTTATTTTATTTTTTTAATTTTTTTAAAAATAATCTTTATTGAATGTATACATACTTGTACTGCATTGTCAAAGCCTGTAGAACATGTATCTCCCAATCAGCAACGTCATATACACAATAAGAAATGAACAAAGTTACGTGAGTAAGCAAATAAACAAAGTAACTTAAGGATTATGTAAAGAGATATCATTGTCATCATAAAAAGTTGTCATTATCATTATATCAAAATCCTTATGTTAGAATCTAATAGAACCAGATACCACCATGATTCCCTTCTGCGCTATTGTGTATTGAGGCTTTAACCTAGAATTTACTATGCAATACCATGTTGTATTCTTAGGCTGAGAATTTTTGCTATTATCAAATATACTAAACTAAAAATAACTTTAAATTTAAATTTGATTGTCAACAGAACAATAACAACAACAGCAGAGTAAACGTTATCTTATCGATCTTCCGCCTCGTCTTTTATGGGTCAACTAGACTGTCATATTGACCATATTTATATTAAGAAGCTTCTATATCAGCTCTGTAGCTCTAAGCCTAGTAACTCTCGAGCCTTTCAACTGAACTAAAATTAGATTAACATTCAACTGTAATTGTGGAAACCCATCCAAGAAATAAGAAATGAGAAAGAAATAAAAAAAGAATCTTAATCATCAACTAAAAGAAACAACTACAGAGTGATGTCAGTTTATTGCTAATTGCCCTGTGGCTCTATAAACTCCAAAAGCAAAAAAGTCCATAGAAGACACTAATATAGTAGTATAGAACTATACTAAAAAGCCATAATAGTCAGTTAATCAGAAATTTTCCCATAATAATCAGTTGGTCAGAAACTAATTGTCAACTTAATCAACACAGTAAATTTATAATTACCGATGACCTTTCTTTTTTAATTTCTTCTTCATCTTTTCCCTTAATTATATGTGTAAGTATATCCATTATTTTCATTTCAAGAACCTCATGGGACCATTCGTCAAGTGTAGGGGTATCAGATTTTTTCCAGTTCTTGCAAAGATTATCCTAGCTGCTGTAATCGAGTATAACAGAATCCTCCAGAATTTAGAAAGATTTAGAGGAAGATCTTGCATCATATTCAGCAAGTAAAGTTTGGGAGACATAGGGAATTTGCAGTTGAAGAAACCTGAGATTTTGTTATGTATAGTGATCCAGATTTTTTTTTGTTTTCTTACATGTCCACCATACATGGTAAAAAGTGCCCAGCTCATTCTTACATTTCCAACAATTTCCAGAGGTGGATTTGTATATTTTATTTAATTTGGCTGGTATTAAGTACCATCTGTGTAACATTTTCATGTATTTTTCTTTCAAATTTTGGGCAGTGGTAAATTTATGTGTCTGTTTCCGGCTCTGCTCCCAATGCTGTAATTGAATTAGTTCCCCTATGTTCCTCGCCCATTTAAGCATGGAGTCTTTTATCATTTCTTCTTCTTTGTCCTGCAAGAGTAAAATTTTATATAGCTTAGACATAAGCTTGGTCTCTTTATTGAAAATCATTTTTTTCAAACTCATTGTCATCTTCTTTAGCAAAAATTTCTAATTTTGTATCCATTTTGAACCGTTCCAATAGTTGTTGATAAGGAAATCAATTGCAAATTATAATTTCTTTCACCAATTCTTCCCGTGTTTTTGATCTGATGGGACTCTGAGAAGTGAAATAAATTATATCTTTGTATCGGAGCCAGGTATCAGCAGAAGTTTTCCAATATCCAAAAAAGGCTTCCTGAGGTGAGCTGCAAGCGGCAATTTGGTGTAATAAGAATTCTTAAATTTTGTCCACACATTTAGTAATGCTTTTCTAAGATAGTGGTTAGAGAATTCCTTATCAATTGTGGTTTTGCCATACCAAAGGTAGGCATGCCACCCCATTCTCAAATCACCACCCTCTAAGACAAGTAATCTTTCATTTCGAAAGTTATCCACTTAGTCACCCAGGTTAGAGCACTTGTATAATAATATGTTTTTAAATCAGGTATTCCACATCTGCCTCTTGTTTTAAAATCAGTTAATATGCTCCATTTTATTCTTGGCTTATGTCCAGCCCAAATGAACTTTGTCAAGTCTTTTTTCCATATGGCAAATGGCTTATCGTTATTTATTATAGGTATGTTCTGAAAAAGAAAGTTCATCCTAGATAACACATTAATTTGGATGGTTGTGATTCTCCCAAATAGAGAGAGATTTAGTCTGTTCCAGTTTTCTAGGTCTATTTTGATACTGTTCCATGTCTTGACATAGTTGTTGTGAAACAGCTGGTTGTTTTTCTTGGATAGCCAGATACCTAGGTATTTAATTTTCTTTTCGGTCTTGAACTATGAGATCTTAACTATTCTTCTTTTTCCCCTCTTACTAAGATTTTTAGTCAAAATGAAGGTTTTATCTTTATTGATTTTAATACCCGAGTGTTCCCTAAAGGCATTTAGGGTATGAATCAGCTTAAACAAGCTTGTGGCTGGGTTTTTAAAAAAGAAAACTAAGTCCTCTGCATAAGCCTTTAATTTGAAGTTGTAACCCTTTAAACGAATTCCTTTTATATCAGGGTCATTTCTCACTGTTTTGTTCAAGAGTTCAAGAACTGATATAAAAAGAAGTGGAGATAACAGACAACCTTGACATGTCCCTTTCCAGATTGAATGCATCTGATTTTTCTCCACTCACCAATATTTGGGCTTGTTGTTTGTTGTATATCGTTGCTAACAAAGACAAGAAATTCTTTCCCACATCCATTCTTCAAAATGTTTCCATCAGAAAAAGCCAGCTAACTGAATCAAATGCTTTTTCCGCATCTATAAACACCATAGCTATCTGTTTTTCATTGTGGCATTCATATTTATTTAATAAAGTTCCTAATATTATTACTTAGATATCTTCTTGGTAAAAAACCATTCTGAACTTCATGAATTTGAGAGGAGAGTACTTTTTTCAATCTACCTGTCAAAATAGTTCAAGAAGTTTATAATAAACATTCAACAAAGAAATTGGACAGTAGTTTTTAACATCCATTGGGTCTTTGCCTTCTTTCAAAATCAAAGTTATATTAGCATTCCTCCATGTCTCTGGAATACCTTTCACAAGAATCTCCTCACAAGTTTTTTGAAAAGGAAGTGCTATGTCATCCTCGAAAATGTTATAAAAATTAGGAGAGAAACTGTTTGGGCCTGGGGCTTTGCCCATTTTCATTTTCTTGATCGCTTCTATTATTTCTACATAAGCCACAGAATGGTTTCATATTAGTTTCTGATCATCTGAAAGTTTCGGGATATCTTGACTGTCTAAATACTTTTGCAAGTTAATAAGTTCCTTCTTGGAGGAAGGTTTCATACCGTACAGCTGTTTGTAGTAATCTAAGAAAGCATTCTTAATGTCTTCTTGTTTGGTGCAGCGTTTCCCACTGACTTGAATTTCTGAGATTAGTCTCTTTTCTTTTCTTTACGTAGTCTTAGCACTAGCCATTTTCCCGGCTTGTTTGCAAATTCAAAGTGTTGTTGCTTCATCATTCTTATCTTTTTCTCCATCTCCATGAGGTTCTCTTCATTTAGCTGATTCTGTAAAGATCTAAATTTCATGTTTAAATTTCTATCTGAAGGATTATGTCTTATTTCTTTTTCTACCTTAATCATCTCTCCCAGAATTTTATGAGACTTTTCTACCTTCTTCTTTTTTGCCTCTATACCCCAATTTATAAAGTAGCCTCTTAAGACAGATTTAAAGGCATCCCAAACTGTTCTCATTGGGACCTCAGCATTAATGTTTTCTTTAAAGTAAGACAAAATTATTTCTCTAATTTTCAAAACAAAACACTAGTCATGGAGAAAAGCTTCATTCGATTTCCAATTTCTCACTGGTCTTCTCACAATTAATTCCATACATAGTGGATTGTGATCAGAGATCTGTTTTGGAATTATGTCAATCTTATCTATTTGGAGATTTAGAAGTAGAAATGTAATCAATTCTGGACATCGAATGGTGACAGTCTGAGTAGAAAGTATATCCTTGTGAGTTGCCTTCTTTGAACCTCCAAATGTTGACAAGTGTTATATTTTCCATCATTGAGAAAAAGCTCTTAGGCAGTTTACCTTGATTGTGTTTATTTCTGTTCTTGTTATGGATGATCTGTCAAATGTGGGGTTCATGACTCCATTCATGTCCCCCATCATTATTACATTTTCCTGATGTTTTTTTCTCAGCATAATTTAAATTTCATTATGGATTTTTTTGAAGAAGTCACCTTTGCTTCCTACTGGGGTGTAGATTGCCACGATTAGTATGGTTGTACTTTGTATACAAACTTCTACACCAATATAATGACCTGATTATCTTTGAAAACTTCCTGGGCATTATATTTTGAGTTAACGTAGACAATCACTCCTTTCTTCTTCTTTTTTTTCATTAGTCGAAGCAAAACAGTAACCTAGCTTTGGATTCCTCATAAATTTTAAATCTTGTGCTCTTAGACAAACTTCTTGAAGGCTTATTATATCCAGGTGAGCTTTTTCTAAAATATGAAAAATCTGTTCCGTTTATACTCTGAGTTAATACCTTTCACATTCCATGACTGTATTTTGATGTTCATGATCCCTTTCATTAATTAGATCATTACTAAATTATTTGTGTTGAAAGGGTTCCTTACTCAACATCAGTGGAAATTTTTAATTCTTCCTCAAATTCCTCATCGGCTCCTTCTTGCCTTTTTCCTTCAGAATCAAATTCTGATACATCATATCCTACAGAAAGTCCTGTTTCCTCATCAGTGCCTTCTTCTTCTCCTAACACATCAGCTCCTCCCTTCTCTCGATCACATGCAACTGTTCTGTTTCCATGGCAGCCTTTTCTAGTTTCTCTGCTTTTTTAAGCTTACTTTTGGTCATACTCATTAAAGCTTGAACATCAGTCAAGTCTTGGGTATCATTTCTATTCTCATCTGTTTTCTCATTAGGTTTAGCTTTCTCAAATTCCTTCTTGAGTCTGATCATAATCTGTTTAAGTTTTGGCAATAAGTTGATTTTGTATCTTCTTTGATTATATGAAAAGGATAATCCTTCAACTTTTTCCCACCTAGAACTTATATGGTTTTTCAAGAGAAGTTGGGCAACAGGTTTGTAATCCTGTCTTCTTTTTAAAAATTTGGAGTGGAATGTCCTTAAAGACTTTTATCTCTTTTTAATTAATCAGAAGTTGCTTACTGCAACTGGTTTGCAAGATCCATTTTTTCATTACAGATCTATTTGAACTGATAACTATATCTCTGGGGAGACCTCATTCTGCACTACACGAGAGTTTAGTTAAAGATTTTATCAATACTCAATTCAAATTTCTCTTCTGAAGTCCCAATATAATCTGCTAAAATAGGAACCAGCAGCTCAAAGATTCTCATCTGTTGTTTAGGAAGGCCTCTAAGTTTAATGCACTTATCCCTATAATGGAGTTCTAGAAGGTTAATTTGAATCCACTCCTCATTTTGTTGTTATGCTAAGCTGTCTGTCACTTTTTCTAATTTTTTATTTTGTTCCCTCAACTCTTTTACTTTGTCCTTCAGTTTTGAACTATCTTTTGAGAAAGAATCCAGTTTACGACCAAAAGTTTCCAACTTTTCTTCATGTCCAATCCTATCTCTACATGATTAGTTTTCTTATTTGCCTTAGTTGCCTTATTTCTGATCTGAAGCTCTTAAACTCTTCCAGTAAATGTTGAATTTATTCAGCCATATCTAACTGCTTTGTGTCAACATCACTAGTTGTTTTAGTGGGTAAGTCAACTTCCTACTGTTGCTTTTTAGTTTTAACCTGGTGTTATCACCGCGTTCTGGCCCGATCTTTTGGGGAACCACAGATATCATTTTGATATAATTCGGCCCTACCCTGCCACCAGCCAAGTGTTTGTGAGGCCCGAACAAGCACTAAGCTAGGCATGGCTATTGCTTGCTGCTCCCACCAATCAAGCCAGATATTGCCAGATCTGCTTTAGGGAACCTCCCGAAACAAACACCTTCATTACATATGCACGCTACCACAAAGGGATCCTCTGCCCTGAGAGGACATCCTGGCGAGCTAGGTACTTAACTGCCAAGCTAGCCGCATTTACATACCGGCTATACTATTGTCAATTCGGACTTTAACTTAATCATGCAAATTCTGACCTTTCGGAGGGTTTGTCTCCAACCCAAACCCTATTGTTTTTGCCCAAGACCAGACTAGCCTGCAATTGTTCTTTCCCCTATAAAATTCCCCGCTTTTGAGAGCTCTTTGGAACTCTTGCCAGATCGCCCGAACTTCACTGTGCCTTGCTGCCGCTCGGTTCAACAGATTCCCCTCGATCGCCACGCCAGGCTTCCACTTCTTCAATCAGGCTTCTTCAGGACTACAGGACAGGTGGCATATCACCCATTCCCCTTGAAATTCTCATTTCCTTTTCTAGTTAGGAGTATGTTCGTGCTTTTCTTTAATAACTGTTTAATAAATCTTAATTGTTGTTTGAACCATTTGCCTCCTCACTGACCTGACGCTGTATACATAGGGTAAAAGGTCCTGCTGCATTGCCCTGCCTCTCGTTAGCCAAGAGAGTGCTCCAGCTAATTTCCCCATCTTTGCTTAGTTTGTTTGGTAGTTTGGGCACCCCTCCCGGGACCCCCAATTCACAGGGTAACACTGGTATCCATATCCTCAATCACTAGTATTCTAGTTATTAGTGTAATTGCTGTAGTTCTCTCCCCACCCTTCTTTGCACTATTTCACAGTACTTTAAGTTGAAGGGTATTCCCTTATGTCTAATACGTAATCCCCTTTGCAGTCTCCTATCTGTTTAGGATTATTGTCTGTTCTTCCATCTAACAAAGTATTTAAACTCTGAGAATGGGTTCGTAATTCCTAAGTAATTCCTAAATTTCCAGAGTAGCAATTTTGATCCCAATATCCTCTAAGTTTCTTAATGCTTTACAGGTTTCATCCAAATTCTCTTAGTTGCAAGATCTACAATCAATGCCTAATCAGTAATACCCAGTTAATTAATTAATTGATTTGTATAATTAATCAATTAATTTATTTATTAGTGTAGCTACATATAATCAAATTATTCCAATTCATTGAAATGCAGTTATCCTGAGAAATCCCAGCTAGCAAATATATATCTATATCAAATATATATCTATATCTATCTAGCTATACACTAACAAATATATATCCCATAGATAAATGTTATAAGTGTTATAGGCGATATTGTAAATTCATTAATGTTATCAAGTTAATTACTGACTTAAATCCACAATCAAATTAACTCCCTTTAGACAGTTAATTAATTCAATGCTTAACAATAAATATAAGAGATGATTAATGATCAATATAAAGGAAGCCAAAATGATCCAAGTAAATCAGACCATCAAGAGTAATTCATTCAATTCATTCAGTATAAGTCTGAACAGAAATAATTCATTTATATACTTCTGTTACTATTCAATTACTTCAGTTACTATTACACCATTTAAGATACCCCAAGTTATTTCCCAAATATCAATATTATTCCTATTTCTAGTAAACCTACTGCAATGAGGTTTCCAGTTCAACTATACTTCCATGTCTGCTTCTAAAATTCCAAAGACTCATATTATTGTCCACCTTCTAGTTCTTCTGTCCAAGTATTTTTTACTAATATTAACTAGAAAATAATATTAACTTCCCTATTAAATCTCATCAACTGTAGGTGTCCATCAATATCAGAAATACTCAGACTATGATCAAACAATGTCTATGGTCTGGTAATGTTGATGCCCACAGTAAGGGGAGTCCTAACCCTCCTTTTGGAGGCGGTGTGTCGAGGTAGATAAGCTTC
Source organism: Iguana delicatissima (assembly GCA_948472985.1). NCBI lineage: Eukaryota > Metazoa > Chordata > Lepidosauria > Squamata > Iguanidae > Iguana > Iguana delicatissima. The sequence goes on along the minus strand of CAOKZL010001448.1, from coordinate 9,260 downwards.
AAGCCTGCCTTCAAACCAAGCGTCTTCACAGGCAGCTTTTCTTTTTGAGATTCTCCACCACACCGCTTTACAGTATGTGAAGAGGTCATGGGCACTCTAAAAAGTCTCTATCATACAGACATAGGCCATTTCTGCACTAGCCTGTTATAGCACTATGATTCCACTTTCACATCCTATGGAATCCTTGGGTTTGCAGTTTCGGGAGCGGCGGTCCAGCCCCTCCCGAAACTGCAAACCCAAGGATTCCATAGGATGTTGAAAGTGGAATCATAGTACTATAACTGGCTAGTGCGGAAATGGCCTTAGTCTTGACCACACCACTGACGCCACAGTTACTCCCTCTCTCTCTCTGTCAGAATGAATACGTTGACTGTGTTCATGCAGGGCTTCCACCGGGGTTCCAGTTCTCTTTACTGTAAAGTTATAGTTGTTTTGCTTTGTTTTTCCTTTTGTTTTTGTTTTTTTTTTTCCAGTCTGCAAGTCCACAAATTTCTCAAACAAGTTCCCAAGCTTACAGTGAGCTTACAGTCCTTTATAGTCCCGGATTTGTAAGCAACGTTAAATCCAGTGCTAGCTTTAGTGTTTTAAGCAACAAAAATCGAACCAAGCAGCTAACTCCTCCTCATATCCACCAAGCCAAATTGCCAAGTGTGACTGGAGGGTTCCAAAAAAACGGAAAAGTCTTAACAGCACTCCTCACTCTGGAGTTAAGCTAGAGAAACCTTCCAAAACCCTTGCAGGCTTACCAAAAATATTTTTCATTTAAAACTGGCGACGCTATTGCCTTGTAACTGTGATTTAGGCATAAGCTTTGATAGCACTAGATATCCCTTTGTGATATCAAATAATTTGACCTTTCTATGGCACCTTGGCTTATGTGTTTACAAGGGTCCTGAGAAAAACAGACACAAGGAAGCAGCTGGTTAATGATGGGAATTCCAACTTCGCCTCTCTTAGGCGGGCATTTCAAAGCCTTGACTGTTGATCCGGGATCTGGATGGTTTATTCCTTTCATCTCATAAGATACTTGATTCGCGCCCATAGATAACAACACCATAAAAGTGTCCATTGATTGACACTTGGGCTGCATGATTGATATGTTTTGATCCACTTCTAAGCCTTTTGGTGCATTTCAAAGTTAACTTTGTTCTCAGAGTTTATGACATGAATCACAGGCACAACTTTGTTATAAAAACCCCTGGTTTTGATAGTTCAGCGAGCCACTTTTTGAGTTGCATCTCGTCTTGCTGGAAGTTTGCACAGCGAGCTCCCAAGGAAGTTTCATTTTCTCTCCAGCTGCTCAGGACTACGTGATCAGGTCGTATTGCTTATTCCTAAATTCATTTCTATTTTCCTATTTCTTATTTAGTTAGTGGTGTGATTGTTGTCTTATTTGTTTACTTTTCAATAAAACATTAATTGGTTTACTCTGAACTTGTTTGGCTCATTGATCTGACTCTGTAGACATAGAGCAAAAGGTCCTGATGAAGTTACCCTGCCTCTTGTAAAGCTAAAGCAGTGCTCTGAGCTGATTTCCCCAATTTTGTGTTAATATTTGGTCATTTGGGCATCCTTCTCAGGACCCCAGAGAAACAAGGTAACAGCCTGAGCTGGCTACCTCCGCGTGGGTGTCGTGGCTCTTTGGTCTCTCCTGTTCCAGAAGTTCCTCCCCCAGGGTAATTAGGGGGAGCCTGGAGCCGGGATCCGACCCCCTGCAAGTCCCTACTGTACCCCCTTTACCGGGGGAGGGGTGTCAGCTGAGCTGAGATGAAAAAAAACCAAAAAGAAAAACCTCAGTTCATCCACGTGAGTTGGTAGCTTGGCTAGGAGTTCACAGTGGCGCTCTTTCACCAAGCTGTCTCCGCGGCACCATGTGACCCGGAAGTCTCGCTGAATTTTTATTTTATAACATACTAGCACATTTACCCACTGTTGCCCAGGATTTTTATTTTCCTCTTAAGAACTCAAACTGTCTTCTCCATTTCCTGTAACTTTGCTCCATATTTCCCAATGCAATCTGTATTCCTAGTCATTTAGATACACAGTTTGGGTTGACATGCTGTCATCCTCCCTGCTGCTAGGCTTCATCTCCATAGCAACCGGCCTATTCCAGTACCTGTAACTTATCCCCATATTCCCCAATCCAGTCTGTATTTGTAGTTGTTAACATGCAGAGGTTGGGTTGCTGAGGGAATACACTGTTCTCCTCTGTGCTGCTAGGCATCATCTCCATAGCAACCGGCCTAAGGTCTCTGCTGAGAAATCTAAAGGCCTCTCTCTGAACTGCCAACCCCAGGATTCCATGGAATCTTCACAGTCAGCCAATCATATGACACAGCCATATGAGGTCTTGGCCTGCCTGACTCAGACAAACTCACAACAAACTTTGATTTTTATACAGTAGATATTTATATATTTATTTAATTAAAGTATTTATACCTTGTTCTTTAGCCAGAAAGGCTTTCAAAGCAGGTTGTTGTTGTTTTTGTTGCTGCTGTGTGCCTTCAAGTCATTTCTGACTTATACTGACCCTGAGGCGAACCTATCACAGAGTTTTCTGGGGCTTGAGAGTATGTGACATGTCCAAGGTCACCCAGTGGGTTTCCATGGCCAAGCAGGGAATCAAACCCTGGTCTCCAGGATCATAGTCCAACGCCAAAACACTACACTGTGCCAGCTCTCCACAGCAGTTTACAAATTGCTGATTTGACAGTTCCCTGCCCTCAGGCTTATAATCCAAATAAGACAAGATGCACAAGGAAAGGGGAATGGCTGTGGGGTGTGTGTGTTAAACCCAGCGGATACTGCTGGTTCTTCTCTCCTTCCGAGGCCAGGGCAGTGGCAGTTGAGATGGAGGGAGGGCTTTTCATCTGCTTCTGGGCCTGGCCATGATGGACCCGTGCCTCCTTCTCCTTCAGGCAAGGGCAAACCTCCCCTGAACAAGTTCTTCCGAGAAAACCCTGCAACAGGTTCACTTTAAGGTCGCCAGAAGTCAGAAATGACTTGAAAGCACAAAACAACATGTTTTTATCTATAATGGCCACCTCTGGATGCCACCTTGAGGCCCAATTTTGGGCAGAGGTGAATAATATAATAATTGTGGCCCAGCTCTGACAGCAATCAAGATTTTAAACCACGGGGGGGAAAGGAACCATTAAGGCAAGGAACATCCGTCCCCTTTTAAACCCCCAAAGCCCTGCTGCCACCTTTCTCTTTGCTCCCCAATTCACTCCCTCTGTCTTTGTTCGCAGGTGCTGCACTCCACCGCCTACTACTGCAAGAGCATCCTGGACGACAACAGCTCCTCCGCCTTGATCATCCTCGGCTTCGTCATCATGTCCCCTCTCATTGTGGTGGCGATGGCCGTCTACTGCAGCCTGGCACGGCGCCTCCGCCTCTTTGTGTGTTTCCAGCCGTGCACCCGGGCAGTGTACAAGGGCGTGAAGTGGCGATGGAATGAAGAAGGAGGGCTGTGCGCGTGCATGAGGGGGTGGAACAGCCACGTCAAGGCCTGGGTCTAAGCGTCTCACCTTCAGCCTCCGTGTCAGCGTGCCCCTGTCTCCTGGTCACCTAATCTCATTGTGGTGGAGCACAAAGAAAAGGTAGCAAAGAAAGAAACTGCAGAGAAAACCTTCTTTTTTTTCCTATGGATGGGCCTCACTTTTCATGCCGATTCCAATTTACTTCTGTGAGCTGGGGGATTCCTCTCTTCCCAGTTCCTTTAAAACCATGGTTAACATTACCCTCGCCACTATGCTCAGCTTTAGACACAACATCTGCAGTTTGACAATAACAACATGGTGGCTGCCCTACCTTTCAAGGCTTTTTTCATGGTTTCTGAAAGAACAGACACAGAATCATAATGTTGGAGGGGAGCCCGAGGACCAGCTAATCCAATCTCTGCCGTGCCAGAGGCCCTTTCCACACGGGGGACGGGGAAACGGGGCAGCGCACACAGGGACGGATCTTACCTGAAAACGGGTTGCTCCGTCCCTGTAGGGAGAGTGCGTTCGCCGCTCCACACGCTGGCGAATTTCGGCGGCATTCGGCGGCGCCCAAAATGGCGGCCGGCGATTTCCGGCGGTGCTCTGCCAATCAGGGCAGTGCGCCAGCCGGAAGCCCGCCCCTGGGCAGCTCTGCAGGGACGCGCTAGCGCGTCCCTGCAGTTTCAAACGGGGCGCTGCAACGGGTTAGCGCGCTCGCGTTTTTTAAAAACCACATAAAATGTGGTTTTTAAAAACGCGCCACCACTTGCGGCCGCGCTACGGCGGTTTGAGGTGTGGAACCTCCACTTTTCAAACCGCTCTAGCATGCCCCACGGTGTGGACAACCTCCGGATGAGGTTGCCCTAAGCTGTTTTTTTTACCCCGTGTGGAAAGGGCCAGAATAAGCAACTAAAGCACCCTGAAAGAAGCTTGTTCATCCTCTGCTTAAAGATTTCCAAAAAAGGAGAGTTTTCTGTCCTTCCAGGTGGCCTATACCATTATCAAAAAGCTCTTACTGTCAAGAAGTTCAACCTGATGTTTAGATGGAATCTCTTTTCGTGAAGTTTGAATCCACATGAAGCACTCTGGAAAATGCACTCTGCGGCCACCATCTTACATAGCCTGTTGTGGTGGAAGAATTCCACAGTCAACACTGCACTATGGCTCCCCACTTCTTACCCCCAAGACTCTCAGTTTTGCTGCCATGTCCCCCAGATGACCTTCCCATGGTTGGTGAAGAGAGGGGGACTCAGAGAGGCATCCGTCTATGCTCCATGGCCAGATGCAGACCAATGCTTCTGCTGAGATCTACTGGGGTCTCAGTGGATGATTTCATCAGTATGCACCAAGCTATGGGACAGAGACATACTTCTCAGATCCACCCTCTGCTCTCCACCATGTATGGAATGACTGTTTAGGGGGCTATCACAGCAAAACCATGAATTGGGGGTGGTGGTGGAAGAGAATGCAAACCTCCACAGCAACCCCTACCCCAAAAAGACATATGTAGCTGTAAGGTGGACTTGTGCAGGTCACTAGCAGGATGTTGGCCTATCAGTGCTACCCTTCATTCATCTGGCTACAATTAATAGGGCTATTGTCTTCTCAGCACAATGGCTTTTTAAAAGTGTCCTCTTAGATGGTTACACGTTGGAAGAAGCAGAGGTCTGCACTAGCTCCTGACACTGTCATCCCCTAGGGCAGTGGTTCTCAACCTGTGGGTCCCCAGATGTTTTTGGACTTCAGCTCCCAGAAGCCCTGAGCATTGACCATAGTGGCTGGGGCTTCTGGGAGCTGAAGTCCACAAACATCTGGGGACCCACAGGTTGAGAACCACTGCCCTAGGGTGAGAACCATACAGGTCCTTATCAGTTCTCTCTCTCTCTTTCTCTTAAATGTAGCTTCAAGGAGTAGAATAACTACTCAGGAAATACCTCCCCACTCCTGCTTAAGTAGGAAAACAAGGAAGACTCTGGCCTCATTCTAAGGCCAAATTGGACATCATGTTGAGCTGTTTGGAATTCCCAATATAAATTCCATTTTGTAAAAGTGCACTGAAACTCCCTGTTTGGATTGTGGCTGTGTATGGAGAGAGGATGGTCTCACAGGCCCAAGTCCTGTTTGTTAATCCTAACCAGAATAGAGCCAGTAGGTCCATTGTTGAATAGTTACTCAACACATAAGTATATCCCATAGATTTAATATGCCTGTCCTACTTGGGACTAGCAATAAAATGCAAGCCACACTTTCATTTTCTGCCATAGCTTGATCCAGAACATATCTCCATCCATACTGCTGTTAGTCACAGGCAGAAAATTTATGGACTTAAACTTAAGCCCCACAGATTTCCTTTCTGTATCTAATAACAGAGCCTGGGTACTCATTATTTTAAAAATAATTCATATTGTTCATCACAGAACTATTTATTGCCATTTATGTTACAAAACTGCTACAAGGATGTTTCATAACTTGTTTTCATTAAGCACTCAAATGGCTCCAAAATACTTTTTGAAAGTAATTTCAAAAGCTACTGTGTCCCAAAATAGTTTGGTATAATTCTGATTTACTTTCAAAATACAGCTTCAAAATTTTGCTCCCAAAAGACAAAAAATAATTTGTTATAAGAAACAATGATACTCTTTACTAGAAACCAGAGTTCAAACCCCCACTTAGCCATAGAAATCCACTGAGTGACCTTGGGTAAGTCACACTTTCTCAGCCTCACAGGAAGGCAATGACAAACCTTTTCTGAAGCATTGTTTAGTGGTTTGAGTGCTGGACTAGACTCCAGGAGACCAGGGTTCAAATCCGACTCAGCCACGGAAACCCACTGGGTGTCCTTGGGTAAGTCACACTGTCTCTGACCTTAAAGGAAGGCAAGGGCAAACCTCCTTTGAAAAAATCTTGTCAAGAAAATCCTCAGATAGGGCCACCATAGGTCAGTCAACTTGAAAGCACATAAGAACATAACAGCTACTGCTGCTCCTTATCAGTCTCAAGGCCCACGTTCCTAGATTCCATGTGGTCCTGAATCAGATCCCTCAAATGATCTCAAATCCAGAGACTTCAAGGTGCAAACCTGAGACATTTGGATGACCCTCCGTGATGTTACAAGGGATAACCCCTGGTGCTGTCATTGATCATGATAGATCAGTTTGCAGTTGCATAGAGCACACCATTCACATTTTTAAGAAGTGACAAAAATATATATGCACAGTCATACACACCTTTCAAATCTACCTGCAGTGCTCTCATCCTCTTTTCCTACTGCTTTCTACCTTATCAAACATTACTGTCTTTTTCTAATAACAGGTGGATAGGCTCATGGTTTAGCAATCTGAATGTTGGACTATAAATCTAGAGACCAGGGTTCAATTCCCCATGCAGCCATGGGAACCTGCTGAGTGACTTTGGGCATGTCACACAGTCTCAGCCCCAGAAAACCTGATGATAGGTTCTCAGGTCTCTATAAGTCAGAAACAACTTGAAGGTACACAACAATGGCTCAGTGAAGGAAGCCACATCCCTAAGTTTACCTGAGCAGGGCCGTTAATAACCAGCTGACTTGGAGGTCTCTCATGGGTAGAGTCGCCATCAGTCAAAGTCGACTAGATCAGTGGACCTTCACCTGGGGTCTGTGGCCCCCCAGGGGACCATGATGCCCTCATAGAAGGTCAACAAAAGGCTTGAAGGGTGAGTGTCAATGTGACAAGAACCAAGGCAAAAGGAGGCAAGCAGCCATGCTGGCTGGGTCTGCACATTGCCTGTCATGTGGCTGTTCCACAGCAGGGCGGAGGTGAGCTCACCTGCTGAGAGATAGCAGAGCTGACAGCCAGCCAGTCAGCATTTGCCCTTCTTGTCTCTTTCTCTCTCCCCTCCTTTCTAGCAGAGAGAAGTCCAATCTACTATCAGAAATGCTCAAACATTCCCCCCTTTTTTGCCTTCTTCACCAGGAGAAGAGACTGAGATGGGCAAAGCAGGGAGGAAGGGAAAAAGGCAAAAAAAAAAAAAGGTGGAGGTTGAAGGAACCTCACTATAAAAGACCCCAAGTGCACTTCCTCATTTCCATTCATGAGCACGCATGCTTTTTTCTGAATCAAATGGCAGCTTATTTTGCCAGTGGTGATCTCTCACTCCAACTTCCAGTGTCTTGCCAGGGATGGCACTTGTTGCAGCAGCACCCCCTCTTCTCGTTTGGCCCTACTCCTTGCTGCTATCTTTTTTCAGAGTTGGCCACTATGATGCATTGCGCATCCCCCTCAGAGTGGCACACTCAATGGTTCCTCCAACCCTCTGTTGTTGTTTTTTTCCTTTTCTTTTCCTCCTCTCCTCTCCTCTCCTCTCAGTCTCCATGTCTCAGTCTCCTCTCCTCCTGGTGAAGAAGGCCAAAAAGAAAGGGGGGGTAAGTGTTTCTGAGGGACTGGGTGGCTGGAAAATAAGGGGAGGAAGGGAGAGAAAGAGAGAAGGGCAAATGTTCACTGACTGGCTGGGCCTGTGCATTGCTATTCAATCCACTCCAACCTTAAATTAATGGGAAGAAGCAAGAGAAAAGTCTTCCTTCCCCCTCCAGTGCCTCAGCTATCTGTGCATTTATTTATTTCTCCTTTCTCTCCTAATTTGAAGATGTTTGAGAAGCAATTTTAAATAAATATTTGATGCACTTTAAGGTTTTAAATCTTAAGTCCATGACAACAAAATATATTTAAAGGGAGCCCCTGGTAAGGAAAAAGTTAAGAACCACTGGGCTAGATGGCTGTGAAGTCCCAAGTCCTGCCCAGCCAGACACCTCTTTCTATCCAGGTATGGACAGACAGGGAGATTTCTGGCCAAGACAGGGAGATTTCTGGCCAAGCCACGGCCATGACAAACAGGTCTGCTCCTGTTCTCCCTCCCTGAGAACACAGCACCCTTCTCCCTCTCATCCCCCATTGGCTTCTCCTCCCAGGGTGATCTCCCTCTCCTGCTTTCCCTAAATCTGCCTCTTTTCAGATATAAGGACAAGCAGTGATTTATCTCTTCAGTGAATGCAGTACTAATGGTAGCATGTGTAACCCAGTGCAACTTAAAGGGACACTCTCTTGAAACAGCTTTTAGAAAAAGAGATAAACAGATCTTTATTAAATACACTGTCAAGGTAGAAAGTATTTTGTAATTAAGGATTCATAAACCAGCACAACACTTCTCTCTCTCAAATCCAGCACTCACCTCTCTCCATCCACTCTCTCTGTTCTCTACACCAACTCTGTTCTCAACCTCTACTCTCTGTTTTCAGTTAAATTTCCATTATTCCTCTCCCCCCTCTAGCCCCTCTCTTTGGAATAAATAGAATCCTGAATAGCCAATCATTTTGAACCCTTGGAGTTCCCATGACGCCTCTGTTACCAAGCCCCCTTCAGGGGTCATCACAATGGCCATGAACAACAAACCTTTCAAGACAGCTTCCTCACCCCAAAGTATTTCCCCCTTGCACTGAAACCAGGAGAAGAGACGCGTCAGGTGCAAAGACTCAGGGTCTGACTCTGAGATCTGGCAACCCTATTTCTCCATCCTGCAGCTGCTCCTGAAATGCATGTCAGGAGTTCAAAGTTAAAGTGTAGCATCCCCCATGACCTCGAACTAGGTGTCCAAATGATAATTTTGTGTGTTGGATGTTTCAGCTATTATTTCAGTTTCAGCACAGATAAAATGGGGTAAAAGCTAGGATTCCCATTTCTGGGGGCAAATGGGACACTGGCAAGGGATGCTAAACTATTTTCTTAGCCACATCTTAACTCC